>NW_017547167.1:552706-643992 GCF_001854935.1 Bemisia tabaci
TTCGAGCTCTTTCTGAGCGTCTTTGCCGATATCTTTGTAGGTTTCGTGGCCTTAGCGCGTTACGTAAGCGTCGACGAGGGTAGTCCATTCAGGGAGGAAACTTTACACCCTCGCGCAGTGGATTTGCGTTAAGGTGCGTCGCCGCACTGTGGGTCGGGATCGCGGTTGATAGCGAATAAGAGCGCGGAATTTTGGGCCCTGGAAAAAAATGAAGTAGATCAGCGGGCTGATTGTTGGAATTGATAGACATAGCTATAGACAAAGGTGACAAAAAGGATATGGAGGGATCCTATCGGTGGAAGTGGGTGGTTACAATGGACAAAGGAGGTAGGTAACAGATTAACTAACGGCAACCCACAAGAGACCGGATGGTTAGTACCAGATTAGGTAGACCGGGGTATAAAATATTTCTAGTGGGCTGAAGGTAATTTTTGGGCAATTTTACCCTTGAAGAACCCACTTAGTTGGCTGTATCTCTGTGCAACAAACTCCTTTGGAATCCGCGTCGAAGTGCACCAAAATTTGGTGACCTTTTTTTGCTCCATCCAGAAATTCAAGTCTATGTCCGACGTTCCCACCCACCGTATCCACCGTGCGTCGCGGGAAACCGTTGTGCACCGGTGAGATCGAGTTTCACCAGAAAGCTGTGGGTGGTTTCCTATCCATCCGCCCGGATTTCGGCTCCCTCATTTCATCGCTTTTCACCTCAAGCCACCCTTTTAGATGTTTTAACCAGCTTCGAGATCATATTTGTGAACTCTTTGCTTCGAGTCCTGCGTATACGCTTAATCTGCGACAAGGAATTCTGGAGCTCAAAGTCTTTTTATCTTCTTAAAAGCTGCATACTTGAGTTTTCAACTATTCCCGAGTCTCTTGCGTCATAAAATTGTTTCAAAAATTCAATGAAATTTTATTCGATTTCATCGATGAAAATTCAGGAATTCTGATTTCTCAAGAAAGTTGTATTATGTAAAAAAATTCATGAAAAATTCGACTTCATCAATGTAAATTCAGGAATTCTGAAGCTCAAAGCGTGATATTTCCGTATTAATTTTTTTGACGTCTTCTTTTCTTTCTTAAAGTTTCAAAATTGAGTTTTAACATTTTCCTAAGTCTCAAACGCCAAAGAAAAAAATAAAAAGAAAAAAAATCTCATATTTCAAACATTTCATTAAATTTAACTCGATTTCATCGCTAAAATTTCACGAAACTTTGCAGCTCTGTCTGTAAGGCCGTGAGACTAGCCGTAAGGTTACGCAAAAGCAAAGGGTGTTGGTGTTGGAACTGTCAAGGGACGCCTTCACGCGCGAGCGGGATAATCCAGCCAATCATGCATGGCCATGAACTATTTTCGAACGGCAGAAAAGCTCCCAATCGGCTCCTTGCCTCCCGCCTCAACTTGCAACGGCTCTTTCATCCCAGCGCCACGTCACCGAGCGAATTGAACCAGCTCGCCATTGGCCCATTCAAACCGCCCGCGCGAAAATGTTCAGCATGGCTGCAAGGTTGGATTTACGTAGAGTCCCTTTATACTGAGAGTCAAGACAATGTGAATCCATTTCTGATTGGTTCCCGTGTTTTAGGCCTTCGCAGTGTCACAAACGGGAATGAAGATTACATTTTCACCGATTGCAAAGATCATAGTCTGGAATGGACCAGGGAATTACAGGTTCGGCAAGGATCAAACGGAATGAGAGAAGGAACGGAGAGAGGAATTTGAGAATGGGCCGATCAAAGATTACAAAAAACGTTCAATTTCTGTACTCTTTATTCCCGTTTGTGACTCCACGAGGGGTGTTGTCTTGACTCTCAGTATAAAGGGACTCTAGATTTAGGGACCGTCCATGAATTGCGTCATCCAAGTAGAGGAAGGGAGGGAGGGGGGTACTCCAACGGTGGATGACGCTTCCTAAAGCTAGAATTACCTTAAGTGCATGTTTTTTCTTGGTAATTAATTATTTTCTTTTGTCCTTTTTAACGAATAAAATTATTTTTTATCCGTTTTTCTAACGCTCTCTCGTTTTTCGTGTGTTCACAGTCAAGAAGAAAAGCTGCGAAAAAAGTGCGGACTGATAACTTGGACGATTTAAAACAAGAATTGGATATAGATTTTCATAAAATTACAGTTGAAGAATTATATCAGCGATTTAGTACACATCCTGAAACAGTAAGTACCATTTTTTACATAAAATCCCTCCTTCCAATTCGAACGAAACTGTTTACTTGGACCGAGTTCATCAGAAAGGAACCAACCCTCATTAAGTTGAAATAGAGAAAAAGAGGTTTGAAGTTTTTTTCCTCCACAAGGCTAGATGTAGAAAATAGACTTTGACCTCTCTTTTTGCAAACTAATTTCTTTTTTTCGACTTTCAGTTTTTGGCAGGAGAAAATCTGCGGCTAGTTGAACTTGAAAACATCCTTAACTCCATTTTTTCGGAAATGTGGGTTGGTTCCTTTCTGATAAACTTGGTCCACTTATAGGATCCCGTTTTTTTTACTGAAAACTCTCAATGCCGTCAAAATCAATAAAATCTTACACAGTTTGAAAACTGGAGATTTGGATGGAGTGCGTTTTATTGCGTCCAGGTATTATTTAAGAAATAACTCGAAAAAATGCATATTTTTGAAAAAATATCTCTGTGTGGTATGATGCCGTAATTAGACCGATTCACGCAAAAGCAGTCCACCGAACAACCTGCCAACCTGTCCAACCTGCTGTGCCCACATGAATGAGAATCTGGAAAAGAGGCACATAATTATTGTGAGTTTTATAGGATTGAAGTTTTATTGTAGTAGGTTGGACCGCGTTGAGCAGAAAGGAACCAAGCTACATCAGCCATTGCCAAATTTAACTGGACAGTTTAATTTCTAACATGAAAACGTTTATGCGGATTCCTTTGAAAATTGTAAGGAATTCCGTTCGTACTATGCAGAAAATTCACTGAAATTTGCACAAAAATCCACACAGCCGTTTTCATGTAAAACATTAAATTGCTAAATTGAATTTTGCAATAGCTGATGTGGCTTGGTTTCTTTTTGCTTATCGGAGCCCATGATATTATCCATGCTTCACACCTCGAGGAGCACTCCAAAGAACTTACGAAAGTTAGGGAAAATGACGATTGATTGGGAAGAAAGCACAAATTTTTTTCGACAATGCATTTGTCATCGACACCGAAAAAAGTGTCCCCCGAAAATGAGAAAGTGTGGAAAAAGTCAACTGAAGCGTGTAAGTCCCAAAACGCCGTAATCGTGAAATGTCACGTGGAATGTTTCTTGAAATTTCAGGAATATTATCATATGAAAGACATTGAAAGCTATTTATCAAATTTATGATTATCAGCTAATGCTGAATATCTATCAAAACGCTGCCACAAATTGTACAGAGGCATTGTTTTACTAGCTTTTACCGCTCATGTCTCCCATTCAAGGAAAAGAAACAAAAATCCAGAGTTGGATAAAAATATTAAACACATTTTGTGTTGTATGGTATTTTTTTTAGCGCGGGTTGCACTCCCTGCCTCTGAGACAAATGTTTGATTTTTACAAAAACCACAGTCTCGTGAAACTTCTGAAATATTGCACGGTAATATCCAATCTCTCATAACTATCTCTCGTTCTACGCCCCCATCGAATAATCCCGTGCGATCCGAACGATTTCCCGGTGTTTTTTCTAGTTGCCAAAAGGATTCCCTGCCTCTGAGATAAATGTTTGATTTTTTTCAAAAATTACACCGCCTCGTGAAATATCGGAAATATTGTACGGTAATTTATAATCTCCCATAACTGGACCCTATTTTGCAATTTGGACCTATAGATTCTAGCCCGGTTTAAAAACAAGTACGTGCCATTAGTTTTTCTATGCACATAAGTGTTTTTCCAGAAGAGCCAAAATTTATAGTTCCAAATTGCAAAATGCAGTCCAACTATCTCTCGTTCTATGCCCCCCTCGGATAATCCCGTATAACCGCAGTCGAATCCGAACGATTTCCCGGTGTTTTTCCCAGTAGTCAGGAGGGCGGCGCGATTTATTCATAGATCTCTCCCACGGCCTGTAACGCGGCGTTAATTTTTAAGTGGCGCGGTGCCATTTTGATTCCGTATCGTATCGTGTCACCTGTTATGCAGGGGTGAGCCGGTGAGGGTTGTCAACCTCCTCCCCGGCTGCCCTTCACCTTTCGCTGTCGCCATTTGGGTCACTGACTTGGGCACCGCCATCCATCGCCTCATCGGGAACGTAAGACGCTTCGTAACTTTGGAAGTCACGGCTTACCTGGATACACTATCATAATTTGGACTAGGCTTCGCAATATCAGGAACTACTATTTCTGACTCATTTGAGGAGCGACATATGTGCTGTTAGTTTCCCTATGTAGATAGGTGCTTTTACCAGGGTGTCTACGAGTCCGGAATTTCTGGAAAGTCCGGATATAGTACTGATTTTATAAGTGCGGTCATGAAATACTAAAAAAGTGCGGAAATTCCGCAAAAAGGTCCGGAATGTATTTAATTTTTTTGTCACTCTTGTCGCACACTAAGCGAGAAATTCAAATTTTTTTAAATTTTTCGAATTTCGTGAAATAGAGGTACTGAAAAAGTACTAAATTTTTCTGTCGAGGAGATACTGAATATCTTGGAAATGTACTGAAAAAGTAATGTTAAAGTACTGATTTTTGGCCAGCCTGTTTTAGTAGACACCCTGATTCGAGGAGCGACATTTGTTCCGTTAGTTTCCCTATGTAGATAGGTGCTTTTACGCATGATCCAGATATTGTAGTTCCTAATTGCAAAGTGCAGTAATAAGTATGAAAAAAGTATTTCAATTGAAAATATTGCCTCCTCAGACTTTGTAAGTTCCTCTCTTCCGTGGACGGTCACATATCTGTTAGCGCTCCAACTTACTAAGAAAATTCAACCAGATTGTTATTTTACTTGTTTATATGTTTATAATAATGAGGTTTTGGTTTCTCCTGTTTCTCATCCAAATTGTTTGCGTATTTGACTTACGTCATGCTAATTTTGTTACCTAACGCTTCAGCAAGGAAACAATAGACGTTTTTAATCCTTATCACGATTCGCGCTGAATTCGACATGTTTCTCTAAAAGTAAAGTCAAAGATCCAGATAAGCTCTGTTAATTTGCTCTTGAGAAAGGAATTATATAAGCGGATAAGTTAAATATATATTTCACGGAGCGTTACCTTCTGGTCTAATGGATGGCACTTCTAAAAATGTTAATATACAATGCGAAAACCATAAATTACAAAGCACGTAATTATTTTCGTTTGCGTGATTAGCATAAGTAGATTTGGATTGCATTTTGCAATTAGGAAATAATATTGCTGGCTCATTGACATACAACAGCACCTATCTGCACACGGAAACTAATGTCGCATATCGATGGTGAAACTGTAGAAATGCTTCTCTCAGTTTGCAGACTTCCTATCATACTTTATTTGCTCATCTGGAAAACTAATAACCGTAATTTCTCGAAAATTTCCGTGATTTTTCGTCTCTCTGTGAAGAATATCCTGTAAAAAGTTCAAGCCGTGATGTTGGTTTGGTCTCATTTAAAATGATAAATTAGGAGCGGAGATTTTTAAACACAGCCACCGAGATTAGCGTTTATTTTAGAGATTATCGATATTTTCGAAAATATGAACTTTCTAAGTTTCCAGATTTTGTCTGACCTCTCCTACACTGGAAAAAAACCACATTGGATCTAGAGTCCAGACTCTTGAAAACATTGACAAGAAAAAGGACTCTTGATTCAATCAGATTTAAGCTTAAATCAAACGGAAATCCGCTCAAATTAAGAGGCTTGGTTCTTGATTTAAGCTTAAATCTGATTGAATCAGGAGTATTTTTTCTTGTCGATGTTTTTTAGAGTCTGGACTCTAGATCCAATGTGGTTTTTTTTCCAGTGTATGTTGTCTCTCAAACAAGCATATCGACGGTGAAACTACCAAAACACGTATCTCGTTTGCGGTGTTTAAAAATCTACGCTCACATTTTATTTTTTTGAACTAGACCAAATCAATATCATTCCTTGAAATTTTCACGGAATTTTCTCCGCACGAAGAGGAAAAATCACAGAAATTTTCAAGACTGGACGTTAAGTAGTTTTTCATTTAAAAAATAAAGCATGACAGGAAGTCTACGACGTCGCAAACCGAGATACGTGGTTTGGTAGTTTCACCGTCGATATAGCGGTAATTCCTTTTTGCAGAGAGTAGTCCAGTTTGACTTCATTGAACTCAAGGACTTGACAAACGTTAATTCTTGACTTGGACGTATTTCTACCAAACAGACCTATGTGGAGGTGAGAAATATGGGGTGCTCTCGTTAGTTCTCTGGCCGTAAGAGTGAATGAGAATTATAAAGCGCCAGTGACGTCAGCGGCGACGATGGAGACTCCGAGCCGCGGATCCGCGTCTTTAACTCATGAGCCCTGTCCACAACGCTCTCTTGCCATGCCCGCGGCTCATGAGTTCCGCATTCAGTTGGCACATAGGTCTGTCTGATAGAATGTAAAATCCTGCTTTTCCAATTCTTCAAAAGGAATCACGCCCACTTTTACATTGCTTCTTATGCAGCTTTCTGGAGCACACCCCATATTTCTCACCTCCACATAGGTCTGTTTGGTAGAAATACGTCCACTTAAGGGTCGATTCGAAATGTTAGAGTGAAGTTCATACGGCGTTTTTCTTAAGCACGGCGGAATAGGTCGGCTGATTTTTGTTCCTCCGTAGCGCGACATGGTCTTGTGCGTGAGTTTGCTTTGTGATGTGTCTCACGTTTCTGAAATAGAGACTCGCGGCTTACGTCACGCTCAGGGTCCAGAACGCAAAAGCTGCAGTGCCAAGGAAAAACGCCGTATGACCCTTCAGCCGTTGCCAAATTTCCTTTGACAAAGCTCAATTTTTTGGGAAAATTTGCAAGTATTTTTCCATGGAATTTTCGGAATATTTTGTCCGCACTTTAATCTAAAACATCTGAAAATTTCAAGGAAAAATACTCATAACTTTCCTCACAAATAAATTTTTGCCGAGAGGAAATTTGGCAACATTCGAATGCTCATATGACGTTTTTCCTTCTTAGCACGGCATTACTCGTGCGAGGCTCCATTGGGCGCCGCACACTGGACCGAGTCCATAGGAAAAGTCGGACAAAATCTGGAAACTTTGAAAGCTTATATTTTCGAAAATATGAAACAACAAAGTTTAAAAGTTGTCCCATTGGTTTTTTCGTGAAATTTCCTTTCAGAAGCACCCTCTGAAATTGAATTTATGACGAAATAAACACAAAAATTTGACATTTTAGCTAAAAATTTCATGTCCGGCCTCTTCTATTTTTTCGTTCCACTGTTCGCCCTTTGAACCGGCTCGTGCAAAAACAGCCTTTTTTTATCACATTCTTTAAAAAATTCAGGAGTTTATTTCCCCCACAGCTTTGATCAATTAAGAACAATGATTCGAAGATTATTTCTGATGAATGAAGAAAACAAGACTAAAAATTTGGCGCAAACTGTAAGTACAGGATGGTACAATAGTGCTGGGTCTCCACAATTCTGCAGGGAAATCAAAGCCAAGAAATTTTAATTAGAGTCAACGATTCGAGCTCTAATGAGTATCAGTGCGAAACTAAAAGGGTTAATAATTAGAGCTCAATCTTTGACACTAATTTAAATTTTCAGCATTTTTTAGCCTTGATTTCCCTGCAGAATATGGTACGAACTCAGTATTGTTGTTCCATCCTGTACTCCTGATAACAAAGTCGATATCCTTCCTAATTTCTACTCAAAAGAATATACTTTTTGAATTTCAAATCAGAATTTTGATTACTTCTCCGTGAAAAAAATAAAACATGAAAGGAAATTTGGCAAAGTCTGATGTATTTAGACTGAGGTTGGTTAAATCTTTCGATGTTTGGGACTTCAACTAAAAGTATTTTACATTTCTACGTCTTCAACCAACTTTATTTCGTGAGCTGTAATGAAATCGCCTCACGAAATTTCCTGAACTGTGTAAGGCTTCGGAACTTCTCACTGTAGTCGCTTTATAAATCGTCAAGGAACTAATATTTTTGCTTGATTAAGAAATAACGACTTATAACTTCGTGATTTCTCCCTATTAATTGACGTGCTGTAATAATAATATGCCCCCCACTTACGACTTCTTTTTGATCTTTTGGTTGCATGTTGTTATGTTGGTCATGCTCAGAACTCTAACACGTCAATATTGACGTCAGATATCTGACCCTTGGGCAGTGGCAATTTCAGAAGTAAGCAAAACTGGATCTCGTCCATCTAAATTAAATGTTAAAAAATCTATATTTATCGAGATAGGCTGCCTCACCTGGAATCGGTGGTTTTGGCGCGGATTTAAATGTAGAAAATTCAGTGATGCCAACTTTCAAGAATCACTTCCTCAGGGACTGGGGAAGGAGGGCAAACGGAAATACGCTTATCAATGTCAGTTGGTGAGAAATATTGTGTGAAATAAAAGAGAGTTTGGTTAAGAACCCTTAAAATTTAGAGAAGTTTTGCTCTTAGCAATTACGACTTGCAAAAATTATAAGTTGCTAGATTTTTGTAAGAGTATTCCTGAGTTTTTAGGAATATGGTCAAATCGATGTAAAGGAGAATCTTTTTTGTGGCGTCGTTCCCAACGAAGTTCATCGTCTTTAGATTCAACGGTTACCCCACCGTGACGTAATCGCTAAAACCTTTCTTGCATCAAGAGAATTTTACAAGCGCTGCCGTGCTAAGGAAAAACATCGTCCGAAAATTCGGAACGTACCAAATTTCTGCCGGTAAAAAGTTAACTTCAAATAGAGACTTTGCAGATGTCTGAAATTTGATGAATTTCGTGTTCGAGTGGAAATTACAGAGTGAACTGAACACGAGGACACCCTTGGTTCATGAATTGAACAATTATTGGAGAAGATAGGACAAAATGATCTAATCTGCTAAAATACATGTGTTTTAATGGGAAATGCCGTCAGATGACGTCACTAGGCAGTGCATTTTCTCACTTTTCAATTTAATTTATACTATTTCCCATATCAGCAAAAAATTATAAAATATACTTTGAAATCAGCTCTTTAAGCACTTTCAGATGAAGGAATGAAACATTTGCATGCAAATTCTCCATGTATGAATATTTTTCTTTGCATTTTTTGCAGAATCTTTCTCAGAAAATTGGACCGCGTCAAGCAGAAAGGAGCCAAGCCACATCAGTCATTGCCTAATTTATGTGAGCAATTTACTTTTTTATTTGAAAACGGTTGTGCGGATTTTCATGCAAATTTCAGTGAAGTTTCTGCATAGTACGAAGCAAATTCCTTAAAATTTTCTAAGGAATCCGCACAAACGTTCTCTTGTGAAAAATTAAATTGCCCAGTTGAATTTGACAGTAGCTGATGTGGCTCAGTTCCTTTCTACTAAACGCGGTTCAATTAAACCGAAACGTCCGGAAAATTCGAAGAAAAACATTCAGGTTCAGGACCTCTCTCGAAGGTAAACATTTTGTGAGAGGAACAGGGTTGTCGCAGCCAGGAAATACCGGGAAAATCGGGAAACGTCATGGGATTTTTAAAGTCAGGGAAAACCGGGAAATGTCAGAGAAAATGACGAAAATGTTAGGGAAAATTTCTTAAATCACCTTTACTTGCTTTCTAGATTGGGTTTGAGGTTTCGAACAACACATTTTGCCTGAAACTATTTTCAAATATGTCTTCTTAACCACCAGTCGTAGCTTCAATTGTTAGGGAATTTCACCGAAATGTGTCCGAGAAATCGGGGAAATGTCAGGGAATTTCAATTTTTAAATTCTGTGGCAACCCTGTTAAACGTGGTCCAACCGAATTGTGTGGAAAATTCGAAGAAAAATATTCGGGACGTCTGCCTCTCGGAAGTAAAAAAATTGTGAGAAGAAATTCGGCAACGCCACGATGTTCATAAGGCGTTTTTTTTTCTCGGGACGGTAGAGCGAGTGCCGGGTGAAATCGATCCGCTACCGAAACTTAATAATTTTTCGGCCGGGCCGGGGTGAAGCGGGTGCTCCTGACAGCGCCTCACCGATGGCCCATTATGAAGTTCCGGCGGGATTTAAGCCGTATTTAACGGGACCCGGGCCCGGTCTCCGAGCGCCCCGCCGCGCGGCCCAAACGTCTCCCGAGGCCTGGCATTCGAAACTCCTAAACTTCAACCCCCTACCCTCCACCCCCGCCCGTTTTTCCCCGGTTCAACTTTGAATATCCCTCGGAGAGGTGGCTGGTTTTCGGGTCGGATGGCGCCGGCTTGAATTCATCTGGAACCGCAGGGTCGCAGGGTTGCAATTCTGTCTCTCCTCTGGCGGAGTTGAACCAGAAAAACGTCAGAAAATTGTGACTTTCAGCGACTTTTACTGTGTAAAATCGACAAAAATTGACTTTCAGGAACTTTAACGTGAGTAGTCAGGGATATTGTCAGTGAAGTCTGGCAGGGTGTCTACAAGTCCGGTATTTCCGGAAAGTCCGGAAATAGTACCGATTTTTTAAGGGGGGTCCGGAAGTACTGAAAAAGTGCGGAAATTCCGCAATAGGTCCGGCATTTTTTTCAAATTTTTGTCATTTTGGTCGCAATTTGAGCGAGAAATTCAAATTTTTGAAATTGTTCGAATTTAGTCAAATGGAGGTTCTGAAAAAGTACTGAATTTTTCTATTGAGGGAGTTCTGAATTTTTTGGGAATACTTTGAAAAAGTACTGCCAAAGTACTGATTTTTGGCCCGCCTATTTTAGTAGACACCCTGTCTGGGAAAGATAGAGGAATTTGAAATTGTAATAAGCTTGCAACGCTGAACCAAGTATTCAAATTTGGTTAACGGGCAAAGTGAGAGTCAAATATAGGTAGTACTAAAATTATGCTTAGTGGAGCCCAACTTATACGAAACTTCTATCCCATGAGGATAATCACTAATTTACATGAGAGTCTGAATTTCATGTCAGGCATGCAGTTTGTTCACGTACCTAAACTGACTCGCCCTCAATTTCGGAGGTAGGCAAAACGAGCTCCTCCGAGCTGCAATAGTTGTATCTTAACGTGTTTCTGTCCTTGCGCATCGTCCGACGTCGCCTGTTATGTTGGCGCCGCGAATCACGTACCCGACGTCCATGAATCCGCTTCTGTCTACCCTATCAAATGAAGGGGAATCTGTTGATGACACGGTGTCATCAATTCCTGCGTTACGTTGTAATGAATATGTTGCTCACAAATGATATAGCCGGCTGCGTAGACTTTTCGTAGGATTTCCATCGGTTATATGCTACATGAAGACTATAGGAGACAATTATCCAGTTGCAACAGTCACAGAATCTTGCTCTGAGGTTTTAAGCTCATAGATTAGTAAAAAATATTAAGATCCGTCCAAATACTAAGTTTCTACGTCGAATATTACCGGGGCTATCGATCGTCGAAAAACACGGAGTATCACTTCATCCACCACGGTTGTGCACACCATCAGGGTGTCTAGCATCAGGAGAAACCGGAAAATATCAGGAATTTTGGCCGATCAGGAAAAAATCAGGAAAATCGGAAAAATCGGACGTTTTATCAGGAATTTTTCTTACGCGAATCTCCTCAGCGGAGAAAGTCTCACTGCTGTTTGCCTACCGTGCCCGGAGTCGAGAAAAATCAGGAAAATATCAGGAATTTTCAAAATTGAAAAATACTAGAGACACCCTGACCATGGTTTAAAGGTGAAAGAAATCATAGTATGCACCGCTGCGGAGGATGATAGGTTTTCTGGAGTGTGATACCTTCGTTAATATTGGACTTGAAACTTGGCGTTTGAACAGGTCCGATTTTTTCTTTGCTACTTTATGAGCTTGAATCGCCAAAACACGATTCTGTAATTGGTGCAAATACCATTATATTTTTACCCACCGCATGAGATTCAAATGCATCGGTAATTGGTCGATTCTAGTTTTTAATCAATTTGGTTTTTGCGTCTGTTTCAGGGTCTTACACATGCGAAAGCAAAAGAAAATTTGGAACGAGATGGTCCCAACGCCCTTACCCCTCCTAAAACAACGCCCGAATGGGTGAAATTTTGTAAGCAACTTTTTGGTGGTTTCGCCATGTTACTATGGATCGGAGCATTCCTTTGTTTCATTGCTTATGGTATTGAAAGTTCTACGATAGAAGAACCAGCAGATGATAATGTAAGTTTATCATACCTTATATCCTTTTCCCAAAGCTAATGTAAACTAAGTAAGTGTTAGTAATGCAATAATTTTTATGATTCATTCAAAAGAAGTTGCTTACAACCAGTCACTGTTTAACACCTATTTGGATTTTAAATAAAATCTCATTGCATTTTGATGCTTGCCTTAAAAGAGGTGCTTATTTAAAAAAGGTAGCAAGTGGGAATTTTCGCAAAATCGAGTTGCAGGCGGAAAAATAATCCTCTTTTACCTCTAATGTAGTTCTTCTTGTCTCCCAAAATGTATTTCTTTCAGAGGTGGCACCTTTTCAAAATGAGCGCTTCACTTGTGCAACCAGTTTTAGTATAAGTTTGACAGAGTAGGGTCTAAAGTCCCAGGACTTCGAAAAAAAGTGGAAGAAAGAATTACACTTGATTTTCAAATAGTGCAAGACTTACACATAAATACAATTTTTAGTTACTGAACAAAATAAAAAAAAATCTTTAATAATTCTAACATAAAGCAGTAAAAAGCTCCTGCTATGTTTTGAGAAAAAGAAACTATCTTGAAAATCAAAGAAAAGCGTGGAAAAAGCAGTCAATCAGTATTACTCCATGGTAAAAACTGAGGGAAAATTCAGTGAATTTTTAACACACGCATATTTTGAATTTTCTTGTCCCCCTGTCAAAATTCTTGAATGGTGCTTACTTTCTTTATCTTACTCCTGTGCTTCATTATCAGAACTTGAATTTCGAGCTCTACATGTCTCTTGAAAAATATTTTCATGTCTATCATCCCTAGAAAGTCAGGAAAAAGTGAGGAAATTTTAAAATTAAAGGAAATGTAGGTTGCTCTGTTTACAAAAAACCAGAGTAATGCACATTTGTTAGAAATCTCCGAAAAAGATCGGAAGGAAGAAAATCTGTATTCCTTTTTTATCCAAACACTATTGAACACTTGCTGGACCATTCAGTCGAGTGTAAGTTAAAAGCTCCTCTGACGAGTGGATTTTGTGAAGACCATGAGTTATTCTAGTGCTACATGCATTTTTATGAGCTTTTCACTTTAAAGGGTTTCAGCTCATTTGCAAAGTAGTTTTAATTGAATGTTTTGTCTCTCTATAATTATGTGGTTGTGCCAGCAAGGTGCATGATTGATGCCAGTTGATGGGCTTCTTATAGAAGCCTTACAAACATCTCCTATGCACTTTTCTCTACGTTTTGCTCCATCTCTTTGCAGGGTGACAAGTTCTTGAAAAGTCATCGGAAACTTGAAAAAGTTAGGGAATTTCGCTCATCTCTGAAAAGGCAGGGAATTTTGTTGCACAACCTCGCAATCCTCAATTGTGGTCGAGAAATTCAATTTTTTTTTCACTGCACCCACACTCTTCAACGAAAATTTGAACCGCTACCCTTAAGTTCTTGAACCTTAGATTGTGTACTAAAAAGTGTACTAATGATTATTCTGTTTGTTTGTTCACAGTTATATCTTGGTATAGTATTAACAGCTGTAGTTATTGTAACTGGTATTTTCTCATATTATCAAGAAGCTAAATCTTCTGCCATTATGGATTCTTTCAAAAATTTAGTTCCACAGGTAAACTATGTTTTCATGTTTTTTCCTTTCTTTTTTTTTAAATAATAATAAGCTTCACAACACTGCCTTTGATATATCTCACCATAAAATGAAAGGAATGATACAGATGATGCAGTTATCAACATTCAGCACCATTCATTATCATTTGAAACTAAGTTGTATCAAGAAGATCAGATTCTTTTCCGAAAACTTGTTTTTTTTCTTACCAATACTTTTATTGAACTGTAATAGCCTCCTTATTTTACCTACTGGCAAACAATTTTCCCATAATTGCAACTAGAAAACACTTGTTTAATGGAATCACTTCATCGTGACTCTTGAAGGTCTTTAAATAATTTAAAAAACAAATGGTATTTTATAGAAATTCTTGCCAATACCATACTTCTAACCCTTCAATACAAAATTTTTGCTCACAAGAAATTAATTGACTGTGTAGCTTAAAAGTATAGCTCCATTGATTAGATATAAGACCTTTTGAATTTTGGCTCTATTTGTTGATTTCCAGTCGAAAGAACGTAAATTCAATCCATTGTTCCAAAATGGACGTCAACGGCTCTATCAATTAAAATGACTTGGCAATTTTAATCCAAAATGTTTCTGATTTTTGCTTGTAATTAGAAGGAAAATCAGTATAATTTTCCGTTAGACATATTGATTACTGCAATGAATTGTGGGAACATACTCCATCCCCATTTCAAAAATAAATTAAATAAAATATAGTACATGATTTAGCTGCAAGATTTTTGAAAGTTGTGCGGAGTTTGTTGTACAGAAACTTATTGGACAAAAATCCCCCATGGAGACAAGACTTGAAGTACTTAAATCATTTACTTTATTCATAGAGGAAGTACAGAATCGCTTTGTGTCCCCTGAGCTATGTACAGCATATCTTAATATCACCGAGATCAGTTCAAGTGATGTTCGACTGTCTGAGGCTTTTAGATGTTTAGAGAAATATAAGTGTTTGGTTTGCTCCTAAAAACATCTTTCTATAATTGGCTATTCTTTGTTTACAGTTTGCAACAGTTCTTAGGCAAGGAGAAAAATTAACGCTCCGAGCAGAAGATATAGTTCTAGGTGATGTTGTTGAAGTTAAGTTTGGAGATCGTATTCCTGCCGATATTCGAATTATAGAATCTAGAGGTTTTAAAGTTGACAATTCATCACTGACTGGAGAATCAGAGCCGCAAAGTAGGGGTGTTGATTTCACGCACGAAAACCCACTGGAAACGAAAAATTTAGCTTTCTTCTCAACGAATGCTGTTGAAGGTACGATTATTTTCTCCATTGTTATTTATAAAACACTAAAAACAGCTTTTGAGCTTAGAAATGATCACTCGAGTAGATGAAGTGTGATAAAACAAATCATCTGCATAAATAATGGCTTAGTTATTGAACTATGCTTTTTTGTATTCCCATGATCTTTCTTTCCTAATTCAACATGAAAATATCATAATATATCGTTCGTACAATGAATTCTTCCCTGAAAATACTCAGTGACTGGAATTTTTTAAGGAAGTCCCAAGGAAACTTAATATTAATCACATATCAAAACAAGTTCAACATGTTGGAAAAGTGTATCGATTTATCCAGAGAGCAGTGCGAATATTGACTAAAAACTTTTCCTTTTTTTGGAAAAAAAAAATTTTTAGAGTCCATACCGAATGAATGTACACTCTTTTAGAGTGGAACTGAAGATCAGCTGTCTTCAACTTAGCATTGAAAGTAAATACAAGAATAAAGATGACGGATCCTCTATCGCATTTTGGAAGTGTGTAAACTTATTAGGCATAGACCAATAGGTTACAATTCCATGCGGAGGTAGAATGATGAAAAATTGTTCTAGAATATTGAAAAATCAATCAATGAGTCGTTGGAAATAGAATTGTTCAATTATGTGTAAAGTATAATTTCTTTTTCAGTTTCAATTCTATGTTCTAAAGCCCTATCGATTTTTTATATTGGTTAATTTTAACAATGTAAAAACTAATTAATCGTCTGATTTTGTCTGCAGGCACTGCCAAAGGAGTCGTTATTAGCTGTGGTGACAACACTGTGATGGGTCGTATCGCTGGTCTGGCGTCAGGTTTGGACACCGGTGAAACTCCCATTGCCAAAGAAATCAACCATTTCATCCATTTGATCACTGGTGTTGCTGTGTTTTTGGGTGTATCCTTCTTCACTATTGCTTTTATTTTGGGCTACCATTGGCTCGAGGCTGTGATTTTCCTTATTGGTAAGTCCCTTTGCTATCAGCTAGCAGCGCACCAGTCGCAAAAACAATACATGTATTTCAGCCAGTATGTGCTCAAAACTTAAATTCTTATTATATTCTCTATTGTTGCACCAATCAGCAGTGCCTTAGGGAGAGAGGGATGAATAAGGGCGTTACACCATTTTCTACTTATTAAAGGATAGAAATACGTTACAAGGGGAGGCGGGGGGGTGTCAAAAATTCTGGAAAAGTGCGTAACATAATTTATTAATGCTCCTTTGAGAGAAACCTGTGCTCAAATGAGCTTTTTCCCTTAATATTAAGAATTTCAGTTTTGCACTAAATTTTAGCAAACTTGGCTAAATTATCAGCGATGTTTTTGACATTCTAATACACACAAACAACAAATGCCTAAATAGTTGTCTTAATGGCAATAATTTTTTGTTGATACAATTCCAGCTAAGTCTCTTTCATACTCCTACCCGGGATTGATTTTAAAGGATAAAAATGAAGAAAATCACATTTGTAATAGCAGATCATTACACGCAGTTAGAAATTAAGCACTGCTGGACTTTTTTTTCTCATCAAAATTTTACGCTAAAAATGGCAGACACAATGGACCACACAACTTTAAATTTTCTGTTTATAATGTAAACTACCAACAAGTATTTCTCTCTTATGAGTTAATTTTGGAAGTATTTGATGTGCTCAACATGTTCTAAGTAATATTTTGATGAGAGAGCGTGTGCTTTAGTGGTTACTTTTTTACCTTGTCCAGTTTTGTATTGAATTTTCACTGATAAATGCAAAACTAGTGTTTATCATTATTGGTCAATTTCAATCTTTGGAAAAAGTCATATCATTATCGATAGTCAAATTTTGTATTTCAGAAATTTTCATCACAAAAGAC
This sequence comes from Bemisia tabaci, assembly GCF_001854935.1. Lineage (NCBI taxonomy): Eukaryota > Metazoa > Arthropoda > Insecta > Hemiptera > Aleyrodidae > Bemisia > Bemisia tabaci. The sequence continues at coordinate 569,614 of NW_017547167.1, forward strand.
ATTTTAAACATTTATGAATTTCGTGATTTATTCATTTTCTAAAAAGGAAAATCTCACAGTGTAATAGCATGAACTTTGTCATTCTTAAAACATCTAACAAATTGACTATTTTGTTGTTTTCAGGTATCATTGTAGCCAATGTGCCCGAAGGTCTGCTCGCTACTGTCACAGTGTGTCTGACTTTGACAGCCAAGCGAATGGCATCCAAGAACTGTTTGGTCAAGAACTTGGAAGCTGTAGAAACCTTGGGTTCTACATCTACCATCTGCTCAGATAAGACTGGTACCTTAACACAAAATCGAATGACTGTTGCTCACATGTGGTTCGACAACCAAATTATTGAAGCTGACACAACTGAGGATCAATCAGGTATAAACGCAAGTTAGACTTTTCTTGTTAGGAAAAGTAAACAACTTTTTATTGTAAGAAAACATAAAAATTCAGAGGGAAAAAATAGGAACTGCTTCGACTGCATTAGATAAATAGAATCAACAAGGAAAACACACGTGATTAATGAACTACTTGCTTATTTATTTAAAACAATTTTTTCGGATTAGATTTGGGCTTATAGCTTATCTTAGGTTGTGATAATTTGCGTTTATTGCTGAAGGTGGGCTACGTGCTCGAAATTGGTCAGGAAAAATTGTTCTAAACGAAGGTGCGAGTGGGTAATTGATCATATATATATTTTCCTTGTCAACTTTTTATTGTATGAGCGGATATTTGCTGCATTCAGACTGAAGATGCTTAGCTTAGTGGATTTTGCATCGAAATAAATATTGATATATTTATTTTGAATGAAGACACTCTGAAAAAATATCAAAATATGCCATTTTTAAGGGCAAAAGTGGTTTTTTGCAAACATAATATAGTTTTGTAAGAAAGAACTGATCATGAATTTTTGTAAATCATGAACAAAGGCTTTTTGAATTTACAAAAGGGAATCTTTGACACTTTCTGCACCTCTAAGATTACGCTGAGTTGATGAATCAGGCTTTGGTTTTCCAATGACTACTCTGTAGTGTCGTCATGGTCAACCAGAAATTCATTCATAATTATTGAAAATTGTAACAACTGTCTTTTTATGACAAAGCTTTACTGCAACTATATGTCTCTCTGTAATTTTGGAAATTGTTTACTTTTTAATACATAGTTAATCGTCCACTTTTCTGTTCCAGGAGTTCAATATGATCGCACAAGTCCAGGGTTCAAAGCTCTTGCACGGATTGCAACTCTATGTAACAGAGCGGAATTCAAACCTGGTCAGGAAGGTGTTTCAATTCTAAAGAAGTAAGTTAGCTCTATTATTAGTATACTACTTAATATTAGCAAAGCATTGAGCATATCTTACAGCCATGGAAACGAGAGAATTGAAAGAAAACAGCATAGTATTTTGTTTGAATAAACTTTCCAAGGCGTAGGATCAAATGGACAGCATTTTGCAATTAGGAACTATAAATTCCGGCCCAGTTTAAAAACAACGTATGTGCCATTAGTTTCCCTATGCACATAAGTGTTTTTTCAGGTGAGGCAGAATTTATAGATCCAAATTGCAAAATGCAGTCCAAATAGAGATAAACTCTCTCAGTTGTTTGAGCATGAAAAATCAATCATGAAGGCAGGCGAGCTGGAACCGAGGAAAAATTTCTCCTTTACATGCCAAGAAAAACAGGAATCAATGAATAATTGTTTTTTCCATGCCCTATTTTTAGAGTTTCTTGGATTGTCGTAACAAACATATCTGAAAAGCATAAATGTGAAAAATGTGGAAGAGAGGGATATTTTTTATTGGAAAATATCTTTGATGACCGTTGAATTTGCTTTCTTTTCATGCATTTTGATAAATTGCCGTTTGAATTCAGGAAAAATGTAGAAAAGTTGGGACATTTTTTTTAATTCTAAAGACACTTTGGTCACTCAAATTTAATGATCAGAAAAATCATGCTCTGATAATACCAAAATTGTCTTTAGGTGCTCCTTTGTTTAAAATTTCCTATACTGGTGTGTGGTAGCATCCAGCATTCAATTTCCGAAGTAAATGGTTCATTGCATAATAATTTTGTCATAACTGAATCATTAATTTTAGAACCCTGGCGACTAAACGATTAATTTTACTTTTACAGAGAAGTCAATGGTGATGCATCAGAAGCTGCTCTTCTTAAATGTATGGAACTGGCTCTCGGAGACGTTATGTCCATCAGGAGGAGGAACCGTAAAGTCTGTGAAATTCCTTTCAACTCTACGAACAAATATCAGGTGATTGAGCCGTTTCCAACTTGAAATTATTCTCGTTTCATTAGACTGTAGAAGTGTGCATTATACCAAGGCCAATAATTTTTGTCACTTTGTTGTGCAAAACAATCGTGAAAATTCAATAATTAATCTTGATGATTCTCGTTGCACCCAGCAAAATGTAAAATTGTTCCAAGAAATAACAGTTCTTGGAATTTAGTTTTCAAAGGCAGGTTTTGCACCACACCCTCTTTCTATCTGATGAAAGTCCAATTGAAAAATGTGAAAAACGAAACTCATTCAATGATGCCAAAAATTGATTAACATTGAAAACTTCCTGCTTAATTTTATTTAAAGTCAAGAAAACCAACTGCTTTTATTTCCGGAATCTTCTATGGGTATACTATCTTAATTTCATGCAAAATCATTAAACGAGAAAAATGGAAAAAACTGTGTTCGGCATGCGATCAATCTTTTAAGCCCAAATAATTCATATAAAATAATTCTCCCGGCTGTATGAAAACAATGTTTGAGCCTGTCACTGCAGCATATGTCATGTCTATTTCTATTCGACCATAATCTGCCAAAAAGTCAAAATCCAAAATTTTGATGCTTTGGGCTTTAAGAAAGAAATCAGTTCAATTGGAACCTGTAATTTTTGAGTTTCTCCATCATTCTGTGTGAGAAACTCTGTTTTACAACATTTTTAGAAAGATTTTACTTTTTACCAAACCTCTGTTGGTTCCCTTTTGTATTTTTCATCCTATATTCAGTCCTCTAATTTGTTTTATTGCATTCTCACGCTGTAGGTATCTATTCATGAAACTGAAGATGCCAATGATCCTCGACACTTGATGGTCATGAAGGGAGCTCCCGAAAGGATATTGGACAAGTGCTCAACCATTTTCATCGGAGGCAAAGAGAAATTATTGGACGAGGAAATGAAGGAAGCCTTCAACAATGCTTACCTTGAGCTTGGAGGTCTTGGTGAACGTGTGTTAGGTAAGTTTCCCTTTATTTACGAGTCTTTGCAGTCATTTTGCTCCAAAAAATGTGTCAGTCTCATGTGTTTATCACGACAAGTAACTAACACTCCTTCACACTGTTTAATTTTTAGCATAAGTTGATGTGACAAAGGAAACATTTCTCCCCTCCATTCTGAAAAAATTAAGACAAGAGTCTACACTTTAATCATGTAAGGTTAAAAATATTAATTTATATGAACTTTAAGAATGATAAGGCAAAATTAAATTCTGCAATTCGGTAAACTAAATTACAGACAACAAAATCGGGCAAAAATTGGAAACATACATTTCAAAAACTCACATTTATGGAATTTATTGAAGGGGCATTCAGAACAAGAGTAGATGCTTATTTGAGGGCTGATCATAAAAACTTATGTCAGAACAGCAAGAAATCAAAAGTCGACTATTACACGTGGCAAATATGGCTGTCTTATCTTATCTTGCTGACAAAGCAAAAAATTGTTCAACAGTTGGCCCACGAATGTTACTAATATTTTATATCCTTGCACTTGTTTTACCATAGCAAATATTAGCCTAGATTTTCAATTTTGAATCTGCTAAACTAAGCATGTTTAACTATTTTTTAATTTTTCCTTGACAATTTCGTTTGGCAGGTTTCTGCGACTTCATGCTCCCGTCTGACAAATTCCCTCTGGGCTTCAAATTCGACTGTGATGACCCCAACTTCCCACTGAGCGGCATGCGTTTTGTTGGTTTGATGTCCATGATTGACCCACCGAGAGCTGCCGTCCCAGACGCTGTAGCCAAGTGTCGCTCAGCCGGAATCAAAGTTATCATGGTCACTGGTGATCATCCTATCACTGCCAAAGCTATCGCCAAATCTGTCGGTATTATTTCCGAAGGTATGTTTTAGACTATTTTGTATGCTTTTGTTTCACAATATTCATGGAAGCCTAAAAAACTCCTCAAATTTCAAATCTGGTAGTAAATAATGCTGTACCTCATGTCGAAATGAAATTAATCAGTAGATTGAAACATCATCTCATTGACACTAGGTGATTTATTTTGTAAGATTTTCCTCTAAATTCAGATGGAGTTTCATTTTTAGGGCTAAAAAGTGAAGTCTAAGCAGCATCTACTGTGTTAACAAGTAGTGGTATGAAGTGAGGGCCTTGCTGACCACCGAAGCGCTTGTATGCAACCTAGACAAGTGGCAGAAACCCTGCTGTTGCTCACCTGAAAGTTGGGTCATCCTCCTCAACTCGTGACAGTGACATATCATATTCCTGCAAAACTCAACAGCTGTCTAGTAAACCAATGATAGATTGCACCAACAACTCTTGCGGATGCCATAGAGCGTAGAATTTTTTGGAGCATGGTCTTGCCTTTACCAAGTTTGGCTTTGTTGTTTCAATCTCCTATTAATAGGTAGCACTTGCAAACAGTCATAAGAAGACCAGAACCAATTTCGGCTTAAAGAACATGAGGAAACATTAAGGTTGTAAAGAACTAAAATCAAAGAAATAAATCAGCTCCAGTAAATAAAAATTGTTGTGAATAATAATTTTGACAAGATATTTAGGGCTCATGATGATCATTGCAACTAGCAATTTACAAGCAGAGCAGTAATAAAGTGCCTCTTCTCATACTTTTCAATTTTCCTCGTCTAAATTTGTGTATGATTCTTTCCTCTGTATTCAGGTAATGAAACCGTCGAAGACATTGCTCAAAGACTGAACATTCCTGTATCAGAAGTTAACCCTCGTGAAGCTAAAGCTGCTGTTGTTCATGGATCTGAACTGCGTGATCTGTCACCTGAACTGTTGGACGAAATCTTAAGGTAAATATCTGTTAAATCATGCAAGAATGAGAGAAATGGATTTTCTCAGAGAGGCATGTAGATAACGGACAAATCATCAGTTTGTAATATGATGGATTGTAATTATGGATTAGCATTTTGGCACTCTCTGCCCCTCTTAAATCATGCACCATTTGATGCTTTGATTAAGTGGTTGTAAAAGTATTAGAGTCATATGTGATGATTTCAAGCCGTTTCCCTCAAATATCATGTATGTTTCTGAGTAAGCTTATGCATTGAGTATTTTGTCCATATTCAGGTACCACACGGAAATCGTTTTCGCCAGAACTTCTCCGCAGCAAAAATTGATCATTGTTGAAGGTTGCCAACGCATGGGTGCCATCGTAGCTGTGACTGGTGATGGTGTCAATGACTCGCCAGCCTTGAAGAAAGCCGATATTGGTAAAATCTTTTCAACGTTTAATTCATTATTAAGTCTTGAGATATTATATATTATTATAGATATATATATTAGTCTTTGAGACTAGCTAACATGGCCACCTGGTCATGTGACTATTCAACAAAGCAGGGGCACATCAGGAAGTATTTAAGGAACATTCAAGTCAAGAGAGGAAAATTAAGATTCATCAGGATCTGTCCTGAAAAAGGGAGCAGGTGTTCTGAAACACATTCGCTTTCATCTGGTTCAAGATTTTTGTTTTTTTATTTCTATTTTACCTGTTTTAACGCTTGATCTTTTAAAGTTCAACTTGAGAAAAATTTGAAGAAAATCTTCCTGTACCTTTGCCGTTTAAAATGGCCGAGCAAAACTAGGAATTATCATCATCGGGAAAGTATAATCAGCTCCCAGCCCATACATTCTTCATGAAAGCCATTACATGCCCTCTAGTGGAAAAAAATATTTTATAACTTGAACATTTAAGAGCCATTTTATTTTAACTTCGCAGGTGTTGCCATGGGTATTGCTGGTTCTGACGTATCAAAGCAAGCCGCTGACATGATCTTGTTGGATGATAACTTTGCCTCCATCGTTACTGGAGTGGAAGAGGGACGACTGATTTTTGACAATTTGAAGAAATCCATTGCATACACACTGACCTCTAATATTCCCGAAATCTCGCCATTCTTGGCATTTGTACTGCTGGACATTCCATTGCCTTTGGGTGTTGTCACTATTCTGTGCATTGACTTGGGAACTGACATGGTAAGTTTCAAATTCCTTAAATACGTATTTTATCTGTTAATATACTTTAAGCCTGTGTGTCAGATAACAAACTTTCTTCTGTCAAAACACAGGTTTTCTAGATACCTCTACAATTATAATTAATTAAATTTTATTTCAGGAGCAGGAAAACTAATTTGTTGAATTCTAAATCATTTTTTAAACTTTTTTATGCAGGCTTACTGTCACGGACTTTTTTTTACTTATTTTATTTTAGAGTTAGCTTTCCCTCTCTTGAACGTATTGTATTGTTGTGTACTTAAGTCCCATAGTTGCCAGAGAGAGCTGAAAAATCAGCACTTTCCCCCATTTAAATCTACTTACATTATCCATAATCTATTCCACAATCTGGCAGCCGTGTTAAGTCCCAACATTAATTTTCGTTTTGTTTGATGAGAGTTTGAGTGATAATATTCATCCTGTCCTAAAACAATGTCTGATGAGACAAAATGTCAAAGGCTCTGTGCATATTGGGTGAAAAAATGACCAGAACGCAATTATGTGAAATGCTGATAATCATGCTGAGCGTTAGATTCACAAGGCAGTTAATTAACAAATTTTTGCTATCATTTCGAGGAGTAAAATTATTTAATAATTTGGCAATGTACCAATGGCTTTTGTTATTTTGAGAAGTGAAAAATGTTGAAAAAAATTAACATCATATCAGTATCAAGGCTTTAATGGCGCGTAGGAAGTGGAATTTGATTTTAATCTGACTTAAGAACAAAACAACACAATATTTATTCCTCTATTTTTTTCCCCCAAATTTTCATGTTTCAAACTCAAGCTTTTGTGAGTTTGTGCTGTATGGGGCTAGTTATTTTTAATTATAAATGGCGCCAAAAGAAAATGGCTGCCCTCATTTATACTGAAGTTGTTTATTTTGACAGAAGTATTTGCTCACTTTTATAACATTTTCAAGTATAGATTCGATGTTTACTAAAGTAAATGTCAGAGCATTACGGCTGAGCATTCAGGGTTTTTATGACCAAGAAATATATTCATAGAATGAATTACTTTTTTCAAGGTGCCAGCCATATCATTAGCTTACGAAAAGGCCGAGACTGATATAATGCAAAGACCTCCAAGAAATCCACACACAGATAAATTAGTGAACTCGAGGTACCAGATTTCAGTATTGTATGGGGCTCATAGCTTCCGATAACTAACATTCAAAAATTTTTTGTGCTGAAATCCATAATTTGGTTATTAACAATCAGTATTGATTATTTCGATTGCAAGGAGTGTAACGTAACGTATTTAGTATTTGAAAAGTGTTTTTGAAGATTTTGCAGTTTCTGTCTCGTCTCGTCTTAATCTATTAAATGTTGACAAGATTTTGCTTTTTTTCCATTTTCAGTGAATTGGTGTTAATTTGCTTTGTTTAGTCTGAAATTTAACGGGAAACAGCCGAACTACGTGAGTTGTTGCCTGATTTCCCCTTATGTTTTATTTATTCAAGCAAAAACTAAGCAACATTCTGTCTTGATTTTGTGTGTGTGTATTATGTATGATCCAAGGCAATTTGTTGTTTAGTTCTTTGCTAAAAAGAAAATAAAACATGAGAGAAAATTAGACACTGTGAAATGCAGTCAGACTGTTTCCAGTTGAAGTCTTCCCAATGCAACTCCAAATTAACTTACAATGCTGGGTTTCCCATGTGTTATTTGTTCGTTTATACAACCATTTATTCATTTTTACAATGGCTAAACTCCAAAAATGCTTACTCCATTATCATGTTGTAAAGTTCATGTCATACCTTAATTTTGATAAGTAGATAACAAACTGTCACATTTTTTTTGAAATATCCAATAATTTTCTCCACCGAATGGAGAATACCCTGTAAATGTTTTGAAGAATAAAGTTGTTTTTTTTTTTTCATCTGTTTGTTTAAAAAATAAACTAGGAGGAAAAATGAATGATTTATTCAGTACTCGTATTTTCAGAGTTTAGCTACAGCCAATTTAGTCTGCTAAAATTCAACAAATACCAGTCTGGCCATCTTATCAAAATGCGGTTTTTTTCTGCTTTGCGCCATTACCTGATATCATAAATTGTATCTCATGATTTCTACACCAGTTCTGTTGCAAGTTTCCCCTCGCAACTTTCTTTTCAAGAATATTATCTTGCACAAATTAGTGTATCGAAACTGTAATCAGAGATCATCTGAGTCCAGCTCTAGTGATCTACCATTACCCATCCTGTGCAAATGGAGAAAAATTTCTCTTGGGCAATTCTGAGTCGTTTAATCTCATCAAGAAATTGACTATGTATTCCCGGCTAAAAAATATGCACAGTTTTTAAAAAGCATAGCAAAAATTACCGTCTCTAAATAATTCAGGGGAACCCAACATTACATTTTTCTGTTTTGTATTTTATTTTTGTTTTTTTTTAATATTCATGCGTATTTGTTTTTTACTAATCTCATTTTTTTTGTCTAATTTTATGGAAAAGGCAGTGACTGAATTAAAGTTGATAGATCCAGGGTAGCTTACAAGTATCTTTGTGATTCCTTGGTGGGTGATCATTTGCTTGCCTCTGCTGTATCTACAGCTTGAGCCGTGTCTTTCTGCATTCGTCAGATTATTCTAATGTAGACATAATCTTATGATATGTCCAAAAATCTAGACTTGTTCATAGAGTCAGTGTTACTAAAAATAGGGAAGATTGTCACGAGAAGAGAAGTAATATCTCTCAAGCTCTTGTAGACTGACTTGGATCTGTTAATTTTGGGCTGAACTTTGAAACAAAAAAAATTTAAGGCAATTTACTACAACTGAGGAATGAAGCATTCTTATTAAACTTTCATTTATACTTAATTCCCCACAGATTTCATTTCTGAGTTCATTTGTACCTAAGGTCACATAATTCAATTTGCACTTTTTTCCCCTTTAAATCTGCCGGGAGGAAGGGGGACTGCCTTAAGGAGTTGATTGAGCGAGTTTCAGTATATTCTACGCCAGAATGGGCCTCTATACGAGATATGAATTAAAGTACCATGCATCTTGTTTTCTCTTCCAAAAATCACAAGGAGAATGAGTCACACAACGCAAAGTCTGGAAATCAATTCATAAACAAGACAAAAGTTTACAATTAACACTTGTTAAATGGCAAAATTACAAATAACTTCGTTTGTGTAATCCAACTTCCATTTGAGCTGTGTTAAAAATACTTGTTTATATCTCATCTGAACTTCTTGTATGAATTGTTTTCCGCATAAGATTTTGAAGAGAAAACATGTGATGTCTCTATCCAGTTCAGATCTTACCTAGTGGCCTATTTAGCACAATTTACCTCTTCAAAATGAAAAAATGCTGCAATCAGCCTATTTGACATTTCCATATGGTAATATTGTGATCTGTCACAATTTTCTGTGGCTAACTGCCTCCAAAACTAATTCATTCAATTCATAGCAGGGCTTTCAGCAAAATTTGAGACTTAAGTTCAACTTTTGGGAACTTGCAATGTGTACTAATATTGTGATGTCCTTACATGTATCACTAGTGCAAGCAGTGTTCTATCTTCACCAAGCATTTTTTCGCTGATTCCTGGCAAAAATCTGATATTAGGATTTAAAGGAAGAACTAATTGTTCTAGATTTAGTAGTTAGAAATTTATCTTGCTATAGAAGAAGCTATGAACTCGCTAAAAGTGAAATTTTAACACTGATTGCAAGGATCTTACATGGGTGCCAAAGCTGACAGCCAGTTCTAAATCCTACAAGTTACCCCTCATCTTTTATCCATACCCACAATTTTTTTTATTTTTTATTTTTTCACAATGTCATTTTGCCATTTCCTCTATTTTCTGTTTTTGTCACTACGCTCTCACTACTATCATATTTGTGAGCATTATCACTCGACTAGTTACGTCTCGTCTGCTTGTTTTACCCATTCATTATTCATGAATAATCATTCTGTGTGTACGTAGTTCGGTGTTTAATCTCATTGAAGCAAGTGCCTCTTTCATTTTTCTTGTCTCTTTCGTCATCTTTGCATGTCGCTCAAAGTACTGGGAAGGATAAGAGCATGAGGTATGCTCTCCTCCCTCTTACATACTCCTCTCAAGGCAACTTTACAGAATTTTTTTTTCTTTCTTTCTTTTTTTCCCCAACGCAATGATCACCTGACAGGGTTGGAATACCTGCGGTGTGTGTTTTCCTTTCAAATTCCCAGGCAAAACACTGTGGACACATAGGAACTTTCATTATGTGATAGTTGTCATTTTTACTTGGAACTTTCAGTGGAAAATTATAGAGTGAGAGAGGGAGAGGTATCGCAGCAAAGCCTGATTTGTTTATTGCCAAACTCAAACACTTCTTTATAATAGCTGTTCTGACCAATATTGATTCCAGTTTTTCAGTGTAAAGTACAATTTCTAACTCATGAGAAATTTTCAATATGTCCACTGTTCTCAGTGATTTTTTGATGTAGAAACATTCTTTGCAGTATTTAAATCCTAACTCTGTTCCTCGGACCATTTTAAAAGCAATAGAGTTTTTGATGCTACATTTCATAAAATTATCTCTTGATTATCGTGTTTCTAAATCTCTCACAACTCTAAAATTTTTTCATCATGAATAACAAATCTGCATATTTGTTTGAAATTATCTGAGCATAATCTCAATCAAATCCAGAGAAGCTTTGAAAACATAATATTAATTAGTTCAGGGGACGGAAAATTGTTTTCTTCTCTGTGCCGATTATTTTTAAAGGAACGCATGATAATGACTCCAGTTTAAAATTGCAACTTAATGCTGCATTGAGTTAGGCATTCTCATAAAATTCTCGCCACTTGTTTTTAGGGGATTGAATGATCTTTAAATCCCAAATCTTCGGTTTTCCAATTTTTCATATTTCATTTTCAGTTTTATGCTACCTAAAGAAGCACTATTAGTGGAATTTTTTTAGTTTATAGACTTAAGAACTTGAGAGAGAGAACTCTTGAGTTAGTGAGGCTTTTGCCATAGAGATCGAAATTAGAGCTGGGACCGAACTGAAAGTTTTAGCTAAATTTAAATTAACACCGAGTGTTGAATTTGCATTGATTTTGAAGTAAAAAGTCATTTAACTATTTTTTTCAAAAATAATGACCGTAAAGTTGCCTCTGCAAAATTTTCGTCCACTCGATCATGAATAATACATTTTGCTCTTAGGTATACTTTATTTATTTTTTCAGTGTAGAACAAAAACTCCTTGTGTAAGACTAGAATCTCAGGTATAAACTCTCGATCAATGTCTTTCACACGTTTTTTAATACAAAACCTCTAAAATTAGTGATCTGTCTGCTTGGAAGTCTTACAAAAGTAAAACCCACCAGTCATGGCAGCTGAATTTTTGAATTTAAACTAAATAATCTATTTTTATAACCACCCAATTTTCATTCCCTCAACTAAACTCACCTTACCTTTAATACTGTGATCCCCAATTTTTCCTTTGACTGGCTGCTCACAAACTGATCCGCGAATTTGATTTTCTTTTGTTATTATCTCATTTTCATTTTTTGATTTTCTATTTTAATTTTTTTTCATGTGTGTTTCATCTCTTTTTAAGTTTTATTATTTGCTGACTTTTCTTTCCTTTTGTGTGCTCTACAAGTTTTTATTTACCTAAGTATGTGTATTTTTATTTTTTAATTTGTTAACATTAGCACATTCTAACATCATTTCATTAACATATAAAATATCATGTCGCAATTAGGTGCCTGCCATTTCTCTTGCTTACGAAGAGGCAGAATCTGATATTATGAAACGTCGGCCTAGGAATCCATTCACGGATAAACTGGTTAACGAAAGGTAACAAATATCAAAGCAATCTCACAAATAATCAAGAACTTAAATTCTTAAAAGTTCCTTTTACTACCTACTTTTTAAATTGTGTAAAATCAATACGGTGGTTTCTGTTGTCTAGTCTCCTTTCAAATTTTAACATCGAGTAGAAATTTGAAGCATTCTCCGGCAAATTGACATGCATTATCACAATCCAATTATTGCATTATGCACGTGAAATTTCTCACAAAATATTAACTTAAACAACTTTCAGTAGGAGCATAATGGTCTAAAACTTCAATAAAAGATTAATTTAATCAGGATTGGGAGCCTTGTAGGACTGTCAACGATCGCTGGATTTATATTTCCAATTTTTAACGATCCTTCTGAAAGATATAGTCGCAACAGTTCAGGCTGCGTTTTTAATTTTACACAAGGAAAGTGTCTCTGCAGAAGCAACAATTTTTAGCTTTTAGCTACTTCTAACCAATCCAAAGTTCAGTGAATATAAAGTGGGCAGCAACACTAGCTGCATAAAGTAAATCTTAATGATACAGCAACTTGCACATGCAGCGACAGTCAGAAAATCTTCATAGAGAAACGGAGAGGGGGTGAGAGCTAGTGGTCCCGCCGTGAAGAATTCATGAAAATTGCAGAAAATGACTGTCCAATGGGTAAAATTTTGGGTCATTTTGGCTACGGTTCCGTGTGCTGAGTTTGTTACCCGGCAGGCAAAAAGCAATCAATGGGTTTAGGAGTTTCAACCATTTGGAAAGGGGCATGTTTACTCAAAGAACTAGTTTACTTTTACTGATAACAGGCGTCAATATTTTGTGTGGAATTTCCTGAATGTAGTGACTTGTTCTGGTCTAGTTGTGATCAAAGTAACTTTCAATACATACTATCAATTACATGGAAAAAAATACGCTGAATTGACATCCAGTATGTTGAAAATCTGCGCAGAAACAGTGGGATGTTAATATGTATGCTGCGGGTGTAAGTGTAGCATCCTGGCGTTGTTGAAGTAACAGATTCAAGAATTTTGAAAAATTTTTGATGTAGTGGATGTTAATCAAGAAATTTTTATTGTACGCATACATCAAAATTCTGAGCAAATTTTGAACAGTATGTAAAACTGTGGTTCCAAAAAACTAAATCTTGCCCAGAACTTTAATGTAATTGAAGCGCCATTTTACATGCATTTTTGATCATGATGAAATCCTGAGACAAGTCGCCCCATAATCCAAGTGATGCATGTTATGTTTACCTGGGTTTGATTTATCTTTATTTTTTCAATTTTTGGCTCTCGAAAACATGATCCTCTTCAGATTCTCTATCTAGTATTTTTTATGTATATTCTTTCAATGGTGTCTACTCTCTTCCTTCCTCTGTATCTTTCGCAAGTTGTTACTCCATTTTTCCAACCATTCCTTTGAAATTTTGTCCGCAGTTTACTCTCTCCTAGCAATCATTTAAATAGTTTTTTACTATTGGGGCTCAAATTTTTTTCCTCTCTTTCAACCTCCTAAGTGCTTTTTTGATTCAATGCCTTTGAACAGTCCGAAAATTTCCCCTAACTTTACTTTTGTCGTATTATTTCCAAAAAAACGCTTCTTGCTGTCTTACTCAATCTGCCATCTCATTACTGTTATATTTTTCTCTGATTCATTGCAAAGCTGCTATCCTCTTTCTCTGTTTACTCTTGTTTGAATCTGTAAATTTCAGTCCTTCCGTTCTTATCCTTTTCTTCTTTTTTACAATAGAATACCCAATAAAATTTTACACATCGTAATAGGAATTCAGTCGCTAATTGACCTGACCCATTTATTCTGAAACTTGCAGCCTTTTTTTAATTTTACCGGCAGTAATAACTCACGTAAATTTGTTGTATTATGCGCAATCTGTAATGCTCAAGCTACTTTTTGTTCACTCACCATAATGGGGTATGGATCCAAGTAGTATAAATTCACTTTTTTTTTCTTTAAGGTCTTCATATTGACTTTTTTGTCACCCAAAGAATATATAAAAACGGAGCCCTTTTAAGCACCAAGTATTTCTCAGAAAAGTTTTTAAGAAAGACAGTGTCTTGTAGTCAAATCGAACATTTACATAGACATTTTGACTTCAACGAATGTTTCAATAATTTGCAATAGTTCCAATGAACAACAACACAATATTTCTTTTTAAAATTAGTTCAAATATAGCTTGCTGTGACTTACTAGTTCTTGCTCTCTGATATATCTTTCTATAACCTCGTATAAAGAACTGAGATGCTGAACATGAATTTTTTTGAAGGAACTTTTTACATTCCAATAGTTAAGATGTTTGCATCCTTGTAGAATTTAATCGCGGCCGAAATTCTCATGCAAAATTTTCTTCAAAGCCTCTATGGAAGTCATTAATTCCATTTGATCATAGAATCATGTGCTAAAACTGATCAATACAATCTTTTTCTCTCTCTGATAGAAATTCCTCTTCTCAGTTAATCACTGATCAGAGTTATAGGGAATTTTTTAACGTATGTTTCACTGGTGGGAAATCTAAGGTATTTTTTTTCCATCCGACCGTTCCTAAAGACTGCTGTGCCCAAAAAAGGATTTCTCCTAGTAGGTTCCATGATAAGTGAAAGATAACTCTAAATAAAGGACTTAACTACATTGCTGGATTCTCAAGATTCGAAGATTTCATGAGAAGTCCTTTTTTCAACTTTTTTTGACTCATCATCTTGTCCCCTTCTTTATTACATCATTTCAACCTTTTTTTTCTCTCTCTTTCTTCATTTTTCTTTCCCTGTCATCTTGAAAATTGTTTTTAAGACTAGAGCATTAAGGCAACCCACTTTGGAATTCAAAAGTTCCCTTTTGTTCATCATGATTTGCATGACGTTCATCAGTTGACAAAAGTCAAATGTGTTTTTCCTCTTAACAATTATTTTCCTCAGCCTTGCTGCAAGTCTAATTCCCTGTCGTTGAACTTATTCAGATGTTGCAAATGTTATATGACATTTTTTTCTTTTGCAATGAATTAACGTCTCTTGTATATATTAATGAGTTTTCCGGAATCTTGTTTTGATTCATTACGTTCACTTCTTCCTCCTCTACTTTCTTATTATACTTTCTCTTTATTCTTGCCTCGTTCTGTAACAGCCAATGGGACAGGTTTCCCATTTTGTTGGTTTTTTTATTCTCTTTCTGTGTATTTATCTTCTTATTTCTCTGTTGAATCTTTTTTCGAATAAATAAAAAACATGCCACTCCATTCTCTGTTGCATGCCACTGTGTCATTTTATGTTGCATCACTGTCACCTCAGTCTTATAACTCCTCGTTGGTCAAGGAGTGATTGCCCACTCTGAATCATTGTTCTTGCCCTTTTAAAAAGAGAAATTGACAGTCCTTTCAATTTTATCTAATTGTTTTGAAATCATATACAAGCTTAAATTTTGGAGCTTTGCAACGGGTCATGTATAAATGAAGATCCGATGATTTGACTTCAATTTTTTGCATGTTGCTTTTTTTTAAATTTTAGTAAAAACAGCTGTTTAAACGTTTTTTGTCAGTTTCTAAAATTATCGCCAAGTGTCTTACATACAACCTTCTACATTTGCCACTACACTATTTTGATTTTTCCTCTAAGGTGTTAATGGCTCAAATGTTAAAAGCATCAAATAAACCAAACGTACCAACCAACCAAAATAAAAGAGTATTTGCGCATTGCACAGTGATATCACTGTATCAGCTAGATTATCCCGACCAACGTAGGATTGAACATCCATTTCATTCATGTCAACCATTTTCCCATTATTATTCAGCATTTCCAAGTTCTCTCCCACCATTTCTTCCTTTATTTCATATCATTTCCAATGAAGAAATGTCCCATATCTCTTAGTCATTATTCATTAATTCATTCCTTCCTTTTTTTTTATATATCACTCAAATATTAACCATTCATAATCAGGTGATCATTAATGATTTCATTTAAGTTGTCTAGGTAATTTTTTATTTCATTCTCTATTACGTGTACCAATTGTTTTCATGCCTTGAACCATCCATTGGTCTGTGGGGTGTGGAAATAATCTCTGAAATATGGAGCTTTCGGCAACCATTTGTTCTTTCCTTCTTTCTTCTTTTCTTCTTCTCTTTCCTTTCGCTTAATCTGACAAATGAAACATTGACTCCTCTTTGCCAGCAAGAATCAGTTTGATCTTAAAATAAGCCTTCTTCATCGTTTGTTGTTTTTCTTATGATATTCTCAGACAATCTTCATCATTCTAGTTTTTTGTGCAGATTTATGTGCACTCATGAAGAAAGAGTAGAATGAATCCGTCCATACTTGTATATTTGAGCATTTGCGATGCGACATTAAATAGTTTTTGTTGAGAGATCCGATTCTATTCACTTCTTGTTAGAAGTCAAGCCAATACATTTTTCATTTTCTTTCTTTACGCCACACAATTTTTTTTTTTTAAAACTTATGCCATGGTTTGTCTTTAACTTTCCATGGTAATGATTGTACGGCTGTCTTATAATCAAGTTATTATGGATTAGTAAATACATAGCTGCAAGCCATTTTTAGATTGGTCCAGTCAGTGTTTCATTTTTATTTTCTTCTATTCTCTTCCCTATCTTTGTTTAGAAATAATGAAATTATTCACCCCCTTTCCAATTTCAGTCCCACTATGTCATAATTTCTTTGTTCTAGTGTTGAAAAAATTACATTTTGTTTAGTTAGTCCCCAAAATCGTCCATCCTATCTCAGTAGCCAATATGCAATTTTAAAATTTAACGGGTATTTTTCTTTGTTAGCCTTTAATCTGATTTCATTATGAATCATGAAATCTAACTTTTCAAACTTCAACACAAATGTTGTTTTTCTGTGAATTTTTTCCTTTGCAATTTTACCATATTTTTCAATGGAAGTCCTTTAACATACATCTATTTCATTTAATTTGATAGCTTTGTTTTGAAGTTTGCTCCTCCTAAAATCTTAAACTGCAATCTTTCCCTTTTTTGACTACGGTACTTACTGCCGGCTTGAATGAGTAGCAAGTTCAGTCGCTGTTTTTCAAGAAGAAAAGGAAATCGCGCTTTGAAATCATAAAGAGAGAGGCTTATTAATTTTAAAAATATTTGATTGACTTGATGATAGACCATAGCGTAAAAATTGTGTTAAGAAGTAAAATTGTTCCACTTCTTTTACATATGTATTAATTCTTGTCGCAGTGAAAAGTCCGAGAACTGGAATTTTTCAAAAGTGAATCTGTACTTTAATCATGCAGCACCTTTGCTCATCTAGTATTCTTGCTCTTAATTTCATTGATTCATCTAGATCATTTTAAAAGCTTATTTTGCTGATCCAACCTTGAATTTTTGACCAAGTTTTGAAAAACTTGATTGAAATTGCTACTTCAATATCACCTACTTGTTCTTATCTTTATTTTTCTTGATTATCTGCCCGCACTAAAGCATCAGATGCTTTTAAAATTATTTGGTAAAACTAAGCTATCATTAATTACTTTAACTTTAGCATAGCTTTTAATTGTTCTCTTTTTCTTCTTTTCTCTTTTGTTAACAATTAATTATAGCTTAATCTCAGTGTCAGATTTTCAAGCAGTAAACACTCAATGATTACTAGAAAATTTTTCTCCAATTTTAGCTTTTGATCCTAAATTTTTTATTCTCCTTTCCTTCTTTCTTATTTTGTACTCCGTAAATCTTACGCCATTTATTACTCTCACATTGCTGAAAATTAAGTTTTCTCACCGAGTTAACTAATGCCATTCGCTTCTATTTACGATAACACTAAGCGCTCTTGTATTATTTCCTCAAAGTTCTTAAATCGTCAAATCCTGCAAATACTTTGAGTCTCTAGTCTTGTTCAAATTCTACCTAAGTGTGAGTGTTTGCTCAATGAATGTTTTGCTGACTTTTCTCTGTAAATTTCTCTCAGAGTTACATTTCAATCTACTCCTTACACAAAATTAAAACCGTTTTCTCGAGAAAAATATTAAAGATGCGAAAAGATTTGTGTAGCCTCCTTTTTCATTTTCAATCATTTTTTTATTTTTTATTTTTCCAAAATATGTTTTTCCTATTATTTTTTAATTGAATTACGTCGCAAAACTCTAATGAAGGCTGTTTCATCGGTTTTTTTAAAGTAATTCCCATATTTCTTTGATCCAAGCAATCGATTTTCAATTATTGCTGGCTGTTGTTCTTTGTTAGGAGTGGTGTTCTGTGTTTTATCAAATGAGTGTCTGTGTCTCTCGTGTGCGTGTCATGAACATGTGTGTGGCGTGTAAATCTTTGTATATGTCAATGTTATTTTTCCGATCAATTCTAATTGTATTTATGATATGGCATGATTAGATGCCAGCTATTTCACTGGCTTATGAGGCACCAGAGAGCGACATAATGAAGAGACAACCAAGAAATCCCTATAAAGATAACTTGGTCAATCACAGGTAGATAAATAAATAAAATGTTTCTTCTATTTAGGTGTACAATCCAACTTATCAACAGGCATGGGCATCTGTTTTTCAAATAAGTTTTTATTTATTTATTCATTTAATTTTCATTAGTCTATTTTATTTATTTATTTATTTATCTATTTTTTTTTTGTTTTCAATTTGAATCAGCAATTCTAAGTTGCATGCAACTCCACGTAGTTTGGTTCCGTGTTTAGTCCAGATTCCTATAAGGAATTTATAGAGAATTGGCGACCAAAAGTTAAAAAGAGTGATAAAACACTCTCAAATAGTAGTTGAAATCTTTTGTGCAAATGTCTAGAAACAGGTTTCTAGTTAGGGCCAAAACTAGATGCATGCATGTGTCAGTAAGCTGTTAACGTGTGGATCTCATGTGAAAAAATATTACTCAATGTATAATAAGTATTGAAAACCTTCTTATTTTAAATTTTTTAAAGCTTAGTCTGTACGTATCATTTTAGTCACTTCCGAAAAGAATAATTAAAACAACAAAAATCTTTGTCAGTAAAAATAAGTAGAAATGGAGAAAATATTATGCACCATCATTCTAACAAGAAATTTAATTTACAGAAATATGGAGAGTTCATAATTTATTTTTACATTCATAGAATTTATAATGTAAATGGGTAAGTTGTGCTTATTACAGAATTAAATTTTAAAAATTAAAACTTATGGATCAGCTAAATAAAAGCAGATCCACCGAGACAGTAAAACTTGCCTTTAAAAAACAGTGGATGACATCATCCGTACCTTAAGTGTGTACATAAAAGATATAAATGTCTGATAAAACGCATTTTAATTATTTATTGATACTTTTTACATAGCAATTAGGCATGGAGCGAATTTGCTCTTTTAAAAGCCCACCATGAAAATCTGTATCAATTGCTGTTCATCATATTATGTTAAATACATTTTTGTCTCTTGCATAGTTATTTTTCTGTGCTTTAGATTTCTTAAGACTAAAAGAATTTTTTTTTTTTCAAAATCATTCCATCAATTTAAATATTCTGTTGAAAAATTATTGTGATCATTTGGAAAACATATCGTTTTAATTTAAACAATGTAAGCAGCTTCATTTCTGCCTCTACTTATTTTTGATCCAAAGGTAAAATAATTGAGTTCTAATTATACAAAACAAGCTCAAAATTTACCATAAAACTAAAAAAACCGGATAGGGATTTATTTACCGCGCCGAAACTGACAGTCTATTCTTTGAACAATTCACATTAGGGTGGAATATAGGAGTAGGCGGAATTGTATTCTCGTATATATACATTTTGCTAGGTTTGGCTCTGCCGTTTATACTCTTTCTTTTAGCTGTAGGTACTGGAATAGCCACCAAAAAATAAAATGAAATCAGAACCTACTTATTCGGAGGAAGAGCTTAGCTCTCCTCTCACTTCTTTGAGAAATAATAAAAATACTACTTTCAGTCCATAACATGAGCCAAACCTGACTGAAGGATGGAGGAAAATGATCGGCTTGGTCTTTTGTTTAAGGGTACATCTCCGTGTTTTTTTAGCAACGCATTGAACAAGGGTTGCTTAAATGAGTCAGTTATTTGTCAACAGTGAAACTGCAAAAATGCATATCTTGGTTTACAATGCTGCAGACGTCCTGTCATAATTTATTTTTTAAATGAAAAAATACTTAGAATTATTTCTTGAAAATTTCCACATTTTTATCTCTGTGTGAAAATTTTAAGCAATAGTGATAGTTTGTTCTCTCTCAATGAAATATGCGTTTTTTCAAATTCATTATCATTATGCTTCAACCCTATAATAATGGATCAAGTCTATTTTTTTATTCCATTCTCCAGAGGAGCCTTCACTGTCCATGGCATGGGCTGATAATTTTTTCCCTCAAAAGCTGTCATTTTGGAACTGGATTTGTAGTTTTTCCCTGCAGTTTTGCATTATTGCAACCAGTTTGCACAATTCAATAGCAGGAATTTCAAAGTAAAACTTTTTTTTTTTTTTTTTTTTTAGGAATTTGAACGATTTCAAATATATTGCGTAGCCAAGCTCAGATCTTCAATTTAGATTTGTGTAGATTTGTAATTAGTTAGTTGATAGTTGTAGATATGTAACCCTTCCCTTGAATTATTGTCTCTCTTCTTTCCTCTGTCTTTCCTTCCTCCGCTCTTTCTTCTCTTTACCTTTTTTGAAATTCTTTTCCCAAACTTCTTCAAATACTGTCGTAGTTCTTACCTGTAACAGTTTCAAGCATGCTAATGAATTGCGCCTTAGATCAAGCAGCATGTATTGTTTGTGACTTATTTACCCTGCATGCTCAAATTTTGCTCTTTTTAGATAGTCTAAGTGTACGCATGTCCTTTTACACTATTTTAATTTCTACGCACTTATATTTGAAACCTTAGAGATCTTCTCTATCTTAGTCATAGCTGAACTTTTTCAGATCAATTGAAGTGCAATAATTCACAAGTTGAATTCTCCTCAAGTGAAGTTTCGATCAGAGCTCTTTGTAAGATTACTCCTAAAGCACCACTAGTCAGCAAAAGTCATCCTTCTCTGATTGCACAACTTTCGTAGCCTGAACACCGAGTCGGTGCCACACAAAAAATTTGATAAACCACTTTTTGGAATTGCTGTGTATTTTCATGCAGCATTGCCTCAATATGAAGTTGTTCTTTTCCTGCCTGTATTTTAAAAAAAAAACTCTTGTGACTCAGATATGAAGCAATAAACATTACCTGACTTTATCTAATTTTGTCAGAAATAGAGAAGCAAAAAACAGACCAAAAATACAAATTACCTACATATCATTCAATGAGTCAGCTTCAAAATTTACTTTGTTCTGAAAAAGTTCCTATGAGATAAGTGCTTTCTAGTGTATACCTAGGTAGAATTAGCTTTAATCAAAATTTCTCAGAAAAGTGCTAATGTTCTGAAGTGTCTTACATTTTGTAGGAAGGACTCAACTAATCATTAAAAAGAGATGATGAATAAAAAATGTTTCGTCCTTGAGCGAATGACTTTGATATTCTTTATCAGTCAGTACATCAACTG
Source organism: Bemisia tabaci (assembly GCF_001854935.1). Taxonomy (NCBI): domain Eukaryota; kingdom Metazoa; phylum Arthropoda; class Insecta; order Hemiptera; family Aleyrodidae; genus Bemisia; species Bemisia tabaci. The sequence goes on from NW_017547167.1 coordinate 591,154, forward strand.
AACCACCTCTGAATTGAGACCCAAGTGTCTATGGTCGCTTCAAGGTTTCAAATCTTCTCATGTTGAACATAACTTAACATAATCACTGAAGGTCTCTTTTTAATCATAGAATCAGCAAACTCCAGAAGAATTTTGAGTGTTGAGAAAAAAATAAAACTTGTCTTGTTTGTTACATGGTCTTCTTCACACCTTATCAATCTATCTCAGAATTTGCACCATAAATCAGTGTCTGAAACTCAAACTCAATCAGTTAATCATAAAATGTAAATTAGTATCCTCAAACAGTATTTTTATCACTGAAAAAGCATCTGAATGCAAAGAGGGTCATCTCATTGAAATACAGACCTTAATGGCACTGAAAATATTTCATGTTTAGATGAAATATCTGTTTTGCAATATCAATTTAAAGTTTAGCATATAATTTTGCACTTAAAAACAAATTTTGGAATATATTTTTTCGTTATTTCAGATTGATCTCAATGGCATATGGTCAGATTGGTATGATTCAAGCTGCAGCTGGGTTCTTCGTATACTTTGTGATCATGGCAGAAAATGGATTCCTTCCCATGAAATTGTTTGGATTACGTAAACGCTGGGACTCCAAAGCTGTCAATGATCTCTCCGATTCCTATGGTCAAGAATGGGTGAGTAAATAGTGTTGATTGTACCTATGGTACCTTCAGATTACATTTTGTTGTCTGAAGAATTATGTGAGAATGGCACTTCTTGGCTGCAATATTTCAGAGCCTCTACTAACATCTCAATCGTTGCAAGGAATTTGACATTTTTACTGAATATCTTTAATTCTACGATGTTTAACAAGAAAAATTTCTAAAAATTCAATAATTAGATTCTTCCCTGAAGATATAAATTAGCAGCAGAGATTCTAAAACACAGCAACAAGAAAGTGCCCTTCTGGCACCGAGCACTACAATTTTACTTTGCCTTCAATGGTTCAAGTTTTTTAACTCACCTTCCCTTGTTGCATTTCAAATCCAGACTTTCTTGTTCATGGAATATGCACCCCATACGTATATTCCCTCATGTATCATGCAAAACTGGTAGAATTCCGCCCTCTGTCCTCTAATTTTCATTTTTTTTTCTTCAAAAAACTGTGGGCCTGAAAATATTTTGGCCCCAAAGAGGCTCAATATTGTACATTTGGAGTGACTTTCTGGACATTTCTAGTTTAGGTTAGGGTCACATACTCGGTTTTAAGAAATTTTTTGCCGTTTGAACTTTTTAACCTCCGCATTTTTTTGGGATGATTTTTTACCCAGTGGCATGAGAACTTCATGGAATTAAAACTAATGACCACTCTGATTCGTCTCTTGTAAGATTACTTGGCGGTAGATTCCGCACTCCTTATTGTCAGATGATCAGCAGTGAACCCACAAGAAAGGCTGTCTTTTCTTACAGATCCTGAACGCTTGTTTGTGGTGCCAACCCCAGTCGTCATTCTTCAAGGTCTCCTAAATTTCCTTTTTACCCTGTTCCTACATTTTAAGTGAAAAAATTCAGCTCTATTAAAACTTCAAAAATAATCCATTATTAATGGCATTGGTTTTATTTCATACTTGCAGACTTACAGAGACAGGAAAGCTTTGGAATTCACGTGTCATACTGCGTTCTTCGTCTCAATCGTCGTTGTGCAATGGGCTGATTTGATTGTTTGTAAGACTCGGCGGAACTCAATCATCCATCAAGGAATGAGGTAAACCATTCTGATAAATCTCTGTTCTCAAATTTATCTCAGTTTCTACTTCAATTTTATGGTTTTTGGAACTATGAATGTAAAATGTTGTTCGATAATTTTTTATTATTGATCTTTTAACAGTCCTTTTTATTGAGAAACCTTCCAGGGGCTTTAGCGATAAATGAAGTGGAAGATTCAACGATATGGAATCAAATTTATTCTAAGTTCGTAAACTTCCAAAAATGAATAGTGAAATTCCCTTTAAATCCTAAAAATAATATTAAAAATTTCAAGTCAGTTTTATTTGTTTTAAGTTTTCCAACTTTTTCATCCTTTCCTTCTGGTAAACCTACTCATAAAAAATACCTGCTGTTTACGGAGAAATTTCTCTGCTTTACAGGATTCTGTTTTGAACAGATGGCCTTGTCAGCAACTGCATGCTTTGCCATAGCAATGAATAAATTCTTGATACGAGTTTCTACTAAAGCCTATTCGTGGATTTTCACATGATTTCCATGTTTTTTCTCTTCCATCAATCAATTCCTGTTGATTAATTTTGTACTGTTTTCTTTCCAGGAACTGGGCGCTCAACTTTGGTCTTGTCTTTGAAACGGCTCTTGCTTGCTTCCTGTCGTACACTCCTGGCATGGACAAAGGTCTCCGAATGTACCCTCTCAAGTAAGTAACTCTGAGATAAATATATCGTAGAAATCAGAGAGCATTCACAGGAAGCATGAAGGACGGATGCCTTACATTCAGGGTCTCTTAAAATGATTCTTATCATAAAATTAAGAAAATAACCAGTGCAGTCCTCGTCAATTAAAGCAGTAATTGAGGAAGCTAGATTAAGCCATCTACAGAGTTGGATGCACTGCGTCTTTGAGGGGGAAAAGGAACGTATCTTGCCTGCGCTGGTTCAGTATTTCTACAAACATCTTATTTTTTCATGGAGAACCTCATAAATTAGTCTGAAAATTTCAGAGTCTTTTCTCACAAATGTATAGACAAATCCCTATAAATTTCAGAGAAATTCAAGTAATGGCTCTCCTATAAATAAATAAAAAGGAGATGAAAATTACTGAAACAGTGCTGTCAAAATACCTTCCTCCAAGAGGGAGGCAATGAAATTTAGGCATGAATTCTACCCAATAATTTTAAATGAAAAACAGGCTAATGCCATTTTCTGCCTCACCAAATTCAGATATACTACAAGCACCTCTGCAATGGTAAGCCCAAACTTTCAGCACATCAAAAAAGAGTGAGAAAAAAAATTCATTTTAGTTTTCAATGCTGAACGATCTCTACGATTCCTAAGAACATTGGGTCACATTTTCAAGTAATAACTACAGTAAGACCTCGATTTATCGGATTTCACGGGACCGGAGACCGAATCCGTTAAATCGCGGAATCCGCTAAATTGCGCTAGTCGGTCCTGCTGAAGGGACCGGAGGATTGATCCGTTAAATCGCAATCCGATAATTCGAGGTCTTACTGTATCATAATAATTAATGTTTTAAGTGTTTAAAAGTAATGTTCCCTGAGGTTGGCAACAGCGCTAGCAAATTTTGACTGTTTTTCTTAAATTATTGATTCAGCATCCAGTAACTATGAAATGCTCCCCATAGATCAATTTTTAGAAATTCCGGGTAAATGATACAAAGTTAATGCTTCTAAGCTGTAGTCTTGTCATCTCATTTCTTGCAGCTACCTTTAGGCCCATTTTTCTCAAGTTCATCACAATTAATGCAGACAAATTTTTGTGGACTCTACGTCAGGATGTTGCACTATTTCTTTCACATATTTGCAATCTCTGTGTATGCTCCAAATACAAATGGGTGCCAGAATTCATCAAATTTTTCAAATATTATCATGCATCTTTTTATATTGTATTTAAAACAAATCATAATTATAGTACGCATTAGTCCCCGGAGTTATCCGAATGATTGTATTCTAAGTGAAAATCTTGGAATTGGATGCCTGCATAAGTAACGTGAAATATGTGAAATATGTTCAAAGACGCTAAGAATGATACAATCAGAAGATATTTTTGACTTAGGACATCATTAATGATATTTCCATTTATCCTTTTACAGATTCGTCTGGTGGTTACCTCCCCTACCGTTCATGATTTCCATTTTCATTTATGATGAAGTAAGAAGATTCTACATACGTCGTAATCCTGGAGGATGGCTGGAACAAGAGACCTATTACTAAATCTGGTTAATTTATTATTTGTTGAATTTTACTCAATGGGACACAAGGAGGATGGATCACATTTTAAAGAACGACTGAAGAATCTAATCGTCAGAGAAATTCAAACCTTTAAACTAATGAGGAGAAAAAAAAAAAAAAAAAAAAAAAAAATGGGAAAAAATTGAATAAAATACTTTTTAAGAAGTATCAAAAAGGGATGGTTGGAGAACTTGAAAATCTTAAACGAACTTTCAAGCACATTCTTCTAAACTGAACAATTTGTACATAAAATTGCATTTTTGTGTAATCCTCCAATACAATACAATTTGATCGTCGTTTTTGTACACAGATTTCCCCCTTTTTTTTCTTTTTTTTCTTTTTTCTTTTTTTAAAAAAAGAGAACCTAGTTGTTGATGCAGGTAATTAACTGTTAAAACTATTGTTGAACCAAGATAAAATCTAGGATTGTATAAATAAACAAATTTGATGTAAAGTTGATTCTATTGTTTACTTGTGTGAATGTTTGAGTGAGTGGTTGTGAGCGTGTATGTGTGTAAATAGATAAAATAAATACCTGCGTCAAGAGAACTTCTCTCACAAACTAGATAATTAGCCACGTTTTAGTAGGCAACTTTATAATTAAAAAAGGACTTAAAACCGTGGAATGCTTAAAATACACGCGTGTAAATGTTTTTTATACCTTACGGTGTAAAATGCTTGCACATCGAGGTAAATTTGTGTATTGTTGTCAAAAGTATTGTATAAGCTCAAAATTTTCAATCTCATTTATTTTGCTTTTTTTTCCACCAATTTGAAAATTAACTTATCATATAAAACATTTAAGATCGGTTAGAAAAACGGTTGACAGACAAGAGTCTTTGGCTCACCTATTAATGTTTTTCAGTTGATCGTTTTATCTTGAAAATTAGATAAAAAAAGAAAAGAAAAACAAGTCAACTGAAAGCTTTATTTGTAAGTGTGGAAAAATCAATACTCTCTACATTTATTCTCGCTACTTTATCTAAAAATTTACGCCGTTGATGAAAGTTTAATTTATTTTTTCTCTTTTTGCTTGAACCGTGGTTCAAATTTGTATGATTTAAATGTATGTTTCCCGTTTTTTTAAATTTATTTTTTATTATTTTGAACTCTAGAATATTAAAATAGAATAAATCATAATTACTAAGGTATGACTTATTCTTGATGAGAGAGCTTTGAAATCTATACGCATGCTGTGTGTTGAAGCGAAGTTGATAATTTTCATAGCTAATCTAGTAGTGTGTCACTGAACGTGACATGTTAGCTTTCTCACCAATATCGTCTCAGAACAGTGCTTTATAGAATTTTTTCTTTGTTCATGCTCTTGTAAGGCACAATGATCTCTTTTGTAGCTGTCGAACTCCATCTTATACTTGTTATTAAAACTTAAGATCGTAGAAATGCAATCTTAAAGGCTCAGATGTTACGTTAATTTTATAAATCAAAACTATTTCATTGTTGTGCCATGCGTTTTCGGTGGTATTTCCCCTCCCCCTCCCCTCTCCTCCTTTCCCAGTCCTTTTGCCCCTGCTCCATTGTCATTCTATTTTTTGTTGTATCTAATTAATCGAAGACTTTTTGTAATATATGTTTGTACTCGTTGAAACGTTTTAGGGATGTGATACATGACTCTGAGCCTATCTGGAAGTTGTATCAAATTGTTGACAATTTTAAACAAGACGGAACAAGTATTATCTAGTGTATTTGTTGAAAATCATAAAAGAAATTGCTGTCATATAACGATTCCTAACTCTTCATCTTATGGTTGTTGATCTTTGTTTTCTTTTCCTTTTTTAGTATGTTTTTTATTCAGAATCATAATTATTATGTTGGTTGCCTTCATTAATATGCTACATTAATTTTGTACATTGTTTGGCTGATTGGCTGTGAAGGAAACTGAAGAAGGATCTAATACGCATCTCAGAATGACTGATAGCGCATATTCAAAATTCAAACAATAACTTCATTTTCATCAGTATTATTCGTCTTTAGCGGAGCTTTATCAATCTCACTAACATATATCTCTCTTGATCAACATTTTAGCTCTCGGATAATTGTCAATGACAAAATGTTAATCAACATCGTTGAATAATAGTTTTAAAATACTGTCGTTGCACTTCAAACTTGGAAGCAACTTTCTTTTATGATTTTAATTTCAATAATATGTAATAAATAATTAGAATTTATTAGATTGTAATATTACTGTAGTAATATTCGTAATGTTTTAGTTTACAATTAGTATTATTCTTTTACTTTTAAGCTTAATATTTTCAAAAGAAAAAATTCATTGCTATCAGTCATGTTATATTTTATTTTAATGATTCGTAACTAATTTTACATTATTGAAAAAAAATAAAAAATTTTAAAAAAAAGTCAAACGTGCTATTTTTCTTAATCAGTTTTAATCCCACAAATACAAGGTGTGTTTAATAAACACCATCCAAAATTTAAAAAAAACTTGGCAAATCTCGGAAATTCTTGATTTCACCAACGTTGCCAAAATGCTAAAAAAATGTGCATTTTTATCAGGGTGCCAAATTTTTTGAAATTTTCCAGCATTAGTAGAATTCTTGAGAGTACTCGTTTTTATTACAAATCTTACCAACGCTGGTAGGCAGTTGGAACTTCTTTCGACTCTACCAACAATTTGCAATATTCTCGCACTCCATAAAATTGAAAGAGAGGCAACCAGCAAGACTTTGAAGTTGAAGTATATTTCAACTCAATTGCAACTAGTTCCAACAATGATAGCCCCTTCAGGGGAAGGACGTAAATACGGAAAATGCCGGTCAATAATTCTCAATTTTCAATTTTTTTCAATTTTACTCACCTTTAGATTACTTTGACATTTAAAACTATAGTTCACTCAATAAGTAGACTCAATTACCTACAGTTTCAAAAAATTGAGCTCTCCAAGTTTGTTTCTAGCTCCGCAGTGAATTTTTGAAAATATGTCCAATTTTCAACTTCATCGGACCACTGTGCGGAATCCCCCAGGGGGATTTATGGGGACTTTTGGCTAAAAACACCTTTTCATATGAAGAATCGATTGAGCCTAGATCCAGCCGTATTTTAATTTTTGGCCGGAAACGGCCCCTATACCAGACCCTATACGCCTTCGTTTACTGGACTAACATCTCTGAATGCGGAAATCAAGCGCGCAAATATTCAAATTTCGAACAAGGTAGGTACCGACGGTGAAACTACCAAACCACATATCTCGGTTTGCGACGTCGCAGACTTCCTGTCATACTTTATTTTTTAAATGAAAAACTACTTAACGTCCAGTCTTGAAAACTTCTGTGATTTTTCCTCTTCGTGCGGAGAAAATTCTGTGAAAATTTCAAGGAATGATATTGATTTGGTTTACTTCAAAAAAATAAAATGTGAGCGTAGATTTTTAAACACCGCAAACGAGATACGTGGTTTGGTAGTTTCACCGTCGGTATGTAATGTGGTATTACGTGGTAATGAAAATTCTTGGCTGTCCACCTAACGTTTATGATGGTAGGCATTATGCTCGCATTGTTGAATGCGGCACCGGATGTATCATGCTCACGAAACCGAGCGGCGTGCAGAGAAAAGTGAATGCGAGCCATAGAAAAAAAAGGAGGTGTTTGCATTTCGGGCATCTTTGAATTTTTTGATGACTTGATGACGTAGGTGGGTACAGCGACGTTTTTATTCCGTCGATTTTCTTGGAAATGGTGTAATTTAAGGAAAAAAGTCATTCTATAAAGTGCTTGAAATTATATAATGAGTTGATTTAAGTAAAAAAATCGGACATTATGGTCCATTTTCATATTTAGCTAAACGTCGCTGTACCCACCTACGTCATCAAGTCATCAAAAAATCCCAAGATGCCCGAAATCACCCGAAATGCAAATACCTCCTTTGTTTTCTCTATGCAGATCCGTCACTTTCGTTTTCCGTTTTCGGCACTTTCCGTCAGCAGTCGCTCGAGTTGGTCGTAATGTCTCGCATGTGTCTCGCGTTCGGTCGTGGTGAATTTCACATGGCTGCAAGAAATTTTCCTTTTATGAAAGGCCTCTAAGACTTGTGAACTATTACAATCGTTTCTCGTTCTTTACCTAGTTGGTTTCGCGAAATCTTTTCGGTGTATGTGGAAACAATCGTGTGCAGTAATTCGTCGCTTGAATCGAGTCCCTCATTTTCTCGAAAGTTACTAACTTGTGCGCGGTATTTGGGTGAATTGACTGAAGGCAACTGATGCCCAAAATCACCATCAACTTTCGAAGTTTCATATCGTTTCGCTGCTTCCGTCATTTATTCTTGCAATGCGTGGCTTGGCACCGTCTGTATTTCGCGAAAACCCCTCTGCAATGTACATGAAAACAATCGTGACCATTATTAATTTGTTTTTGAATTGGATGATGGCCGCCATTGAGAATTTCTCTTTTCCTCGAGACTTTTCGTAATTCGTGCCCGGCGTTTGAGTGAACTGTATTTTGGGCAGTTGATACTCGATGTATCCAAAATTTCCATCGACTTTCGTAGTTTTCAGTGTTTCGCTGTGCCTTTATGAACTTCTCCATTTTTTCATGAACGAATTCGCCGGGATTTTCTTTATTCTTCGGTGTGCTCATGTGAACCTATCCATTTTTCTACGAGTATATTCGCGCGGGATTTCCCTCATTTTTCGGTGTGCCTATGTGAACCTCTCCACTTTTCTATGAGCATGTTCGCGCGGGATTTTCTTCATTGTCCAGTGCTGTTGAGGGGGGGGGGGGGAACTCGGGAGTGATGTTTGTCCCTCGTGTCTGCGTATTTCTATGTGTGCGTTGCGGTGTTTCCTTGACATGCCTAGTGTTGGCTTAGCGTTTGAAGTGTGCGTCTCCCTCTCAATCTACCTACCTCGATTAATTTGATTAATTGTTCCATCCATTCGAAGGAGTTTGGTATCTGGTCATAATTTCCTCTGATGTGTGCATTTCTTGGCGATGGTCTGGATTCAGGTCAGAATTATATTAGCCCATAACTTACTTAGATTCTGCTCAGATTTGGTGTCATGATTGCAAAATTGTGTGTTACTCATAGTTTACTCACTTCTTTCTAGTCTTCCTTCACCTATCTATTTCCTCCCTGTCTTTTTTACTTCTATTGTGCTTCATGTTTATAGTTCTTATCCTTCTATAAATGCCAAGACCAAGTACATACTTAGGTGAATTTTGATGTCATGTTCCTTAGCTAGGCACTTCTATCTTAAGCAATTGTTGTTATCCCATTTTCCAGGCCTGTAAAAGTGTCTTGCATGTGCAGACATCGTAATTACTGAGATAATCATTTTTAGGTGTTAGAGTTAAACGCAATTCAACGAATTAGGTATCTGCAGAGATCTATTTTTCGAAATTTCTGGTCTTACTTTAGCACCTCTTTATACTCTTATTCATAAGCTCAACAAAGTATCGCTCCGATCTGAAATTAGTCGAAAATTCCAGCTCCATTGAATGAACTGAGTATTCGCGAGAATGAGAGTGTTCCAGACTTCTGATCAAACTGCTTCGAGTCGAGGTCTGTTAACACTAATTTTACTAGTGGAAAATTTTCAGGTTTTCAATCCTCTTTTTAAATTCATTAACGGAAATGATTCCACTCTAAAGAACATGATGCCTCCAATTTTTGGACTTGTCATCGATTAACTGTTATCATAATCATTTTTCCAAAATAGGCACTCAGGTCTATCATACCTATACAACAATCTCCTCCCCTCCAACGCTCTGTGGTCCATGGAATTTTCTTGATAAATAGTTCACTCTAAAAATATTTGTTTAGCCTATATTGTTCCTGACTTGATTGGGGGACCAGATAAGTTTTATTACAGCATAATCTTAGTCAGCAACAGCATTTTATGAGGCTGGAGTCTGATAATTCTCACATGCTCCCGATTCTTAATTTCCGACCTTCCTCCCCTCTCTTTTGCCATCTCATATGCCTGTAAGAGTGTAGGAGTCGGAGTCTTTAATCTGGGAAGTTCCAAAGTAGATTTTCTAGGTACTTTCTTGTAAGAGAATTAATATCGTAGGTACATATTCTCAGATAATCTCCCTAGCTGAAAGTAGCTGTACAACTAGTATACGCACTTATTTATTTTCTCATCTCATCGCATACCTATGAAGACAGGAAAAATCTTGAGATGGTTTCTATAAGCATTGGTAGAGCTTAACCTTAGGTTTTTTACTTCTTATTACTTACCTGTTTTTCATTTTTAAATCTTATTTTTTGAGTGTCCTCTTTCGTCAACTAGGGGCATCAGGTGAAATTGGAGAGAGAAAAAGGATAGATGAAGGGGGGGGGGGTTCTCTTTACTCCCTTGCCCCAGCCCAAATGACTCCCTAGTAAATTTCGAGTTGTAGTAACTTTTAAATCATGTTGAAATTGATGATTCTAAGGTTGAGGGAGGTCACCTTTTGCCCTGCCTGTTTGAATAATTATAACTTGCTGTCACAAGGAAAAGTAATTTTTGTCAGAAATATTTGTCCATATCCAAGGAGATAAGGCCACACGAAATATATCTCGATCAGATTATTGATTCTCTAACTTCATAACGGTGCATCAAAACTGCCGTGCTAAGGACTAACGCCGCATGAAAATTCGAGAGTTGCCAAATTTCCCCGAATAAAACATGGATTTTTGAAGGACGTTATGCATATTTTTCCTTGAAATTTTCAGATATATGTTAGAGTAAATTGCGAACAAAATTGTCTGGAAAATTGGAGGAAAAATATTCAGGACGTTATGCATATTTTTCCTTGAAATTTTCAGATATATGTTAGAGTAAATTGCGAACAAAATTGTCTGGAAAATTGGAGGAAAAATATTCAGAATTTTCCCAGTGAATTCCGTCTTTTATTGAAGGAAATATGACAACGCCTGAGTGCTCATACGGCGTTCTTCCCAAGTACGGCAGAATTGGAACTAAATTGGAAGAGTATTTTTGTTAGGTCCGAGTGCAAAAGTGATTTTTTTGTCGAGGAGAAGGGAGCCAAATAGTTGGCGGGAAGCAAGCGAGGTATAGCTAGCCTTTCCGCCAGTGCCCGCCCAAACCTGATGCCGAGGCACACACACAGACAACCTTTCTCGGAATTCTTTCAGGCTCCGCAGATTTCAGCCAGTGGTTCCAGACTGGCGACCACACACCCTTCCTCGTCGAATCCTTCGTTTATCGTCTGCCGATAACACATTGGTTTTCCCTAGCTCAACCGTCCGTACTGCTAGTCTCCACTGAGTTAGATAAGAAGCGTTTCATACTTCTCATTCCCTCTCCCTCCCCCCTCACCTTTTCCCCCTTTTCCCTCACCCCTTTTCCTTTTTCTTGCTTTTACAGGTAGATTTGAGCACGATTTCAGAGGTTCTCTTTTCAATATTTGTCATTCTTTACCTTTCCTATTCACTTTCCTCACTAATAGCAATTTGCACCTCACAAAATTAAATCGTTCTTGACTTTGTTTCTTTCCTTTCATGTTCTTTTATTTTCTTATCTTAGCTTAAGTGTTGTAACTATTTAAAAAAAAAATTATCTTTGAATTACATAATTAATTTAATTAAGTTCTTGCATGTGATAGCGATTTAAGGTGATTCGACGGACGCCATTTTTGTGTCTGAGCGACGTGCGATATATCGCATCGATTCGTTCCATAATTTCAGCTACTTGTTATTTTTTCAAATTTTGAGATAGCACTTTTGTTGTCATGGGACTGAAGAATTCCTGCACCCTTGACAAAGAAATTCAACTCAAGAAAGACGTGGTATTATTAGAGGAAAAATATCACATTCAAGTGCAGTTCCGATATCCGTATCGAATCCGATATTCCTCTTAAAAAAATCACGACTTTCTTAAGTTAAATTTCTTTGTCAAATTTGGTACGAGAATTTTTCTGTCTCGTGAAAACTGAAGTGCGATCTCAAAATTTGAAAAAAAAGACAAGTAGCTGATATTATAAAACGAATCGATGCGATATATCGCAAGCCGCTCTGACACTAAAAATGGCGTCCATCGAATCGGCTTTAGTACTTTTTCCAACTTCAAATTTCGTGAGAATCACAATTGTGCTACTGATTCTCTCTGAAATCGATTCTTAAGCTCAAAAGAAGCTCTCAAAGTTGAGGCCGTAATGGAGGGGGTATCCCACGCAACGTTGCGAATTCACCTCTACATCCAGTCTTTTCCATGCAAAGATAGAAGCACGTACATTAGCAGAGTTGCCACTTTGTGTGGGGACTCTAAGTCGGCACCACGGCAATCCTGCTGATGCATTTGCTCCCTATTTTAGCATGGAAAATTTGCTTGGATATGGAAGTGGACTCTCATTGTTGCGAGGGGTATCCTCTCCAATACGGACTGAACTTGGGACAGCTTTTTAGGCTCCGGAATTGATTTCAGAGAAAACAGGTGGCACTATTGTGTTTTTCACGAAATTTTAAGCACAAAATTATGATTTTATTGAGATCTAGAGTGGGTAAATGTTGATCCCTTCCGCGAGGATGTTTTCTTAGAAGGGGGGGGCGGACTGGGGGTGACGGGGCACGTGGTTTGTTGGCCGGTCGGTTGAGCAGTCGGTCGAACGATTTGTCGATAGCTTTTTCCCCGGAGAAAGCTTTCGCGAGATCGCACGACCCACTACCCATCTGATGGTCTAACAAATGGTGAGTGCTTGTAGTTTGTTGGACGGTCGGGTGTGCAGTCGGTCGAACGAATTGTCGATCGCTTTTTCCCCGGAAAAAGCTTTTGAGGGATCGTTCGACCTACACTGTTCATCTGACAGTCTGACAAACGGTGAAGTGAGTGCATGTGGTTTGTTTGACGGTCGGGTGGGCAGTCGGTCGGACGATTTGTCGATCGCTTTTTCCCCGGAAAAAGCTTTCGAGAGATCGCACGACCTATACTGTTCATCTGACGGTCTGACAAACGGTGAAGTGAGTGCATGTGGTTTGTTTGACGGTCGGGTGGGCAGTCGGTCGAACGATTTGTCGATAGCTTTTTCCCCGGAAAAAGCTTTCGAGAGATCGTTCGACCTATACTGCCCATCTGACGGTCTGACAAACCGCGAGGCTTCACCTGGCTCTCGTCGCACCATCAGGTTACGATCAGAAACTCCCATCATTGTGTGGTCAGCGATGACTTCATTTTTGACAGGAGTGCGGTCTTAACCTGTTGATGCAACGAGCGCTCTTTATGATGGTGATCTGGGAGGCCATTTTCCTTGTCTATCATCCACTCTTGGCAGACCTGCCGTCCGAGAGGCAAAGTCTGGGTCGAACTCCCGCCGGCGCTGGCCTTCGGCCGTCGCGTTGCGCGTCATTGCCGTAATATGCACGACACCGGGTTCCGTTCCGGACGATCCGGGACGGAATCCCGGTCAAACGGAACTTTTCTGGGGCCGAATGCACCTCTCACCCTTTACTAAGGCACCAAATTTTACTTTTATGAAAAATCTGCATCCGACTTGCGTCCCGTGGTTAAAAATGTCACAATTGAGGACACCGCACCAAGAACAGCCTATGACTGGAAACCGCGTTTTGAGAAAAACGCACTTAAAGTTTTGGTTTTGATGTACTGCGCAGACTTTTCTATGCAGGTACCCTGTTTTGGTGTTTTTGGGTGACCTAACCCTTCTATTGAAGGATGCTGGGTAGATTTTGCGATACATTTTGGGTTTACACTCTAATATATTTAATCTAAAAAAGCGGTTTACAAGCCATTATTACGCCCAACAGTCATTTTGGTGGCAATATGAAGTATAAATCATTTTAATCACGCACGATAAACGCAAAATGAAAGAATATCGATAGTGAGTAAAGAAAGGGGTAACTAGCACCTTATAGGCCCGTTTATGGGTCGTTCTTGCACCCATCGATCCAGAGGCCTAACTTAACTCGGAAACAAAAGGTTTTTCGACCCCGAGCCGTTACCTATCTATATTCTATCGCTACCACACCATAGTCCAGGGTACGTAGAATCCGAAAAGCAGATGGGCGTAATAACGACCTATACGCCCATAGGCTGTTCTTGGTGCGGTGTCCTCAATTGTGTCCTAAGGAAAACAAGCGACGACTCACTATCGCCCCGACGTGAAATAATTGGAAAATTTACGTGCGTCACTCAGTAGACGTACGTTTGCATCAGCCTCTTGAATCTTTTACTTTTGAACGCGGGAGGCAATGAACTAATTACTTTCCAAATCTCGCAAGCGCCAACATTGCGAATGCAAGAAAAACAAGAAAACCCGTTTTATTTCGCTTTGTTGCCAATTTTCAAATTCCAAACAATGAGTGTTCCTGTAGAAGGCTATTTTGAAATCTGACTTTATTGCTTACGTCAGAGAAAACAAAAAAAAAAAACAACCCCTCTACCACTAAAATAGAGGTTGGCGCTTACGTGATTTAGAAAATAATCGGTTCAAATAGGTTCTAAGTCGGATGCAGCCCTCGAAAAAATCGTTTTTAAAACCTCTCATTGAATTTTTCTCCTTAATCGGAGATTAATTTTTACATAATTATGCACAATTTTTTTACTACTACTACTATTACCATTACTACTACTACTTCTGCGAATACTACTATTACTTTATGTACCCTTACTCAGGGCCGCCCAGAAGGGGGGCAGGGGGGAAGGTAAACGGGTCTCTAATATTAGGGCCCGGGGTCAAAGTGGTTCCAGTGGCTTTAAAATTTGTGAGGGACGGGAGCATCAGGTTCATCCGTCCTCGGACCTTTTGAGTATAAGAACAATTTTTACGTATTGACCAAGTTTGAGGACCTCACTCGCAGTTTTACGAGCCCTTCTGATCCATCTATTCTCTTAATTCTTGTTAGGCATGTTCGGCAATCAGCGCTATGGAAATGGCTTGAAATAATTTACATTGAGAAAGTTCAAAATTGCATTTATTTTACCCTCAATTTCTAAAATTTATCGGGGGAATACCCCCAAGTGGCCCGTCACTTCAATTTGTCCCGGGCCCATTTTGTGTTTTGGCGGCCCTGTCCTTCTTACTCTGATCGTGAGACTCTACCTACTTTTATCGTACCTGTAGTGGAGAATTTGCAGATATCGAAAATTTGATAAATCTCATGTGCAAGATAAAACTATACTGACCGAACTGAGAACGAGAGTACCTTTGTATTTTAATTTGAAGAGTTGTTGGAAGAGATATGATAATCGAATGGCCCAACCTGCTAAAATCATTGTGTTTAAATGGGAATTGCCTCCTGATGACTTCTCAAAGCGTTACATTGTTTCCTTTTTAAAACTTGTTTTCAACAACTTCCCATACAATACATTTTTTTTAAAAAATGCTATGAGCCCGGCTCATAATAAGCATTCTCTCAGTTAAAGCGATAAAATGTTTTCGTGCAAATTCTCCAGGCTACTGTGAACGTTCCCGGAAACGTTTGCTAGAATTTTCCTTCAACTTACTTTCCGTTCCCGGCACTACTTTATTTCCTGGAAATATTGGTCCCTTCAAGGAGCGGTTTAATTAAAAATGAATGTCATAGTTTTGAAATGCAACCCATCTTTTAAGCCGCATACTCTCGTGATATCCATGTAACAAGTCGTCGAGAATGAATTAGGTGATTGAAATATCGCTCCTCCAAATCGTCACAATTTTTTTCATTCTCGAGAATTTTTAAGTTTTTCGAACTTTCGAGTCTTCCGCCACCCTCTTCAAGAAATTGATTATCATAGATTAAAGTTCAAGACAATTTATTGGGTTCGCCATTTTTCTGGATCTTGTCCGATGACGACCTTTTTAGACTTTCAGTTCATGTTTTTTTGCTTCTTGTACTGTCCATCGAAGAGTCTCTTAGCACCACGCATATTTCCTGAACACGTGTACCTGCTAGTTCAGATCAATATATCGATAAGTTAGATTTCGTCATTTTAAATTTTGCTAATATAACAACGCGATAGAGAAATTTACACGAACAATTTATTTTAGTAAGAATAGGTAAAGTTAATCGCTCATATAGGTAACAGATTTCCAACTTTAATGTGGAATGCCTTTCTTTTTTTTAAAAAAAAATTAACTCAATGGACCACTAGACAATGTACGAATTTAAGCACTCTGATACATGTTTCTTAACCAGAATTTCACGTAGAACCCGATTCACACTACGAAAATTACCGAAATCAACTCCTAACGAAGATATTAACGTTTTTATTTCACATTGGTTACGAGGAATTTGAACTGCCCGCTCGCAAGAAACTCAAAGCTCTACGTGAGTCAAATCGCGCACTACAACGGTTTCAGCAAGCTTCTCAATCGAGCAATGTTCATTTTCCACCATGTGTTGTTCAAACTATTAGTAATTTGCTATAGCTGAGCCAAATAGTCAAGATTGAAGTTGAGGATTTTTACATCGCAGAGACTGTCATGATAAACATTTAGCGCGCGATGTGAATCACGTAGAGCATTGAGTTTTCATGAGCGGGTGGTTTGAATTCACGCATCAAAAATCATTCAATATCTTCGTCAGGAGTTGATTTTGGTAATTTTCGTTGTGCGTATCGTGTTTTACGTGCAATTTTGATTATGAAACATGTATCAGAATGCTGAAATTCGTACCTTGTCTAGTGGTCCATTAATCAGTTTAAATTGATTTGAGAGATCATAGCTCACTTGAAATTTTTCAACCAATGATCTTGAGTCGTAGTATAGGGGACGTTCATAAGTCACGTAACGAACTTTTCCGGCATTTCATTTAAGACCCGCCCCCTCGGCAACCCCCCAGCAACCACGGACCCCCTCAATCATTACGTAATTCTTATCAGACTTCCCTCCCCTTTAATATCCTAGAAATTGTGGGAGACTGTTGAATATGTAGCCGGATTACTGAATTCTTAGTAAAGATAGTGTGACTAATAACCATGAAGAATTAAGAATGATAAAATTCGGATTTTCTGTGTTTTTACATAACAGAGAGGGTTACGTGACGTTGGCACTGACCCTCCTCCCCCTTGTAACACAGCGTAACGCAAGCTCACCCCCCCCCCCCCCCCCNTAGAGCTTTCCGAAATTATGAACGCTCCTTAAGACTGTAAAATTCGTTACGAAGGAATAGTTGTATCACACCGATTTGCGCCCTGGTGCTAAATGGACGTTCACGCCCCGGATTTCAATGTATGAGTTTAAGGAAAGCATAGAGAAGCGGAATATTGTCAAACTTGAACAAAAAATTGAACTTAAACATCATGAAGCTCAAAGAAGCTGGAAAAAACCCGAAGTAGTATCATTCAAGGTCGCCTATGGAGAAGGGATCGGAACGTTTCATTTTTTTTTTTTAAAACCAAGAGAAGATAATAGCTTCTATCTTTGATCACTTGAATGGTTCTGATTTCGATCAACTGTCGTGTTATTGCCTCAACCCAATTCATGATTTGGGATGGAAATATTAGTAAAATGGCTAAGTCCATCCTTTTATCAAGGAAAAATGAGTTACAAATTTAGGAAAACCAGCATTCTCCCCCTCTTATCTTGTTTTATAAACAGGGACATTCTTTGGTGATTTTTTGACTTGCTAGCCGCCTTTGGTTTCAGCTGCCTTTAACTTTTGGTCACGCGTCTTCACACGCTCAAAGTTTTCTAGGTTAATATGAAGTAATTCGTGTCATCGGCGTCGGCGCTTTTGTTCTTTCGATCATTTAACGTGAAGCAGGAATTTTATTTCAAACTTAGTTCTACAAAATTGCATCGTGAAACTAGACAATTTGCGAGGTTTCTTGTGTTTGGAACTCACTCGGTTTAATATGAAGTTTGCGAACTTAATTGGCGAGAATAAGTATTTTAGAGTAAATTTTATATGGATCGAGTTCTTCAAGGAAGAATACTAGACATCCTTAATTTTGAACATGACTTTTAAGCTTGGGAATCGAAGCAACCATAGATTGGCTGTCGATTTGACAGAGGGTAGAGTTTTGTGTTTTTTCGTTAATATCGTTAGTTTTCTGGACTTTTAAATCTAAGTCACTCCCTCCTCCTCGTTCTCAATTCAGAAGGTCTTTCCGTTTTCTAGAAATCGTAAAAGCATGAGCGGAACTTATATAATATCAGGTGCAGTGTAATTTGACAGTAAGAACAGCTCGGAATTACTCCTGAGACGACTCTATTTTTCAAAATCTTGCGGGGGAGGCCCCCCGTATCCCCTTTACGGTTTGAGCAATCCTCTCAGCTTCTCTTTAGAACTGCGGAGTGGTCGCCCACCAATCCTTCTTTACGGGGTGTTTTTTAATGTCCCCTTACTTTCCCTGACGAGGTGTTCTCCCCCCCCCCCCCCCCCCCCCNCCCCCCCCGCAAAATGTTCCCACTCCCATTCATGTATACAAACTCTAATGTTTGTCAGGATCTTCTCGGTGCGAGCAACTCTTTCCGTAAATTGACGCCTCTGTGTCAAAAATTCTCGAAACTCAGTCTGCAAGAAAATTATTTTAATCATATAATTGTGTAACATTACCGTTGTTGGTAATCGTAATGTAACTGACATTGAGCACGAATAGACTCTCAATTTTTTTAAGTCTTGCGCTGATCATGGCAGGCCTGACATGACAGTGACTTAGACGCCTAATCTTCCTCGTTAAGTTTGTCGCGAATAATGCTAACATCGCAGCTACACTTAGTTTTCTCTGAGAATGTTGAGTAGATGGCAGGCAAGTGATGAAAATGGAAACGTTCTAACATGTTTCGTATGGTGATGATGAATTTCTCTCGACTGTAGTATTACTGAAACTAAATGTGTTTATAATTTTAAAATGTGTGTGGAATGTTTATAATATATGATTTTAACTGAATAATCGATGAGAACTTGCAAAAAGTTTTATTTCCTCTACTTGATGCGTTAATGTTGTACACTAAGTAGCGCATGTTGTACGTTCATTTTTCCGCGAATTCAGGAAAGGTTGATAACTGTGTTTATAATTGTAAGCTGATTTTTCCTATCTTCAGTGTTTAAGGGTTACTCACTTCAGCTTTTAATCAACTTTTATTTCATTTAATTTTTTTTGTCAAATAGCTGGCCTTTTTTTCAAATTTTACTTTTGATTTATAATACCCATAAATCGAGATTTGCCGAAATTTGGTCAAAAGTAGTCGAAGCATAGCACAGTACATACCGAAATTGGACTACATTTTGCAATTAGGAGCCATAAATTCCGGCCCGGTTTAAAAACAAGGCGCGTGCCATTAGTTTCCCAATGCTTATAATTGTTTTTTCAGATGAGCCAGAATTTCTAGCTCCAAATTGCAAAATGCAGTCCAATTATTTGATAATTTTTTAGACGTAATTTATGTAAGAAATGTTTCGAGTTCAGACTGAGCTATGGGTATGGTATTAGTCATATAATGACCAAAATTGCTTCCTGTATTATTTAAGAGAAATCAATTTTTTCCCGGAAAGAAAAAATGTCTTTCCGGCTCTCTCTGTAACTCTACATTTTATGGCAAAAAAAAACAACAAAAAAAAAAAAACGGCAAGTACAGCAGCATAAGCTACAAATCAAAGATGCCCTCTGAAAAACAATACAGTAAGCGATTTTGATCGTTTTCAAGACAACCATAGCGTTTTAGCTCAAACAACACTTGAGATGTTTCTACCGCGCGCTTGAAAAAACTGCTAAAATTAATTTTGGAAGGAAACGTCGGCCTTATTTATGTTTATTATTTTTGACTGCAGTTACTTAGTACCAATAACTCTAAATCTTTTGTTAAAGCACCTGTCTAAAAAAGAGAACTAATGGCACGACGTACGTTGTCTTTGAAATAAGCCAGAAATAGTACCTAGTTCGTGTTTCCAAAATTAAGTTCAAATCTCGTGTACTTGTGACTTTGAAATGTATAAATGCCTATAGTCTGCAGGGGCTGTCTGCAGCTTCATTGTTCTGCCTTGCTAAAGAATACGTCGTATGAGTCTTCGGACGTTGCCAAATCTCCTCCGATAAAGTACCAGTTTTCAAGGAAACTTGTGGATATTTTTCTCCCCAATCCTCATTAAATTTCATTCGCAACTTTATCTACTGTTTCTGAAAATTTCAAAGAAAAATATTGATAACGTTTTCTGAAAATGAATGTTTAATAGGGGAAAGAGTGGTGACGTTTGGATGGTCATGCGGCTATTTTCCTTACTATGGCAGTGTTGTAAATTGAATTTAAATAAGTGTCGTTTTTTTTCGGTCCGTGGGTTTCATGCCAAACATCCCTATCGTCGCAACGTTTCCAGCCCTTTTCCCATCTCTTAACGTGTGCTCACGGGAGTTTCGACCGGATTTCGTTCCAACCATTAGTTGAATTTTTACTCAAAGAAGGCAACTGGATTCGATTTGGTCAATGAATGTATCCCGAAGAAGATATTTTCCGTTTTCGAACTCTTAGTACGAATGGTCCTCAAATCACATTCACCCTCACACTTACGACTCTCGTTTCATACAAAATGCATGTGAAAATTACAAGGACATATTCTGATCTCTAGTTGGCTGAAATTCCTCCTTAATCAAGTGAAATTCTTTTCAAGTCAAAGTCAAAAAGCCGCGGTAAATCATTGAGGTGGCGAAAAATTCACGAGTTGGTGAAAATATCCTGATGAGATAGCAGCCCTCGCCGGAAATGGCGTTGAACGACGGTAAGCGCCATGTAAGCAATCGGCGCATCCTTGCGTTCGATGATGCAATGCTTGAAGTATTCGTAAGACTTTGCAGGCGCTCCAAACGGCCCATGCTGACGTAACCTCGTTGGTGAGGCAGCTGGCGCATCTTGGCGTTTGATGGTGCATTGTTGGAAGTATCCATACGATTTTGCAGACGCTCCAAACGGTTCATGTTGATTTAATTTCTTTGATTTTTCTCGTAACTGTTCAAAATCACGGAATCCGAAAAGGAGGCGAGATAGGCCCCGAACTTCATCTCGAGAGGTTTCGATCTGATTTCATCAAATTGTTGATCGCGCATTTCTAGAGGCATTCAAGTCTGGAGACACTACCTTCGTCGCAGTCCTTATCTCTGATACAGTGATGCAGTACCCAATATTCGCTGAACCACCCACGACGCAGAGATTTCGTTCTCGACGCCTGATTATACCGGAGTCGCAATCAAGATTTGCAAGATTGCTAATCTCATTTTTTTCCTCTCTCTGAAACAGAAGCAACGTCCGTAATAAAAAAATCTTGGAATACTTACGGTCGGATTGCTGCCCTGCTACGTCAATTTGAAAATTGAAATTTAGCAATTTTCACCTCTGTGAGCTGAAAAATATAACTTGTTCACGCATTTTAGTCTACTAAATTCTAGGCTCGAGATTTCAGCCGTCTGGGCTGTAGTAACGTTCAATGTCGCACGAACCGTTGATCAAGTCAGTACAGCACAATAAATCGAAATCAAGCCTGATTTTTCCTGGAATCGAACGTCAGCTCGCTGACTTTCGACAAAAATTTCATTGATGTCGCAGTTTCACCGATACCACAAATTTATCGCTCGGAAAGAATGCTCCGCGCATCCACCAACATTCGTCAATGTCCATAGACATGATCTTGTTTTCTTTCCTCCTTGCGATTTCAAGAAGCGCCGTTTCAGACAGAATCGTCCTGAAACCTGTGGGCATTGTGCGCCAAGCCAGCCTCTTCCCGTTGACAGGCATGCTGGTCCCTTAATTGAAGCAGCCTCTCCCTGTCAACAGGCAAGCTGGTTTAGAATTGTGGCCACTTTCTGTTTTTAACAGGCAAGCCAAGTGTTGTGGCCTTTACTTTTTCCTTTGAAGGAACAAGCAAGTGAACTGCAAAGAGCCCTCGTAAACATTGTCCTAACATGGGTTGTAGCAACGGCTGGTGACGCATGGATGATATCGATCAAATCGACACAGAACGACAGAAAATCGGCACAATACGCTAATAAGCCAGCCTCTCCCCGTTGACAGGCATGCTGGTCCCTTAATTGAAGCAGCCTCTCCCTGTCAACAGGCAAGCTGACTTAGAATTGTGGCCTTTTTCTGTTTTTCACAGGCAAGCTGAGGGTTGCGGCCTTTTCTTTTTCTTTTAAGAAACAAGCAAGTGGACTGCAAAGAGCCCTCGTAGCGTAGCCCCAACATGGGCTTTAGCAACCGCTGGTGACGCATGGACCGCTGATCAAATCAACGTAGCACGAAGAGTTGGAATCACGGCGAACCCTAATTTTTCAGACGAATAACATCTGCTCGCTTACCCATGTCTAAAATTTTAGCGACTCCACAAATTAGTCACATGGAGAAATTGCGGATCTACCAATACTTTTCAACGTCCAAGGACCTTTAATTCGTCATTTGAGCAAGCCGGCGTTAAATTAGTCACATGGAGAAATTGCGGATCGGCCAATACTTTTCAACGTCCATGGACCTTTAATTCGTCATCTGAGCAAGGTCGGCGTTCTTCGCCGTGGATTACATGTCATTGTGAGCGTTTCACTCGAAAAATATTTGCTGCAGAGCCACCGATTCGGTGAGTTTATCAAATGTCACGCTGATATAGAAAGCCCAAGAATTCGTCGACGGATCCGACGGCAGGAGTGGAGAGCTTTTGGAGCCCGTAAAAATTTATCTCTGTCAGAAGCACCTTTACTCAAATGCGCTAGTTATTCCTAACCGGGACTGTAATTTTGCTCCAACAAATTTCAACGATGGATCAAGAAAAATACCCGAGTAGTACACTCAAGATGGGAGAAGGAGAAGATGACCTCTGCAGAAGATTTGGATGGTTAGTGGTGCGGATGAACACGGCGTGGAACCCAATAAGTGAAGTGAATATGCCGGAGCAAATTCCTTCAACCAAATGAATTGCATAAGACCTTTGAGGGAAAAGCATTGTTAAAAACTTTCGTATCGTATTTTTGCACGAAAGTCATTCGCTGATGCTGAACTGGCAAATTAGAACATCGAATTACTTTCGAGTCTATTTTACGATGCGGAAGTTTTGTTTTAGATTTTATCATTTGAAATTGTATTCACGTATCTACCAACCAACCGCAACCATTTCTAGATACACATGAATTTGACTGGCATATATTTTCGTGATCTGCGACCCGTAATCGGTGCTCTTCACAAGGTCTCAGGTCTGGGTCCGACATTATGGGAGAATGCAATAGTGTATTTTCTTCGGAAAATACACTAAAAAAACATGATCAATGAGAGAAGAACTCAATTATGGAAAGAAACAAAGAAAGCAAGGAAAAAACCAAAAATAAAAGAAAGATGACAGAAAAAAAAACAAAAAAAACAAAAAACAAAAAACAAAAAAAAACAAAAAAACAAAAAAAAAAACAAAAAACAAAAAAAATAAAAAACAAAAAACAAAAAAAAACAAAAAAAACAAAAAAAACAAAAAAACAACCAAAAAAACCACAAAAAAACTAAAGAAAATAAAAAAAAAACAAAAAAACGAAAGAAAACAAAAAAACAAATAAATAAATGTCATACATTTTAGGTTTATCTCTTTGTAATGAAGTCTGCAGTGAAGAGCCGAAAGATCGTGCGTGTATTTCTATCCTTTAGATACGTCGAGAAAGCATTTTAATATTTCCCGTTGCTAACAATTTAATGTCAACCAAAGGAGAAAACATAATTATAAAATCACTCAAGACGTCCAAACAACCACTTATTATAGCCTCTCAATGATTCTTAAGACGTGACCGCCAGACATGTGCACTCTTCGAAATCGTACGCAGGAAATTATTCGCACAACGGGAAGTTCGAATATCAATTCTTGAACGAAAAAATAACAAGTGCTTCCAACATAGATCAAATGAAAATTAGTTTATAAAAAAGGCGTAATTTTCATTCTTGCCATTTAACCAATTTAATTGTTTTATTTATGTAGTTTAAGGTTTGATTTCCGGACTTTCCATTGAGTGATCTGTTTTCTTTCGTGAAATTTTGAAGAGAAAGTACGTCGCGTAGTGCTTTGATTCATACCTTCGAAAGGCGTATTCTGTCACCTCAAATTCTCTCAGGTAGAGGCAGTTTGCAACGAAGCATTCAAGTCTGAAAATGCTCCAATCTCTCGGCTAGAATTCTCATTTTTTTTCTTTTAAAATCCCGGTTGATCGGCTCATTTCTGCAAGTAGTTGGCAGTATCTGTAAAGCATTAGAGAACTACTGTAAGGTAGAACTGGGGAAAAAAGAGAAGAGACCAAAGTCACATCCTAAAATTGCACCATTCAACAGATATGTACATGCTAACCAATGGGCCAACTGATGATTGATGCATTCAGACTGATGTGACTTTTGTCTCCTCTCTTCTTTCATCAGTTCTATTATGTTTGTCTGTACTACAGAATTTTGTAAATACAATTTTTTAAGTTAAGTGCATGCGAATGAATGATTTTTGTTGAGAAATTCATCATCACTATCGTTGCTAACACATCGGACTTTTTTCTTCCATCTGGAATTCTACAAATCGGTATTTCAAAAACCTCGCTTGTCATTTTAGTACAGGGATTAAGTTTTAGGGGGTGAGGCATTTACGTCAGCCGCGCCATTCACCCTGCAGTGGCAAATAGCGAGTTGTTCATTGTGATGAATCGATTAATATGCTATTTAAACCCATGAAAAGTATCGATTAAGAGTGTTGCGAACCCTTCAATAATCGATACTTATAACCATAGCCTCAAATGGGTGAATTTCGATAGTCGATAATTCACACTTGCCACTGCATTTACTTACCCTCACCTTTGCCATTGCATTTACTTACCCTTTTGGAAGACCCTCAGTGTGTCTGTGATGCTGCCAAGTGCGTTTTCTCATTGAATAATGACATGTTTTAAATTGGACTGCATTTTGCAATTAGGAACTATAAATTCCGGCCCACTTTAAAAACAACGTATGTGCCATTAGTTTACTTATGTACATAAGCGTTTTTTCAAATGATTCAGAATTCATAGTTCCAAATTGCAAAATGCATTCCAATTATACAAATCGTCTCGTCTTTAGATATAAAATGTATAAGTTTAGGTATTATTCTCATTGGCAGGCCGAAATCGCCGCACTGTGTGCGGGCAGAGACGAAACAGCCAATGAGAGTAATTAGGTAAGATATCCTGCGGGGAAATCAAGGCCAAAATTTAAAAAAAAAACAAGCACGAAAGTCACCAAAAGAACTCTTATGTGTATCAGTGCAAGAAGAAGGCGGGAGAGTTATCAGCTCAGGTAGATGCTTAGAAATACTATTTAGCAATGTATACGAATCAATATATATGTTTATTTTCCAATATCTTTATATGGTTAGTTTAAAAAGCTCAAATTTTCTCATTTAGAAAAATTAAAAGTTAAATAATAACGTCAAAATTAAATTTTGAAATTAACTTAATATTTTAATGAATGAAATCCCCGATAAAAGGATGAAAATGTGATAAAGGTTTTACTGCTGATTTGCCTTAATTTCCCCGTATGATAGTGTGGACCCAGCTTTATTCTACAATCCTGTTAGTCACTAGTGTTTGGGCCACAGTATAAGTGTTTTAATTATATTTACTCAGGTAAGTAAATGTCATTAGGGCATTCACCATCAACATAGATTAGATAAGAATAGTTATTTTCTTCTAAATTGATTTCGCATTTCTGGCACATCGAGACACCCTCCTTGAGGATTGTGGCGTCTGAGTCTTGCAGGCTCTCGGAACCATCAATGTTAGCGCTTAAAAATACAATAACAAAAAAAGGGAAAAACCAAGAATATAAACAGAATATATTGAGCGTGTGAGTATTTTTGTATTCATGCATCATAACTGCATCAGCTCATGCGAAAACTGCTTATTTTTATTTTTTCTAATCCTGTGAAACGTGCAAAAATCTGTACTTCTAATGGCGGTTGTTGCTCTTATTGTCTGGCCGAAATCGCCGCACTGTGTGCGGGCAGAGACGAAACAGTCAGTAAGAGTAATTGAACTTGTAACGTAAGAATGCGCAAAAGCTAACCACTGAATCGCAAGAAGTCTTAAAAACCGGAAAGCTTTAAAGACGTAAAACATATAAAATTAGCAGTGATCTCAAGAGCTGACTCACTTTAAATGGGGCATATTTGGACTGCATTTTGCAATTTGGAACTATTAATTCTGGCTCAACTGAAAAAACACTTATGTGCATAGGGTAACTAATGGCACATACGTTGCTTTTAAACAGGGTCAGAATTTATAGTTCCAAATTGCAAAATGTAGTCCATTTATATTATAGGATGCATCCATGAATAATTTTCGAAGAATTATAAAATTTTATATTGTATTTCCCTCCATTTACTTCTACACCAACTAGAACCGGTATTTATTTGATTGCTTACGGATTTACTAAAGCTTGTTATTATTCGTAACTGCTCGTGTTGTGTTTGGATCCTGACTGACATCGGAGTGCTGTAGTTGTACAATGTAGCATTCCTCTCTATGTACTCAAAAAACGTGGGATTCAGAGATAAAAACATTTTTTATCAGAAGGGTTTTTTGCTATTCGTATCGGTGGGGTAGGTGAGGGATGTTTATTCTGGATTGTAGAAACTTCAACTTGCAATCACTAGGTTGCTCTGGCCCATTATTGCCCTGAGCTTTATTTAAAATGCAAAAGCCCAACTTTTTCTTCTGGTGGCAGTCATTCTGTACTTCCTCCGAATTTTTGTCCTATTTTTCTCGCGTCTTTTCTTGGTAGGATTCGCATCAGCTCTCGAGCAATCCCATCTCTCAGTAGCCTTATCAGGGCAGTTGTTGTTACTTGCTTTTGGAATCGAGGGCATTTTTTGTCCTAAACATTAGTGGGTAGGATGACCTCTTCACCATTCAGTTGTCTCGTTTACAACAGTATTTTTAGAACCATCTACCGTTATCGCGGCTTTTTATCGATCTAATTTTTTCATTTTTCCTTGATCAAAGGATGCACTTCCTCTCTCAGCGTTTAAGGCAAGTCGCTAGTGGTTGCGCGTTCTGACGGTCAGAAGGCGTCGCTTTTATAATTATTTTTTTGGGTAGGTCATCCGGTTTTGCGTGACGTCTGATTAGCAATTCTCCGTCTGAATCTCAACTTTCTCGCTTCTCTTTTTTTTCGGGTCCCCATGTGTCGGATCAGTAACCAAAATAATGGGAAAATAAGCTATTTTCTGTAGCTCCGTTGCAGAGAGTTTTTAAAAACCTCACTTGAGTTTTCATGTGGTGGTTTTTATTTCATACCCGTTGGAGTAGACAGACATTTCTCATAGGAAGAGGAAAGTTTATAATTTTTTCTGTTGGGGGAAGGGGGTCCAAACATTCTCAGTACTCCTCTCTCTCTCATACTACTGATAACACATCATGTCAATTCAAAAGTTCAAGTAGCTCTGATGCTGATCTCTCAGTCAATGTTTCGTTTCGAGTTTATTTTTGTGTTTTTTGCACAAATCGTAATTATCCTCTTTCCACTTGAATTGTAATTCCAGAATAAAATCGTTCAGAAATGTCTATATTGATTTGTTAAATGGATAAAATTATCATTGAATCTCCCGCTGAAAACATTAACGCAAATTTTTGCTTGAGCTATCTGAGTGATCGTTTTAAGAATATCTGCATTTACGTTTATTTAAATTTTCAACTTAATTTTTGCAAGTAGTCATGCTATTTTAAAAATGTTTCGGGTTTTTTTTCTCTCCTCTTATTTTTTTCTAATAAACAGATTTTAAGCAATTTCCTTAACTAATGCATCTAAAAGAATTGTGCACTTCTGATCCGCACCTCTTCGTACAAAACAGTATAAACAGAAGCAAAAACACACATTTGACTGGCGTATAGCGAACTTGCATGCCTGACACTACGACGAATGACATCACTATTGCTCTTCTTCTTTTTCTCCATATACATCTTATGCAGTAGTAGTAATAGTAGTAGTAGATATTTATTTTAAAGAGGTGCCTTAGCAACTTTGGCAGCTCACACCTTCTCAATTTAAATACTTATGAGTTAAGTCATAATTGAAAGTTAATTTTTGAGTAGGTAATTTGAAAGAAAAATAAAAATTCAAATGTACCTACCTCAGCTCTTGAGCGTCAACTTTTAGAAAACAGGGTGTCTAACGACCGGGAAATGTCAGGGATTTTCATTTTGCAAGCGATTTTAATCATAATCATTCTGTGGATATGACTTTATTTACACGGGCTTTTAGCGTTACAATGCGTATGTATATGGAACTCTGTTACCACGGAGATATATCAGGTTGAAGCTTAATTAGCTTTAACAGGCCCCGTATATTTTGCTCTATTCATTGCATTATAATCCTAAAACAGGAAAACCTTACTTACATCTAATCAGTTCAACCGTATCGAAAAATTAGAAATATTTTTTCTTTTTGTCAGGGATTTTTTTTCTTAAAAACATTGTTAGACACCCTGGAAAATCTCGAGGGTAAGTGCCTTTTAGAGGGAGGGTGCAGAGGTTAAAAGAGCTGATTGCACACTTACCAAATGGGAACCGAGACGATGAGCTAGACTCATCGTGTTGGTTCCCATTTGGGACTTGTGCAATAGGCTTATGTCCTCGGGTCAAACTCACTGTGTGGAGCTCCGTGTCCAGGATCGAATTGAGCCCACAATTCCACTGATGATCAATTTTGATGGGTTCAATTTGATCCTGGAAACCGGGCTCCATACTGTAAGTTTGACCCGAGCCTAAAGAGGTCCCGGAAGTTCCGTTTCAGCCGCGACGTGCATTTTACGGCCGTGACGCACAACGACGACGACCGCCGTCAGTTCCGGTCATAGTGCCTCCCACGGGCCGACGTCCGACGATCGGGTGGACACCCGCTGGACGCTCCGTCGACTGCTCTACCGTGATGACAGCGCCTCCGTATCAGCTTCACTTTCAGGCTGAGGCCTTTAGCCTCGGTCTGAAAGTGAAGTTGAGTTGGAGGCTCTGTCGTCCGACCGAGCACTCGTCGGAGCGCCCGGCGCGCGGTCGTCCATCCGGTCGGCGGATGCGGTTACGGTCCGACGTCCGACGATCGGGTGGACACCCGCTGGACGCTCCGTCGACTGCTCTACCGTGATGACAGCACCTCCGTATCAACTTCACTTCCAGGCTGAGGCCTTTAGCCTCGGTCTGAAAGTGAAGTTGAGTTGGAGGGCTCTGTCGTCCGACCGAGCACTCGTCGGAGCGCCCGGCGCGCGGTCGTCTATCCGGTCGGCGGATGCGGTCCGACGTCCGACGAGCGGGTGGACACCCGCTGGACGCTCCGTCGACTGCTCTACCGTGATGACAGCGTCTCCGTATCAACTTCACTCTCAGGCTGAGGCCTTGGTCTCGGTCCGAAAGTGAAGTTGAGTTGGAGGCTCTGTCGTCCGACCGAGCACTCGGCGGAGCGCCCGGCGCGCGGTCGTCCATCCGGTCGGCGGACGTCTTACCGTCTGGAGGCACTAGAGGAGCGATCTGCAGACACCGCCCCGGCCGCACGTCTGCCCCGGTGGATGGTAGCGGGCACCGTAGGGTGCCCTTTGTACCCTTGGTCAGTGACCATGGGATTGGCTCCCGACTTACAGCTGCGGTAAAAAACGAGTTTTTTTACCGTGGCTCATTTGGTTGTGTTGTGTTGGGTTATGGTGTGGTGTAGTGTGATGCACGGAGAAAGAAACTTCTTGCGTGATACCCGAAGTTGAGGTCATATAGATCTCTGAAGTTTTCGGATCACGCATCCGAAAACCGATGCCGAGGGGTTCGAGTCACACATCTGAAGTACTTCGGTTGTACCGAAGTACTTCAGATGTCTGACCCGAACTTTGGCAGCTGGACCCCAAGTTTTTGGATGCGTGATCCGAAAACTTCAGAGATGTATATGACCTCAACCTCGGGTCCCACGCTCGAAATTGTTTTCTCCGTGTGTGGTGTGCTGTGCTATGTAAGGTAAGGTCAGGTTAGCTATGCGGGAATGATATGCTTAGGGCAGGCTAGGGCGGGCGGGGGTTAGGGGTATGGTGTGGGGGGTTTGGGTTGGGATTAAGGGATGGGTTAGAGGGGAAGGGGGGGATTGGTGTGGGCGCAGTTTATTTTAGAAGTTAGGTCTAGTTTTAATGTGTGATTGTGTGTTGGGTTGGGTATGGCCGCGGTAAACGAATCGTAGATATGCTCTCCCTGACTCTCAGTCAGAAGTATGCTTTCTACTCCCACGACTAGAGCTGAGCCGTGAAATTTGAATGTCAATAACCTTAAAAAGTTGTTGAAATTCTAATTTTGCGCCACAGCTCTAGCGGCGGGAGCCGAAAGTCCACTTCTGACTGAGAGAGTCAGGAAGAGCATACCTACGTTTCATTTACCTCGGGGTTAGCCGAAACGGGCTAGGCGTCAGTTGACTGACTTGGTAAGGCGGGTTTTATGATTTTAGGTGGGCCAAAACTAGGAGGGGGGAGAGGGTTTCGGTTGGGACGAGGGGTGAGGTTAGGACTAGGGTTTGGGTTAAGGTGATTCCACCCAGGAAGCATACAAACATCGATCTGTCGAACAAATTTTGTTGTAATACGAGTCTTGCTTTTCTCTATAAGCAAAAAAAGTGCTGAAACAGTGTAGAGGTATACATCAGCAGTCCTTTGGTGAAAAGTCTCTTCCCAGAACCCCTAAATTAAAGCCAAATGAGACTGACTGCAAAATATCGCATTCTATTGGTTAAATAAAATGCGATATTTCGCGTTTAGTCTCATTTGGCATTAATTTAGGGGTTTTGGGAAGAGACTTTTCACCAACAGACTGCTTCAGTATGCTTCTACACTGTTTTAGCACTTTTTTTTTTGTTAAGAGTGAAAAGCAAAACTCGTATTACAGCAACATTTGTTCGACAGATCGATGCTTGTTCATTTCCTGGGAGGAATCAACTTACGGGATAATTTGAGATTAGGAAGTTCAAGGTAGAAGTAGGACGTATGATGGTTTTATCCCTCGCATTACCTCACTCTTGATCTCAAGGTGATTTGATGGAGGTTATATTTTGTGTCAGAACGACATGCGATTTATCGTATGTCGTTCTGACACAAGATATGGCGTCCATCGAATCACCTTAATGAAGTCAGCTTAAATAATATAAGCTTAAATAATATAATATAGTTTAAAAATTAAAGTCTTCTTAAGAAAGTCGATAATAAATTTAATCAGCGTATTCTTCGGGAGTTTCTACATTTCGATATATCGCATCAATTCGTTCCATAGTTTCAGCGACTTGTCATTTTTTTCGAATTTTAAGCTCGCACTTCTGTTGGCACGAGACTGAAGAATTCATGTACCAAATTTGACAAAGAAATTCAACGTAATGATGGCAGGGTTTCTTAGAGGAAAAATATCGCATTCGATACCGATCACGAAACTGCACTCGAATGCGATATTTTTCCTTTGAAAAAACCCTGCCTTTAATACGTTGAATTTCTTTGTCAAATTTGGAACATGGACTATTCAGTCACATGAACAACAGAAGTGCGACCTTAAAATTCGGAAAAAATCGATGCGATTTATCGCATGTCGCTCTGACACAATAATGGCGTCCATCGAATCACCTTAAATCGCAAATTGCTATCACATGCAAGAACTTAATTTCATTAATCATGTAATTCAAAAATAATTTTTTTTAAATAGTTACAACACTTAAGCTATGATAAGAAAAGAACATATTTTTAGCTAATGCAGCTCGCCACCTTAGCCGTGTACGATGATCGTCGAATTTCAGCCATAGCCGTGGGACTACAGCTACGCAACATGCTCTATTCTGCGAATGACCTCCTTGCCAGAGTTTCGCTTGATTGA
This sequence comes from Bemisia tabaci, assembly GCF_001854935.1. Taxonomy (NCBI): domain Eukaryota; kingdom Metazoa; phylum Arthropoda; class Insecta; order Hemiptera; family Aleyrodidae; genus Bemisia; species Bemisia tabaci. The sequence continues at coordinate 622,827 of NW_017547167.1, forward strand.
TGTGTCCGTGTTTTCACCGGCACAAATCTATCTGCACATCCAACTCACATTTTTTACGGAAAGGCAGGCTCATAATAATGATGGAAATACATACGAAGATAACATGCAGTAAGGCTAGACAACGCTAACACCTTTCTTCTCGGAAGATCGCAGAAAAGGCGAAGAAAGTGTGGGGCTTGAATATTTGCACCCCTCCCCCCAAAGCATGTCCTCTTTACACTAGTCTTAGTAAAATCCTCATGTTATTTAATACTCATACTCGAAAAAAGGAGTAGAAGAAAAAGAATCAGAGGAAAAAAGGAGTCCAAAGGACCAATAAAAGAAGCACAAGAAGGAGCAGAAACAGCAGAAACAATAGCAGTTAAAGCAGCGATAGTAGTTAAAGCAGCAAGAGCAGTCGAAGCAGCAAGAGCAGTCGAAGCAGCAATACCATTTAAAGCAGCAATAGCAGTTACAGCAGCTGTAAAATTCCCTTGCTTTGGGAAATCAAGCCAATCAAAAATAAAAACAACGACAGTAATACTAGGAGAGGAAGAAGTTTTAGCAGTCAGTAGCAGACGAAGGAAAATCAGCAGCAGAATTTTTTAAGAGTAGGAATATTTGTTCCTTAACACAACAATTATTTTTCTCTGCGTAACGACTAATTGTCAAGGAAACTGTCGTTTTTGTTGTGGGTTATGAATATCCAATTCTTCTTAGTTAGTAAACAAATCAGGGCTGCCAACTCTTGCGTAATTCAAGCATCGGTGAGTAAAATGGGTGTCATTAAAGTAGTGTGTGAGAATTCCCTTGAGCTGTGAATAAATCAAAGAGTGATGCTCCATCATAGTGTCCCGCGGTGTGATTAGCGATCGATGAAGTGATGATCGATCCTAAAATAATACATTTCTTGTGTGATTTGTGAGTAACGAGTGAGTAAAATCGAGAAACTGTGAGTGAAATGTGAGTAAAATCGAGGAACGGCGAGGAAAGAGTGAGTAAAATCAAGTGGGAGTAAAATCGAGAACAGAGATAACAAAGGTAGTAAAATCGAGATATAATGAGTATAATAAAGAGTCGTGAAATCGGGACATAAGGAGTAAAAAGAGTTGTAAAATCGAGACATAATGAGTAAAATAAGTAGTGAAATCGAGACGCAATGAGTGAAAAGAGAGTAAAACCAAGAAACGCGGTGAGCAATAAGTGTAATAATTAGATCGAGAACAATGAATAGTGGGAAAAATGGAGAACGGTGTGTAGCAAGTGAGCAACTTTTATAACGATGCGTAGCGGATGAGTGAGGAATTCGCAAAACGTGAGTGTAGGCAGCCCTGAAAAAGATGTAGATCTCAGGGTGAATAGTTCTTGATAAGTCGTTGAAAACCTGGGAAAGTCAGGGTAATTCGCCCAACATTGTAAATTTAGTGATTTTCGCTGCGGAACTTGGAAAATATTTTTTCCGGTCGAATTGTGTAACAAATTTCTGTCCACTGAACTAACACTCTCTGTGGACGAAGATCAACTTCCGCCTTTAAGTCCTTGAATTTTAGATTTAAGAAATTATGCCTCAGTGAAGGCATTTTTCATCGTGTCCCGATGAAACCGGGTTCCCTCTCAACTCTTTTTCTTCTTCCCCCGAAGAAAAAGTATAGCTTTTTGTAGTATTCCTTGAAATAATTGTCGAATTCTCAGTATTCGTTGACCCAGTAAATTTGAAGTCCAAACAACGGACTTGGCAGCCAATATTGTTGGTAGGTTTTCCCTTGTGTACTCACAGATTTTCGCCTCGTAATCAAACTCTCACGAGTTTGTTACTGAAGGAAAATCGTAAAACTCAACACTATTATGTTCCTCAGCCGAACGATGAATTATAAGCGCTGACGCAACTAATTTCTTGCATACACGCTACTGGTTTAACGTTTTTAGTCAATTTATGTTTTATCAGGTATACAAAAACGAAGCATGCGTTAATTTTTTGAGACTTCTAAAGCAAATAAATCCATCAAAACACAAATAATAATTGGATAATTATTGTACCAACTTCTGGACTTCAATGTATTGGAGTTTGAAGAACATGCATTAAGTATGCTTTGTTTCTTCCCCTTTTTCAGTTTTTGACTATCCACAAGCAAATTATTTCTTTTTTGTATCATTCTGGTTTCAAGACACGCCTTTTATTATCATTATCATCATTTTATTTTCATGACTTTTCCTATCTTGTTTTTATGTCATGTATTATTGTAAACGCCTTATCTGAGCAGAATTGAAGTAAGTTTCAGCACACATGATTCATCTCCTGGTGAATCTGTAATTTTTTAAAACTATTTCTACCCTAACGACCTTTTCGTGGTCAATTTTGTTAGTGCGCAGCGCGATTCCAGTGAAATTGTGGTGTCGTGAGTGCTTACAGCTTGGCGTCGGGCAATTGGATAATTCTCCTCTGGTACGTATCTAATAGTTCATACTTTCTTGTCATTAAATGTTATCCATTATCTCTCTGTAGTTGAAAATTGGTGCAGGACACATGGGTCAGTTGCGCTAGACAGAATCGTATTTTGATGGTGCATGTAAGCTAATTTATCAGCAAAATGGACAAGTGTGCCCAATCGCCAATTTTTTAATTTCAGTATCAACAGAAATATCGCCCATCAAATAACATAGCGTATAACATCATCCACCGTGGAACTGCATACAGTTTTAAAACATTATAGAAGTTAAATAGATTGCGAGGAAAAAAAGACAGTAACAAGTTCTTCGTATGAATATCACTGTTTGATGAAATTAAGGGGAAAGAAACCATGATATGCAGCAACACGGTATAAGACGTCATACACCTTATTTTCCGATACACAATATCTCCGTTAATAATGAACGAAGAAACAATGTGTTCGAAAAGATCTTAACGTAGTTTACTTTTTGCTAATAAGCTTAAACTATCAACATACGATTCTGTGACTAAGGCAACTGACTCATTTGTATCATTCTTAAACTCCGCGTGATACGGTAGGCGCGGAAAGGCGTCACTGATGAAACAAAAATGCATAATCATTGTTACGACGCGAAGGTCGTCGATGAAGTATAGGTAAAGTTTCAGATTTAACATCATCCGCACGATTATTTGCGCAGAGATAGTCGGTGAAAAACACGATTATCCTTAAAATTATCATCATTCGTAACTTTTCATCCTCCGCGAACACTCCTCCTCTCCTCTCGAACGGCGGAGTAGGTACGTGATGTGGTATCGCGCGAAAATGAAGGAAATTGTTGCCGTTCCATTTTTTCACGATTTTCTGACTTTTTTTTATTTTAGGGGGAGGGGGGAGGTGAACGTATGCACGATGCTACTACAACGTTAAATTGGTCTGTTGCAAGCAAGAGATACAGCCAATTGAACACACTTTGTAAGAGAAAATTCGCTCGAAAATCACCTTGGGCACATCGAAAAAGTCTGAAATCCACACCTTATTGTCAAAATTGCGTATGCGGGCAGTTTTTCTTGGTAGCTGGCAGTCAGGTTGCCCGAGGAGAGACCTCCATGCGGAAGATTTTAATTGATTCAAAGCTTTTATTTTTGCAAAATAAAGAAAGAAAAAGGAAGCAAACGCTTGAAAAAAAATAAATAAATAAAAACTTAGCTCATCGTTTGTTTATTTTGAGTAGTTCTTTCTTACTCCTCTGCCTGTGCAAGCTTGGTCGGCGGCGACTGAGAAAAACTGCCCGCGGACGCGGGAAACTTGAAAAAGCGTGTTACAAACTACACGCAGATTTCAGACTTTTTTTATGTGCCCAACGTGATTTTCGAGTAACTTTACTCCTAAGCGTCCAGCCTACTTACACTGGGAAAAAAAAACACATTGGATTTAGAGCCTAGACTCTTAAAAACATCGACAAGAAAAAGTCCTCTTGATTCAATCAGAATCTAGCTTAAATCAAGAACCAAGCCACTTGATTTAAGCGGATTTCGTTCTGATTCAAGCAAAAATCCGATGGAATCAAGAGTATTTTTTCTTGTCAAAGTTTTCAAGAGTCTGGACTCTAGATCCAATGTGTTTTTTTTCCAGTGTACAAACTAGAGGCTTCAAAGAGGTTCATCGATGCCTTTCCTGGCCCTCTCATCGGCCAACGGTTTAAGTCGGGGCAATCGATGAGTCTCTTTGAAGCCTCTAGTTTGTAAGTGGGCTGGCCGCTTTACAAAGAGTATTCAGTTGGCTGTATCTCTTGCGTGCAAGCGTGCAAGCGACCCACTCTGAAATCAAGCGCGGAATTACTGGTACAGCGGCGTTGGTATGTGATGTGGTATCACGCCGCTTTGAAGGAAACTCCTCCTTTCGGACTCCGCGGAGTAGGTACGTGATGTGGTATCACGCGGAAATGAGGGGAAATATTGGCGTTCCACTCGTGTTGTAAAAACACCGTGTTCATTCTGTTAAAGTTTTCATCGTGGAGACCTCAAAATCCGTCCGAATGGAGTTGGAATTTCAAATATTTTCTAGATGTGTTGAATGCGACAGTTCGAAAGTACCGTATGCCAAAAGTTAAAAAATAAGCGTAATTTTTCCGCAGAAATTGATGGATAATTTGTGTCACGGAAGCCTCGAAACCCGTGCCAATAGCGTTAAAATTTCAAAAAATTTCCGAGAGAGACCTTACGGTGGTAGGGAGGCCTTCGCCCCCCCCCCCCAAGCAAAATGACCGAGGTACGCATCTGAAATCTGGCATCAGTGTGTGGTGTGATCATGTGGCAGTAAAGGTGCGAATCCTCTCAACCCTTCGTTCCCCTCGGTGGGAGGGGAGAGCTGAATCGAAAATTCGCCATTTTTGATCGTTTAACATGCTACTCACTACTGTATCACCCAAGAAAAAAAATCATATCTGATAGCAAGGTAGATTTACACAGGTATGGACAGAACTAAACAACTGGCCTCTGATTGGCTCTCCAGCGGCCCCTTAACGTCAGCCATTTTGGATGTTTTGATTATTTTGATTTATTATGTTCGGTTTATCGTTTGTCAAAATTTTGTGGGATTTTTTGCACAATTTTGGTTATGCGATATTAATTTTAGCGTTTAAACGCACAAACGTTTGAATGTTAATTTGATTGTAATTTAATTAAAAAACGGGCCCCTTAACCTACGTCACGAGGTCATGTGACACGTACTGAGGCTCATGGGAAATTTTCAACTTTTCCATACCTGTGTAAATCTACCTTGATCTGATAGAGTACAAATCTAATAGGCGATAGAATAACGTCCTTTTAATGGACGGAATTAACATAAAAATATTCGCAGTTTCAGTCAATGTTCAATTTCTCCTAATGGCTTGTTCAAGTTAGCAACGAGCTTCTTCCTCATCGCGGTGGTCGTAAGATTCCCGTATATTCGGCTAGAGGAAATAGCACCATTTCAGGGCTATCGCCCGGTGAGCAGGGTGCGTCTACTGGTCTGGATTTTTTAAGGGCGTGCCGGAAGTACTGAAGAAGTGTGGAAATTCCGCAAGAAGGTCCGGAACTTTTTTCTTCATGCCACGCGTGTTTTTTAATAAAGCTTGGAAAGTATGCAATCCCCTGCCTGTTGATTCTCAGAGTAATATTTGCCTGCAAGATTTTAGACTGTGGAGTTCCTCAAGCCATCACTGACCAAAAACTCCGGCCGTGGAAGCCGTGCTTACGGGCTATGTAGACATACCGTTTGCGTTCCGGGCTCAGAGACCAAAAGTTCCAGGGTTAGCACCTTGAGTTGTTGAAGCTACGGCTCCAGCACCCGGAACTTTCGGTCTATAAGCCCGGAACACGGACGGTATGTTCACATATCCCGCAAGTTTTTTCCAGTGTGCATTAACGAAGTTTTATGTATCATTTTGGCGCAATTCGAGCGAGAATTTCTTAAAATGGAGGTACCAACTGAAAAATACTTTCTCTGCCCTAGGGTAGCGAGAAAGTTAAAATACTGAATACTTTTTCAGGGGGTACTGGATTTCTTGGGAATGCACTAAGAGAACAGCAACTGCTTTTGACCAGCCTGTTAACTTAGACTCCCTGGAAGCGAGCGACTATTCGAACTCCGGAGTATGTATGCGGTGTCAGCCGAAATTGAAGGAGAATCTTAGGCTGTATCACCCATGTATAATATTTAATTTTGTCGTGGGACGAATGTGCCGTCGCGGAAACTTGCCTTCTTGAAAAGCGAAAACTTGACTCTGTGTTACAACGATCGCGCAGTAGATCCTGGAGACTCCGTGCCTTTTCGGAAATCGCTATAACCGCCAGGGGCGTCGTACAGCGTTAGTGTTCCCTCGACAGGCAGCTTAACCCCAGCTAGAGACTCCGTGCCTTTTCGGAAATCGCTATAACCGCCAGGGGCGTCGTACAGCGTTAGTGTTCCCTCGACAGGCAGCTTAACCCCAGCTAAAAGCCTTGATACACACGGCGATTAATCGCCATGTGCATCTAGGCCATAACGTTGGCTTGTTTCTCTTTAAAAAAGTAAAATAGACACGGCAATTCTGAAACAAAGCAACGTAAATGAGTGTTTTCTTAACATAGCATCGACATATTATATGATTTTTTGTCATGTTTCATTTAGCGTTTCCCATTGATCGTTTCATTTTCGCCTTTTTCGTGTCACGGATCCTCATCCCTCGAAGAATCGTTTCCCCTTCCTAAATAAAAATAATCTGCCATATTTGTTTGCAACATTTTTCTGCACAAATGCGCATCCTTCTAACTAATGCACAATCAGATTACGCAGATTTCTATTTTGCTGTGTTTCCGAAACGTACAATTCGTGCGTGCGTGTCGCGTCCTCCTTAAAGGTGATTCGATGTACGCCATGTTTTGTGTCAAAACGAAATGCGATATATCGCATCGATTGGTTCTATTTTTCAGTTACTCGTCATTTTTCTCGAATTTTTGAGATCTCAATTCTGTTGTCAGAAGACCAAAGACTTCACTTACCAATGTTGACAAACAAATTCAACGTAATATAGGCGTGGTTTTTTAGAGAGAAAATATAGCATTCGAGTGTAGTTTCGATATCAGCATCGAATGCGATATTCTTCCTCTGAAAAAACCACGCCTTTATTGCGTTGAATTTCTTCGTCAAATTTGGTACATGAATTCTTTCGTTTCATAACAACTGGAGTGCGATCTCAAGATTCGAAAGAAATGACAAGTAGCCGAAATTATGGGACGAATCGATGCGATAAATCACACGTCGCTCTGACACAAAAATGGCGTCTGTGGAATCACCTTAAGATATTGCATCATATACCTCGGAGGGAGAGGAGGCAGCAAAAACTTAAATCTGGCTCTGTTTTTGCTCTTTTTGAAAAATATAGGAGGCACTACGTTTACAAGAATTTTTCTGGAGCAATATTGATCCTCATAAAACAAGTTCAATGTCGCGTACTTTGTGCTCCCATTTCAACGCGCATCGCCGAGAATGGCAAGATGGCAACCGAAAATATCCCTACCTCTGCGATCTCTTTTTCACGAGGCGACTCCTCTCTCGCAATCCATGGTTCGTGTAGCCGTGCAATGATGACGGCTGCACCGACTGCAATCGCGGCAGAAGGGATGCACAGTCGAGAAAGAAATCGCCGGCCACCTTAGCTTGTTCGGCGAAGTTCAGTGGAAGCTCATAATAGGCAACTTTGAACTCGCTTTTCAAGGTTTGACGCAATTTTCAAGAATACCTGCTTCATATTACTGCGCAAGCTTTTTTAGTGTCTGTGTCACTTAACTCACTTCAATCTTTCTCTCCTCCATTTCATTGCAAAGCACAATAATAATGCTCGTTCCATTTTCTGTTTCAGGATTGACAGCTACGAGCTTCTCATAAGGTACGTTATTTTGATTTTCTGGATTAACACAACTACTGATCATCCACTAGTGCGCAATATTTTCTAATTCAAATTTTTAATGGAATAATTTCCGTAGGAAAAATTGAATTTCCCAATTGGACGTGTTTATGCCAAATGGAACTTTGTGCAAGTGGAAAGATGGGGTGTGCTCGTTAGTGGTCGGGCCATAAAAATGAAGGGGGATTTTAAAGCGCCAGTGACGTCCGCGGCAACGATGAGAGAAACGACGATCGGGGAGGCGGTCTTTAACTCATGAGCCCTGTCCACAAGGCTCTTATGACATGCCCACGGTTCACGAGTTAGCGCTCAGTTCCTTTTCATTCAATTGAAAACCCACCTTTTCCATTTTCTCAAAAGGAACTGTATCCACTGAACATATTGTTTCTTATCCAGCTTCCACGAGCACAACCCATCTTTCCACTTGCACATAGTTCCTTTTAGGATAGATAGTCCAAATATGGGTCAGTTCGTCGCGCTGGTCACGGAATCGTGTTTCGATGGTTTAAGCTTATGAAGTAGCATAATATTACCAGGAGGCTACGCCCCCTGGTCGCTAAGCGGCCCAACCCCCAGAGGGCGCTTCGCGCTCTCCATGCGCTTTGACAAAAGAACGACAAAAAAAATGAAAAGATTTTAATACCCGACTCTCATTGGTCCGATCTTCCTCTGGCTGGGAACAATTGGACGAATAAGGATCAAATTTTAAAATCGGCATTTATCTCAAACTTCACGCAAAGACTGGAACGAATCGGAACAAACGGAACGGAGCATTTCGTCGCTTTTGGATAGTATGTTGCAAAGGAGCATATCTTCGATTCCTTTACCTTACCCTATTAACAGACCAAGATTCAAATTGTTCCGCTCCGTTCAGTTTTCCTCTAAATTTGAAATTCCCGCCATTTTTGATAGGCCGAAATTTCAAATTTTGTCCCCCTTTCGAAGCACTTTGGTCTGCTCTTATTTAAAAATATGTGGGGTCTGTTTCCAAAATCTGATTCTAGCTGGCTCATCTAGGGGCTGTCACTTATCGATTGTCGCAAAAATCATGGAAATCGGCACAGTAGAATGCTCGAACGAACTGTGACAAAAAATAAAAATTTACATTGTTTAAATGGAAGAATTCGCAACTTTACCTCGTAATGTAAGAAATCTGGGCCATATTTTCAAGATCTGAATAGAGCGGGCTCATGCATATAGGGACAATTTCCTGTCGACAGCCGCAAAAATCATGAAAATTGGCCCCGTAGACCGCTGGAACTATGCGTTACCATTAAGCAATTTTAGGAGGTCTCGGAGCTTACACCATAGTAATAGATCCTTTTAAACGCCAAGTATTTTTGTCCACTCTTAACGGAAATATCGCTTATCGATAAACAAGATGTATGACGTCATTTATCGCGGTAGTGCATACCATGGTCTCTTCCGCCCTGGGTTCATCGGTGTTTTACGGCGAGCAACCTTTGAAGAATGTGTGTATCACAAATTGATGACTCTAAAAGGCGAGAGAGACCATGGTGTGCACGTGCACCACCGAACCACCGCACAGTGGATCGAGTCAATCAGAGGTCGGACATGAAGTTTTTAACCAATACTGCAAAGGACTACGTGCAAAACGGGCCATTTGGGGCTCGGGGCGGATACCTTTGAGACTTGTCCTATTCATTCACCTAACAATGCCCCATCTTTTCCCAAAGTTTCAAGCTCCCCAAAAATTTTGGGGAGACGCGGCGGGGGGTCAAAGTTAAAAACCGGCAAAATTTTCGCGAATTTATTACTCGAAAACCAAGAAGTTTTGAACGAAACGGAGTGAGTGAAATTCTCATTCGAAGAGTGCCGAAATGGTCAGTCATCCTCGAATCAGTTCGCTTGATTCTGCTTATATATGCATATTTGAAATCAGCGCGGCGCATTCTTAGGCTTTTTTTAAAAAAACCAGGTAACGTAGACTCTTGGTATTCATTACACATAAACTAGAAAGCCCCAGAATGAGAAACAACTTTAAATCATAATTATTGACGGATAAATAAACTTTTTACATGCTTTGGAAAATCTCAGAAGTTCGCGGTAGTCACTTTTCGGTAAGGAACTAAGGGACTCGGTTATTGTATCGAGCAGGGTTCGAAACGATCGCAAAGGCAGTATACTACGTATATGCGCCAAAAAACTTTTAAAAAAGGTAGGTAGAATTTTTTTTTAACCTCCGCCAGAACATATAAATCAACCTTAGAGGGTGTACTTACTGATAAATCTTTTTCAAAGAAAACATTTTAAGGAGTTTTTGGAAATTGTTTTTACACAGGTCATGAACCTAAGATAGGAGTTTGAATTGATTTTTCATGCAGGCAGAGTTTTTGCATTATTGCTTGAAATTTTTGGTAAATAGGCATTTTCAAAAAGGCATTTAAAAGGAAGGAAAATTCCCAGAAAAAATTGTGATTTGCTTCTTTTAAAATGTAGAATATAAGCAGCAAATTGCAACGTCGCGTCGCCAAAGTACTCCCGCCCCCTCGCTCGTGCCGTGCGTGTTAGGTGGCGAGCCCTGGCGAGCTTCACAAGAACTACGCGCCGGTCTCTCAGAAATTTTGAATCGCGGAGCGCGCGGTGAGTCACATGTACTGCCCGTAGTTCGTCGATAGGGTGTGCGGTGTGCGAAAGCGGTCCGTCGTGAACGCGAAGTTTTGTTCGTGGTTCGCAAGTCTTCTCGGCTTGTTTTCGTTCGTGGAATTAATTACGATCAGGTTTCTTTCTCCTGGACAGTTTCTATTACTGTCCATCGTCAGAGCCGCGTTGAACTTTTCATTTCTTGCATTGTGTCGTTGTTATTATCGTACCGATCTCGAAACACTCTTCCGCGGAAGTTGATTCGATCGGCTATCTTGAGATTTTGATCTTCGTGGGTTGTGAAAATTTAAACCTTACTTTGTAGTTTAAATACACGCGAGTGAGAATTGTTAAGTGTATCGTGTGAAAGTGAAAATTAGTGAGCGACCTTGCGAGTCCAGCACTCGAATCTTGAAAACCTCAAATTGCTCATACTTTCTTTCCTCCATTCTTTTCGGATCTTCAAGGGAAATCTATTCGCACAGACGTTTGAATGGAGCGCCAACGTTTATGAAAAGGTACGTTCGATTCCAACGCATTCATTGATGCAATGAGAAGAGGAGAACAGTATGAAATTGTCAAAGGAGAATCATTGTTCAGGTGACTTTTTGAAATGACTGCAATGCCTGATAACGATGTAAACAACGCGGCATAATTTCTTCTGTTTATCAGTCATCGCCAAAGATAGGGCAGTATAATTTTTTCATGAAAACTATTGTGCGGATTTTCGTCCAAATTTCAGTGAATTTTCTACACGGGACGAGGCAAATTCCTCCAAATTTTCAAAGGAAGCCGCACAAACGTTCTCTTGTAAAAAATGAAATTCCCCAGCTTAGTAAATTTGGCAAAGCTAACGTGCACTGAAAAAACGAGATTAGGGCTGGGCCCTAGAATTGCTTCACCTCCACCGCCACAGGGGCAGGCCCTGCGGGGGTAAGGCCCAGCCCGACCTGGACAGGGTGCAGCTCTTACCAGGTAGGGCTGAACCCTGAAGTAGGTAGATTTGGGCTCTACGCGCGCCGGGCCTGCCCCTATGGCGGTGGAGGTGAAGCAATTTTACCTACCCGGTTAGGGCTGGGACCTTCGGTGCAGGTACCAGCTCTAAACTCGTTTTTTCCGTGTGGCTTGGTTCCTTTCTGCTATAAACGTGGTACAAATCCTTTTCAAACGTTTTTAGAGAATAATGGAGTAAAGAGATTGAGCAGTTGTTCTTTTTTTTTTCTTGAAACTTATATCTAAACATATTTTGTCCCTTTTTGCATACAAGACAGTGATGACTTCCTAATACGTAATGAATATACAAAGTTATTTTCCCCTCGTATAACCTTGAAACATTGGTACGTTTAGGAATACTTACATCACTTCAATCTTTTCAATTTTTCGAAAGGTTTATTCTCAGATCTCGTAACGTAAGGATGTAGAATGTTTGCTTTTTTTCTTCGAGGAAGCGGAGGAGGTTGGCTTACAAGAGTTTGATCCCCCCCTCCTCTCACCCTATACTTTTTACGTAACTTGATCGCCGCAGCAGCGTCTTCCAAGAAGTCTTACTTTTCGGTTTGCAATTAACAACAACTATATTCCTGGGTCATGCGGCACTATGAAACATTCACTGTTTCGATCGCCTCTAGTTTTTGTACCATTAGGTAGTTTTTTTTTTTTTTTTTTTTTTTTTTTTTTTTTTTTTTTTTTTTTTTTTTTTTTTTTTTTTTTTTTTTNTTTTTTTTTTTTTTTTTTTTTGTATTTGCCGTAAGGTGGACTCACGCTACGAAACGCGGAGCTCTAGCCGGCATTCATCTGTCAGCTCTTCATTCATTCTTTCTCACAAGCATCGGCCGATCAGAAAAGCTGCAGCATAATAGTATCGTGCTAAGGAGAAACGCCGTATGAACCTTCAGGCGTTGCCAAATTTCCTTTTTTAAAACGAAAATTTCCTGGTAAATTCATGAATATTTTCCTCCCAATTTTTCAGATAATTTAGTTCGCAATTTTACTTACAGATTCTGAAAATACAAAGGACAAATATTCATAACTTTCCTAAAAAATGAACATTTTATCGAAGGAAATTTGGCGACTCTCGAATGTTCATACGGCGTTCTTCCTTTAACACGGCAGAATAAGTCGCCAATAAAGTTTTACACGGCCGTCTACTGCAGTGGCGAGGCCGCGAGGCGTGAATGATCGATTATCGATATTTCTCCATTTGAAACTATGTAAAGAATCGATTATTAGGGTGATTCTGTCTATCGATCCTTTCCCATAGGTTTAAATGGCAAATCAATCGATCTATCGAAAGCACGCCACGCCACTGGTCTACCGATGAGCGTGTCATTGACGTCTGATCCTAATGAGCGGCGTTGTGACTCGCGTCGCGTCGTTAGCGAAAATTTAAATAAATTATCTAACACACGATAAAGAAATTCCTTGCAGTCATTAGCTAAAATACCTATCGAGCTTGACCGGGTGACGGTCCTTTATATTGATATTTTTAAGTAAGGCTTTTACTTTGGAACAAAGTTTTAAGTTCTCGAAAAATTTAATGTTCTACAGCATCCGGTTAAAGTCATTCGTCCATGGTTCGTCAGACTGGCGTGCGTTGTACAGCATCGATTGAATCGATAATCTTGGCAGATTTTGACATTTTAGCCAAAAAAAAGACGATAGTCCCTGCGCATGAGTAAAGAATCGTCAAAAACAAAAACCGCGAAATGCAGAGAATGTAATCATGATTTGGGTACGAATGAAAGTTGTCCGATATCGGGGTTGATTACTGCATTTAATGTAAGGTCGGGTTCTCATGGCCAAATCCTGTTTCCATTTCTCCGAATTTTGCTATTTATTATTTTTTATTTGGAATAATTCTTTAGACATCACCCGCGCACTCAGAAGGGCTATCTGCCTGGTTTGGTTAAAAAAAGGACAGCCCCTGAAAGTATAATTTTACAATGAGTCTTTCGGACAAATACAACTTCAAAATGAGTAAATAAATAAAAAATAAATAAAGATATAAAGAAATTGATGTGATTTTTTACCTAATGCTTAATTTTTTAGGTTTTTATAAAACCGGTGGAAAAATCGTGCATTTGCCACTATATGGAAGTGAAAAACGCGTAATTCTTTATGTTTACTTATGGAAATCGCGCATAATTTCATAGGTTTTTACACACCGCTAGGTAAATTGCGTATTTGTTTTTTCTTCTTTTTTTTTCTTTAGATATTTGCATAAGAATTTTTTATGAATGAACACTGGTCAAAGCAGACATCAAGCGCGCAACTATTCTAACTCCGGAGTAGTCATGCGGTATCACGCGAAAATGAAGGAAAATCTTAGCTTTCCCCGTCTCAAATTACTGACGTTTATGAAGGTAGGTATTATGCTCGCATCATTTAATGCGAAAATCAAGTGCGCAACTATTCGAACTCCAGAGTAGTCATGCGGTATCACGCGAAAATGAAGGAAAATCTTAGCTTTCAGCCGTCTCAAATTACTAACGTTTATGGGTGTAGGTATTTTGTATTATGTTTGCGTCGTTAAGTGTGAAAATCAAGCGCGCAACTATTCGAACTCCGGAGTACGCAAGTGGTATCACGCGAAAATGAAGGCAAATATTGGTTATTCTCCTGTCTCAAATTACTCACAGATGTTTACGAATGCCGCGGTGCGGTAGTCAAGTAAAAAATAGAGTCAATCGATGCGACATATCGTACGATAGTTCGCGACCACGCCAGATTTCGGGACGAATCACTTTAAGTGCACCCCGTTAAACAGAAATGAACCAAGCCACATTGGTTAATGCCACATCAGCCAATGACACATCAGCCAATGACACATTTAACTGGGCAATTTAATTTTTTCAAGAGAGCGTTTGAGCAAATCCCTTTGAAAATTTGGAAGAATTTGCTTCGTACTATGCAGAAAATTCACTAAAATTTGCACTAAAATCGGCACGACCGTTTTCATGTAAAAAATGTATTGCCCAATTAAATTTGGCAATAGCTGATTTGTTCCTATCTGCTCAGGTTGGCATGAAACGCAAGAAAGAAAGGAAATATTGGAAATTTCAGTGAAATATTTCATGAGATTTCACGAGGTTGTAAAATATTTCATATTTTTCAGGGGCTAAAGTGTGCAACCCGCACTCAAACACACAAATATTGAAGAAATTTACAATTTCTACATTTTACTAAATACGGAAAGGAACCGGCATTTTTCAATATCTTTCATAAATTTCTGGATTTTCATGAAATATTTCACGTGAAATTTCAAGATTTTATTTTTTATAAAATTTTACCACCCTGTTTCTGCTCAACGCGGTCCATATGTGATGACAGCTGGGCATGGCTGCAGTTTGAGGAATTTCTAACAAGAAAATTCCCTCGAAATGAGGAAGGCGAAGCGGGCGGTACGGGGGAAATGAGGACTGAAAAGACGTCGCGCTGTAGCCGTGAGCTGTGTAATCTGCCGCCCCCTCAGCCTCAGCCCCAGGGTTCCCACCAGGAGTAACTAAGTATGAGCCACAAGCTACGTACGAACTGAATGAGTCACGTTTTGCTATTGATCAAATCCGATCTGTCCCCTCCTGGTCTCAACTTGGATTCTCCGGACCCTTTTCATCATCTTCGTTGGAGACTTGTGACGTAAGAGTGGTGTTCCAGTCACACTGGGAAAAAAAGTCGCTTGAATCTAGAGGCCAGATTCCTGATAACACTGACAAGAAAAAATACTCTTGATTCAATCCGATTTTTCCTTGAATCGAAGAGCCGAGCTTCTTGCTCCAGACGGACTTCCTTTTGATTCAAGCAAAAATTCCGATTGAATCAAGAGTATTTTTTCTTGTCTATGTTTTTAATAGTATGGACACTAGATCCAAGAGAC
Organism: Bemisia tabaci; assembly: GCF_001854935.1. Lineage (NCBI taxonomy): Eukaryota > Metazoa > Arthropoda > Insecta > Hemiptera > Aleyrodidae > Bemisia > Bemisia tabaci. The sequence continues at coordinate 638,140 of NW_017547167.1, forward strand.
TTATTTTCCCAGTGTATTCGCTAGGAAATGGGTAGTCGGTGGATTAGAGTTATCTGAAGCGCCTCCACACGGAAAAAAATGGATTGCAAATTCGACGATTGAATTGTTAAAAAATATGTCTTGACAAGTTTCAAATGTACGTTTTACAGTAGTGGAATGCTAATTTAACCACGGGGGTGGCTAAATCAGCATTTTTTTATTGTATGATCTACATTGTAACTTGTCGGACACTTGTTTTAAACTACAAAATTGTTAAATCTGCAATTTCATTTTTTCCCGTGCAAATTCCCGTGATTTTCGTTTAAAATCGCCGAGAATTTTCTGCATAGTGGAGAAGTTGCACATCAAAATTGTATTGCTTCATCTGAGAGAGCTTAATGAGATGAGTTCGCAGTATTCTTCATAATGTTTTTCTAAAATGGGAAATTGAAAGAAAAAAAAAGAAGAAAAAATAGATTGAAAAAAGAAAAAGTATGCCGCCTTGTGACGTCATCTAACGGCATTTTACATTTAAACACATGTATTTTAGTAGATTAGGTTATTTTGTCATATTTGCTCCGATATAATTGTTCAATTCAGAAACGTAGGATATGTCCTCGGGCTCATTTTGTTTAGTAGTTTCATTTTGAAGCCTTTTCATCCTTCATCTCAGTGGTTATGCAAATCGAGTCGCATAGCAGTTAAAAAAGTTGTATCACAGATATCTGATAGAAAAATCCGGTTTTATTTCGTTAAACTTTATTCATTAGACAAAAATTTGAAAGCATTCGCACCCCCAAAAAATTAGCTTGGAGTGGAGGAAACAATTCCATGAAAAGAAATCCTTCTGGCAATTCGAATAATATGCACCCATTTGGATAAAACGCAATTTACCTCAAATTCCGTGTATCAGCGCACCGGGAGACGAAACACGGCGAACGACTTGAATTTGACTCAGTGGGGTAAACTGCTACGCTGCGAAAAGCTGTCGCATGAGCTTTCAGACGCTGCCAAATTTTCCGCAATAAATGGTCATTTTTGAGGAAAGTTATGCATATTTTCCCTGTAAGTTTTCTAATACTTCAGATTAAATTACGAACAAAATCGTCTGATGAATTTGCAGACCTTATATCGCAATTTCTCTGTAAATTCGTTTTTTGAATTGAGGAAATGTGGCAACGTCTGTAGGCTCATATGGCGTTTTTCCTTGGCACGGAGGCGTAGGATATTCCGCTCGCGAGCGGGAGTATGTTTATCAGACGGAAGGCTACGCTGCCGTGCTGAGGAAGAACGCCGTATGAGCATTCGAGGGTTGCCAAATTTCTTTCAATAAAATGTTTATTTTTGAGGAAAGATATGAATATTTTTCCTTTAAATTTTCAGGAACTTCAGGGGAAATTGCGAACAAAATTACCTGAAAAATTGGAAGGAAAATATTCATAAGTTTACCAGGAAATTCTTGTTTTATCGAAGGAAGTTTGGCAACGCCTGAAGGCTCATACGGCGTTTTTCCTTAGCACGGAAGTACGGCCAGCCGGCGCACAATGGAGCGATTCACCAAGAGAAGTCGGAAAAAATTAGAAAACTTTGAAAGCTCGTATCTTTGTTTACTGGAATCTTGGAGTTTTGGAAAGGGCGCCTTTGGTTTTTCCGTATAATTTCCTTCAAGAAGCACCCCTAAATATTTATAATATGACGGAATTAACATCAAAATTCTTAGTTTTAGTCCGAAATTTCATGTCCGGTTTTTTCTGATGACTCGTTCCACCGAGCGGCGGGGCGCAAGTGTGTAACGTAATCCTAGGCCATTCGAGAGAAAAACGAGGAGGGAGGACGAGCGGGAATAAAAATGACCTGCAAGGAAGGAGCAGGGGCGCGATGGCGATGGGAGCAACGAAAGCATTAAGCGCCGCAAAGACGGGACGGAAAATGCGGAATTAAATACGCTGTTGCCACCGTCAGGGGAAAACGGGAGAGTCTGGACAGAAGTCCAGGCTAGTTTGCTGAAACAAGTGATTTTTTTTATTTTTTCTAAAACAGCTACAGGGAAATTAAGATCGATTAATTTTTTAAACGTCATCAAGGAATGTTTCGATTTTACCTATAAGTATTTTTAAGCGCCTTGATCATTTCTAAAAATTAAAGAAAAGTCCGTCGTATTTTCTTCAAATTTGAGATGTTAAAAAATAGTTACTAACAGTGATAAACGAATTTTTTCCCTAACCGATTGTTTTGATTGGAGCATTTGGGTCAAGTGAAAAAAAAAATAAATAAAAAAAACCACCTTTCAAGTTTCCAACAGGCACTTTATATATTTCCATCAGAAACCTCGGAAACAATGCCTGTTAATTCCTTTACAGTTGAGGAATTTTTCGGTAAAAGGACGTATGGGGCTTGCAATGCTAGTAAGATTGTGCAGTGTTTTATAGCGTTTGGGGCAGATGAAAATCATTCACAGTCGACTTATACTTCATTACAATCGTAAGAAAAACTCTGAGCAAATTCAGAGAAAACTTCCTAGTAGATTTGTCGGATAAATTACTTACAACCAGAGAACTACGTTGCACAATCTTAGCAGCATTGGAAGTTCCATACGTCCCCTGTCCCTGTAGTCCCCTTTTACCGAGAAGTGTCTCAGTTGCCCATTCGATTGTCAAATCCTCCCATTCTATGTCCGTAAAAAGTTCCGGAATTCGGAAATTTTTTGTTCCACTTTCTCCCACTCCATGACCGTCAAAAGTTCCGGGATTCCTTTTAGATTTTTTCAAAAGTTCCAAGAAAGTTCTGGAAAATTCTAAAGATCCGAAACATTTCGGGAATTTCAAAAGTTCCGGGAAAAAATTCAGAAAAATCTCAAAAGTTCCGGGAAAAAATTCAGGAAATTCTCGGTAGTTCCGGAATTTGGAACTAATTCCGGGAAATGAGAGCACTGCTTTCCCCCATAGTCTCAATTTAAGTAGACTTCTTTTGTTTAAACGCGCCGAGGTTGCCATGGCAACCCTGGCGAGCCGCGGCGGCGGGAAAAGGAAACGAAGGAAACAGCGCTAGGGGCCGGAGATTAGGGCAAAGGATGTATTAAAACAAGTAGTTGACGAGCAGAATTTTAATCAGAGCATTTGTTACCGGGCCCCGCTCGGGGTGTTGAACTTGAAAAATAAAACCGAGCCTCGCCCGGACGCGCGGAAATCAACCCCGACATCGGGTAAAAGTTCACCGAAAATGCGCCCATCTCGGCTATGCAAAGGGGCATGTAACTTTTTCAATCAGTTTTATTAGGTCATGCCCACCTCTTAACTTCCGTTACGGGTGCGTGGAATCGCCACCTCCCCAATAAACAGGCCCGGAAAGTTCAGCGCTCCTGATGGAAACACCTTTTCCTCTAATTCCGGGAACGGAAAGTTTCATGATCCGCTGAATAAACTTATGTGTGATCCCCCTCTTCTAATCTCAGTTTCATCCTTTTTGTTATTCCCTCTCGCGGTGGCGGATCGATCTCCGGGAAAACTGTGATTTCTGAAGACCGCGTCCGCTTCCGTTTGTTAACGTCCAAATCGGGAAAAGAGGATGGTAAATTGGCTGATTTTGGACGCAAGTAGACTATTCTGCCGTGCTAAGGAAAAACGCCGTATAAGCCTTCTGGCGTTGCCAAATTTCCTTTGATACAACACAAATTTCTCGGCAAACTTTATGAATATTTTTCTCCCAATTTTTCAGATGAATTTTTTTTTTCTTGCAATTTCACATAAAGCTCCTTAAAATTTCGAAGAAAAAATATTCATAATTTTTCTTAAAAATAAGCATTTTATCAAAGGAAATTTGGCAACTCTCTAATGTTCATACGGCGTTCTTCCTCAGTGCGGCAGTATTCGTCGTCTCCCTCGCAAAAGAACGTAACTCCTTTTCAATGTTGCCAAATTTCCCCCCGCAAATTCCATTTTTATTAGGAGAATCGTGGGCATCCCTAGCAAAAAATTTCACTGATTTATCCTCAGATCTCATGCAAAAATCGGAACATTTTTGAAGAGAAATTGCACAGGCCCGTGTATTCTTGTAAAAAACTGAATTGTTCGAGTCAATTTTCTAACCTTGGAAATGGAGTTGCATTCCTTCTTGCAGAAAACTACGTAATGGGTGAAGGTGATCGAAGTCCTGGTGCAACATTTACCCTACTGCGATTTCTGAATACCGCGTCACGTTTTTGTTCGGTAATCTAGGATTGCGCGAAAGGTCTTAGAAAATATATGAGGATTGCGCGAAAAAGGCACAAGGATTGCTCGAATAGAAACCTTAACATCTACTACAGGAATGCGCGAATTTAAAATGAATTTAATTTAAGTTAAAGTTTGGCAACTCAGGAAACAGTTGGAAAATAAACGCACTTGACAAGTCATCGATGTCTCACCTTCTGGTGGAAAATGAAGTGAAAAGATTTAATAATGGTCGTGGGTATAAAGAACTATCATAACTTTTCTTGGGAAAATATGCAATCGAAAGAAAAGAAGCAACGTTGGAATCAGCATACGGCGTCGGGCTAACTTAAGCCTTTTATGCCCTTTTATTCGATGCCACTATTATTCTAACGCGAGTTCCAATAATCGCGCCAAACAGTGCGGCAGGCGTCAAACGTATATTAGCGCCTGCAAGACTTAAGGAATACTTCGCGCATTGCGCCAAACCGTGCGGCCGGCGCTCAGCTCAGCCCATTTTAGCGCCTACAAGGCTGCATGAATACTTCTCGCATTGCGCCGAACACGCTGCAGACGATTAAGGGGCAGATACACCCGCGAGCTAGACGCGCGTCTTGAGCGGCGAGTAGGCCTTCGGCCGTGTTCGGCAATCTTCGTAGCCAATCAGGTCGCAGCTCGCCACTCGTAACTCGCTCAAAGTAGGATCCGATCCTACTTTTCGGATGAAGACGCGCTTGTATCGCGCAGGTGTATCAGGCTCTTCAGTTGGTGTGAAACGCATATTAGCGCCTGCTTACAAGACTGTAGGACTACGTGTCATCATTTTTGACTTTCTGCTTTAGTTTTTACCATAATTAAAGGAATTATGTATCCTCATTGTAACGGTTCATTCAGAGAGTCGGATGATAATTAATTTTTTTTAAAAAATAAATCATAAAAAGTGGTGAATAGCGCTGCAATCAGAAATAAATATACGCTTTCTTTCGGGCACACCCGCGTCGGGTTTGAATCCATTCATCTCTTAAAATACTTGAACATGGTTGTTCTACGATTTTTTACGTGTAGTTTTTTTCAGTGTTTGGCGGCCACGTAGCGGTCAGAGGTTCTTCGAAAAAATTGAAAATCTTTTCGATTGAATTTCACCTCTCCCGAATGAATCTATTCGGCGCGTGACCCAGCCGACGCAACGCTTATCGCACTTACTCACCCCCTCTTCTATCCCCGTATTACATCGAAATACTTTAAAAAAAAAAAAAAAACCTAAATTTTTTAAGCTGTTTTCTCAGCGTTTTTTGATAATGGGGGTTTGGACTGCGTTACGGGTGCGACAAGGGGAGGGGGGGGGGGGGTAAATAATCGGAAAAAGTGCGTTACGTCATACTTGGATGGCCCTGAAGGCATGATGCAGTCCTAACGTCAAAAACCATCTCGTCAAACGCATTTAATCACCTCGAAAAGAACTGGAAGCCACGGGAAATTAAGCGCTTTTCGAGGGAGTTAATGACATCTTGGCCCCAGCAACGGTGAGATGCCTCCTTCTCATCAAGGTCCACGCGAGGCGTGAAGGGATGGCCGCCCGTCCGTCTCGGAGAACGGCTTTTAAAACTTCGAGCTCGAGCTAAACGCCTGCGGCTAGAGCCCGCTAGAGGGCGGGCCGGGCGTTGACATATATTCATCAACCGCGACA
>NW_017547167.1:644000-667858 GCF_001854935.1 Bemisia tabaci
GGGGGGGGGGGGGGATATACATACGTGCGAACGGGAAGAATGCAATCGAACATCACCGCGCGACGCGACGCTCCTAGCGCGGATGCCGCACGTGTCCCCTCCCCCCCTCCCCTCGTCTGAGAAAGGGAGGGAGGGCGGGAGGGGCGCTAAGGGGGGAGGGTGTAATGCCTCTACAACATGCAATTAATCACCATTTTTTTTTCTCTCCTTACCTTTTCCAGCGCGGCGTTCGCGCTTCGCGGCGAGCGTAAGGGAACGCCGCCGTAGCGCGCGCGACTTCAGCGTGTATATAAAGATAAGTCGCGCGTCTTCCCGGCGTATTTACAGCCACAGGGTGGTGGAGAAGTGAAGTTGAGCGCTGAGATGAATGGCCGCACGGTGGATTGAATCAGCGCGTCTTCCCGGCGTATTTACAGCCACAGGGTGGTGGAGAAGTGAAGTTGTGCGCTGAGATGAATGGCCGCACGGTGGATTGAATCAATAGGAGAGGTCGGACGAAGTCGGAAGTTTAAAAGCTTATTACTCCGTTTAAACGAAACTTTGAGGCTCTAAATGTGGTTCCATTAGTTTACTCGTGAAGTTTTCTTCTGGGAGCACCCCTTAAAATTTAAAATGTGAGGTAGTAAACTTCAAAATTTGCAGTTTTCATAAAAAACGTCACGTCCGATGTCTCCAATTGACTTGATCCACTGTGGGCCAGTCCACGGAAGCTTTTTCTTTCCCGTGATGCTCTCTTCTTCAATACGTCAGGATAGTTGAGCAGGGTGTTGAGTTGTGTCTGTATACCGTGTGGAAAAGGCATAGACGCAGGAAAAAATACGCACTGGAAAAAAAGGCTCTTGGATCCAGGGTCCAGACTCTTAATAAATTTGACGAGAAAAAATGTTCTTGATTCAATCGGATTTTTGCTTGGATCAAAAGGAAATCCGCTTAAATTGAGAGCCTGTGCTCTCGAGAAATTCGCGTGAATCAAGAGTATGTTTTCTTGTCGAAGTTTTTAAGAGTTCCTGGATCCAAAGAGACTTCTTTCTAGTGCGGATTTTTTAAATTCATCACACAGGCACAGAAGTCGTGTGTATCTTTCGTGAATTGGTACGGATATTCTGGATTTTTGGGATGATCTAAAATAAAAATAGCCTATAATTTCCTGTGGCTAAGGCAGATCAAACCGTAGAGAAAAATTGTTTGCTTGAAAAAAAAAATAGTTATTCTTGAAGAAAGTCATGAATATTTTCCCTTGAAATTTTCAGACTTTTTAGCTCATATTACGAACGCAACCCTCTAGAAAACCGGACGAGATATATTCACAAATTTTCCTGAAAATTCGTGATTTGTCTAAAGGAAATTTGGCAACGCCTCGTGGCTTTTACGACGTTCTTCAATCAATGTATGAAGTCATTGAGCTCCGAAGAAGCAGGGGTTACAAGAAACATCGTGTCAACAATAGTTATAGTCATCAGTATAACTCGTCGACACCGCACGAACACCCTGTGTTTATTAGGCCCGGTTTATTTTTGATTTATAGCCGTTTCCGGTTGTGTTCGCCTCTCGCTCACGTTACTGACTCAGTTTTCAAAAAAGTTTAGCCCGTCTATCGCGTCGCAGCTTTCAGAAAAATATGGAAGGGTATAAATTTCACCGTCAAAAAAGGACAAAATTTCTATAGAGAGGCCCATAGCACCATAAGAATGACACTTTCTACGAGCCTTGAGTGAACTTTAGCAGGTCAACTTTGGAAGTAGATCCTTGCTTAAGAGTGAAATGATTTTTCTGCACATAAAACATACGGAGTACTGACGATATATTTTCCGCTTTTAGATATAATTTGGAGGTATAGGTACGGACTTACCGTCGAATTGGCAAAACTTGCAAAATTTTCAATCCTTTGTGTATATTTTCTTCTTCTTTTTTTTTTGTATAGTGGCAAATCATCCGTTATTCATTGCAAGGATCTATTTCGAAAGGGACACTGTTAAAATTCGAGGCCCGTAAAATTTCTTCTTCTTTCCTATGTTATATGCCCTTCACTTGGAGCTTCTTCAAATACAATTTAAACCAAATGGACTTTACTTTGCAATAAGTAACTACAATGTCTAGCTAATTTTAGAATAAACAATTATGCCATTATTTGTGCTTTTATAAGTAGGAATGAGTCAGAAATAATAAGTAATTTCTAATTGCAAAATGATGTCCATATGAAATCTCCTTAAGGAATGAATCCAGCTCCAGAGTTGCTTCTCTCAGTTGCCTTTTCATTAATCGTAACTAGCTTCACAGGTACTCCAAATGTAGCGCATAACTGGACTGCATTTTGCAATTTGGAACTATAAATTCTGGCTCCTCTGGAAAAAACACCTATGTGCACAGGGAAACTAAAGGCGCATACGTTGTTTTTAAACCAGGTTAGAATCTATAGGTCCAAATTGCAAAATGTAGTCCAACTCTGAAGGAGAAATACTCAAAATGAGGTTTTTCCCTTTTATTTCTGTGTCACAAAGTAAGCACCGATGGCACTGACGTAATGCCAACATTATTCAAAAGGAGCTATTGAAAGAAACGACTGCAAGTACGGCCCTTAATATTCCCCGCTTAAAAAAAAAATAAAATAAAAACTGAGCATCAAGAAAGAAAAGTCATTTACACTTCCAAATCAAATTTGATGCTGTAATACTCATCAGTTCCTAGCGCAAGTCGCTTGAATCCTGCATTGTTTCACTTTCAATCGTACCTGCTGCAGTTGACAGAACTTTCATGGGCAAGAACTAGTGCGCACTTGCCAAATCGAACGAAAAACCGGCGAATTTCCGACTGTGCTCCTCGATAGTTTCTTTTCGTTTTTCCCACTCCGGATTTACCCGAGAAGTGCGCTCCGTGCGCGAGCATCGAGATGAGCCTCGTCCGTTTTTGCCTTTGAAAACTGTAGCACTCGGCAGAAACGACAAGAAAAATGCGAGGAATGGAAATGACAGGGGAAAATGAGTTGGTGATTGTCCTTGGATCTCGGGGTTGTTGGCATCTCCGTCGTGTAAGTCGCCGTTTTCCACCGAGACACCTCGCTAAGTACTCTCCACTTGCTGGAGCTTCTCTTTAGCCAGAGCTGTGCTGCCGAATTGCGGAGAGAGCTGAATGAATGTGCCGGTGTTTGAAATTTGAAGAATTTCATTCATGAAGGAAGATTAGCAGTGGCGTGGCTTGCTTTGCGATGTATCGATTGATCTGCCATTTAAACCTATGGAAAAGGATCGATGTACAGGGTGTTCGCAACGGACACTTTAATAATCAAATCTTCACCCTAGCTTCAATGGAATCTCATGAGGAATCCAATAGCTGGAATCGCATGAAAATCACACCGGGCATATCAGAAATATCTGCCCTTAAATCCGTAGCGCAAAATTTTGAGAGAGATTTGAAAACACGTGATATCGAAAGCAAAAATTTTGCGCTACGGATTTAAGATCAGATATTTCTGATATGCCTGATGCGATTTTCATACGATTCTACCCGTGAGATGTCCTCAGCTCAGCTGGCTATATCCAGGGTTGCCACAGTAACGGAATACCTGGAAATCCAGGAAATGTCAGGGAATTAAAAAGTCGAGGAAAATCTGCGTAAATGTCAGGGAAAATTACGAAAGTGTCAGGGAAAAACATTTAAGTCATCCTTATTTGCTCTCTAGAATGGCTTTAACGTTTCGAACGACAAATGCCTGGAAACTATTTAAAATTTTGTCTTTTTAATCATCTGCCATATCTTCAACTGTCAGGTGATTTTAACAAAATGTGTCGGGGCAATCAGGGAATGGAGATGTAGCATGTGTGAGGAATTTGCGATTTGGCTATTGATTCTTATGCAAAGATCAGCAGGGTTGCCGTGTTTTCAGTTTTGGAGTCCCCAAATAATCATCAATGACATCATCAGGCATCTCTGTCAATGTATTTGCTCTGTATCTTTGCATGGAGAGTTTGTCTTGATGAAGACGTGGACTCTCGTGTAGGGTGGGATATCCCTTCCATTTTGGCCTCAACTTGAGAGCTTTTTTTGAGCTTGGGAGTTGATTTCAGAGAAAACCAGTGGCACCATCGTGTTTGCCGCGAACTTTTACATACGAATCAACAGTCAAATCGCAAATTCCTCACACATGCAACATCTCCTTTTCATCTTCTTAATTCTGTGGCAATCTTGTTACACGCGGATAATTTTGTAAAATATTTGCGGAAAAGCAACGGATCTTTCTGTGTGCGTTTCTTCGCGATTCTCAAAAAATTGGATCGGCAGCACCGCGGGAAGATACGGCTCGCGTTGGTAGTTTCGCACAGATATAAGCACCCGCACCTGGAGATCTCGATTCGCCAAATCGTTCCTGTCCCCGCGCGCCGCGACTTGTGCCCACCCCCGCCCCCGCCGAGATATGCAAATTTTGTTTATTACTCGCGCGCGAGACATATCTGAAATAGACTCGCCGTAACAAATATGCAATTTTTACGCTGGGTGCACAACATAACTGCGTCGGAACGCACCCGGGAGAGCAATTGCCAACGCAATAAGATGTTTTTTGGGGGCACAGCGAGGGGGTTTATTTATTACGTGACGCAGTTTTTTTGTGTGGGGAGGGGGGGGGGAGACTTGGTGCTCAGAACTCACTCTTCAAACATTTTGACTGAGAGGAACCGTCTCGTTGAGAGCAGGGATGAAATATTCTAGGGACTCCACATTAATAGTTTCTCATACCTCCGCGAGTGAAAGCTGTTTTCGGGGATCTAATACCGGGGTCAGTGGACCCACTAGAAAAAAAACACATTGAATCTAGAGTCCAGACTCTTAAAAACATCGAAAAGAAAAAATACTCTTGATTCAATTGGATTTTTGCTTGAATCATAAAAGGAAATCCGCTCAAATTAAGAGGCTCGGTTCTTGATTTAAGCAAAAATCCGATTGAATCAAGAGTATTTTTTCTTGTCGATGTTTTTAAGAGTCTGGCTGGACTCTAGATCCAATGTGATTTTTTTTCCAGTGCCCTTTTTACCGGAATGGATAAAAGGAAAGCTCGATACGCTATCCAACGATGTGCTACAAATGGGGGATTCCTATTTAAAAATGTGGATATTTTGAGGGAGGGTGCTTTCTTACCACGAGGAGCCGCCCCCCCCCTATTTAAAAAGTCCCCCCCTCGATGATTAGGCAACAGTTCAAACCGGAACATTTTAACACAGTAATTGGACGTATTTCTATCAAACGGAACTATGCGCATTAAGACTTGAGCCCTGAGACCTATAAGAATACATGCGTAACAGGGCTCACATCATAATGCACATAGTTCCGTTTGATAGAAATACGTCCAATCGAAATAGTTATGGCGTATCGAGTGTCTCCTCTGCCTATCCCGGTGGACATTTTGAAATTCCTGGTTAAAAATGAGGTTGAAGGGTATAACCAGTTTCAAAATAAAGTCTCACGGTCATTCAGCTGATCTTAGAAAACGTTTGACACGGTTTTTAAGTTGTTTTTTTTTTTTGGGGGGGGGGGGTGAAATAATACGCTTAATGCTAACATGGGAGAATTTTAGTAAGAAAAGAAAATGCAAAACGATGGCAATACACGGTTATAATATTTCAGGCTAAATTTTATACTCATGAAACGGAAAAAAAAATTGGTAATACAATACATTTAATCAGTCGAAACGTTGAATTCTCTGTTTAAGATTTTAGCCTTCTTTTCCTTTGTTTCGCGCTGATTGGCTGGTGTTTCTATCTCGAATTTTGTTTAGGTTTCCCTCAAAGAGGGTGCGGTTCACATATGTTGCAACTGAGAAACTTGATTTTTTAGGTCGGAGACATGGTGGAAACGCTGCTCTAGCTTGACTGCTCGGAGAGTTGCACACCGTATTATTCGCATCGAATCTTATGCTAATGCTCCGCTATAAATCCATAGTCGCATAGTGCTCTGCAACTGTGGCTTATTTATAAGACCCGCTGCTTATACATGCACAGTCGAGTCTCCCTTTTCGCCCGTCCTCTTATTCCCGAGGTTTCTTGTTTTATTCTTTTAAAGCACATGCAGTACATATACTTCAATCAGCTCAGAAGAACAATCTCGCGATGTAAAGAAATTACCATATAAACTAGAGCATGGTCGCGCATATGTAGGGTAGCATATATCGACGGGTAAAAATGCAAAAAGGCGTACCTATCTGGCACGCGGTTTTGTCAAAATCGCAGCTCCCGTTTTATTTTATCACAGTATTGCTTGATGTTCTTATAGAATTTTGTTCACACAGAGAAGAAAAATTCAGGAAGTTTTTCAAGACATGCCGTCGTGAATTTTTCTTTCTAACTGACAAAGTATAACAGCATGTCGGTAAAATCGCAAATCAAGGTACACGTTTTTGCAGTTTCACCTACAATGTGCAAGATGTTCGAATGATTTGAGGAGTGGTTTTGAAGTTCAAAACAATAACGTCATACATTTTAAAGATGAGCCCAAACATCAAGCCTTTGCGAGCTAAATGGATCCAAAGTCGCGGAGAGAAATTTGAGGTTTCTTGCATTGTACAAGCGCCTCTTCGGATATTTCACGACATTTGGTGCTTTAGCGTTATTTCCACCCGTGAGTCTTGAGCTTTTATGAAAAGTGCAAAACGAGTATTTTTGAGGAAATTTTTTGGAGAAAACAAAATGCGGCATCTGAAAGATCGAGGTGCCTCACAACCTGAAAATACTAATTTAGAAATATGTTTGGTCACTTATTCAGAATCAGCACTTAAGAGAACCCAAAATTCCGTTACAAATTCTTCGAAAGTAGGGCTTTTCATAAAATTGAAAAAAGGGGGAAAACCACAATATTTTTTTGCAAATTTGCTTTCCTATGGCTTACAATTAGAGGGATTTGATTCTGGAGTCCATCCATATTAAACTGAACGAAAAAGTCTCAGCATTCAACCTTTACAACCTCACTTCAAATTATTTATGACCTTAACTGTGGGAAATGCTATGCACAAGGATAGAAGGCAAGAAGCAAAAACTTTAAAAAATTGTTCGAGTTCAAATCTACTGAGCATTTCATGAGCGTCCCCTTTCAGTACTCTCTGAAAAAGAAGTTTGAAAAAAGCTGAATGCAACAGTGTGTAAATAGGCATCGTGTACCGGGACAGATATAGGTGCGTGTCTTACGACTTGTCAATACATAGATCAAACCGCGTTATAGCGATGCACAAGTCGTGTTTATGGTTTGATTTGGCCTCGTAATTCAACAAGCAGCAATTAGAATGCACCTATGTAAACAAGAGTGCAAGAGGATCGATGATAGGTGAATGGTAGAACTCCGATAGGATTTGCATCGTTGCACCGTGTCATGTGATGAATGATCCTCAAGCCTCTATCGGTCTTTCCATTTTCCTTTCTTATCCAGCTTCAAAAATCAACCCCGCTCCGGAGAGTTTTGACAAGATCCAAAGATTGTTCGTTTCCAAAAATGCTAGCGCGCGTTGCTCATTCAAAAACCTTAAAATAAGATCTCTTTCTTCCAAAAATATTACTCTGCAATGTCCATCCAAAATTTGGCTGAATGTTACCTGTAATCAGAAGATAAATGAGTTTCCCAGTCAAAATCCTAAATGGAGATGTTGCATGTGTGAGGAATTTGCAATTTGACTGTCGACTTTTAAGTAAAAGTTCGCGAGAAACACGATGGTACCACTGGTTTTCTCTGTAATCAACTCCCAAGCTCAAAAAAAGCTCTCAAGTTAAGGCCAAAATCGAGTGGATATCCCACCCTACCCTGAGAGTCCATACCTCTACATCAAGACGAACTCTCCATGCAAAGATAGGGAGCCAATACATTGACAGGGCTGCCACTTTATTTGGGGACTCTAAAGCTGAAAACACGGCATCACTGCTAATGTATTTGCTCCCTATCTTTGCATGGAGAGTTTGTCTTGATGTAGAGGTGGACTCTCAAGATAGCGTGGGAAATCCCTTCCATTTTGGCCTCAAGTTAAGAACTATTTTTTGAGCTTGGGAGTTGATTTCAGAGAAAACCAGTGGCACCATCGTGTTTCTCGCGAACTTTTACGTATGAATCGATAGTCAAATCGCGAATTCTTCACACATCCAACATCTCCATCCGACTCAAAATTTTGCAACGTTGAGTTAAAGTTACGACTTTTCGTGTGGGAAACGACAAATTAATCTCGAACAGAGATAGCTTTGGACATTCGATGCACTCGAACGTGGGGCAAATAGAGCTTTACGTAAGTCCCCTCGACTTTCCGCCCTCTTCCTTGGGCGGAAAAGTCGCGGGGAGGATGTGTAAAAGATGCGATACGGAACACAGCAGGATATTGTCGGGATTTAAATAAATGTAAAAAGTTTTGAAATTAAGTTGTCAGGGGGCGGCGGAGTGGGGGAAGGGGGGGTTGAGGGGTTGCTCCGTCGAGAAAATGCTGCGGGGCGCTCAAATTCGATTAGTCCTCGCATGTCCCCCGACATGTTTTTGTTTCCCCTCTGTTTTATTCTTTTCCTTTTGTCTGGGCCCGCTGCAGCGACGGCGGGATAAGATTGAATTTTAATTAAAGGGTGCCTATTTCCGTTTCGTTTCGCGGGGGGATCCATCCACTTCGCTCTAACGACGGAATTTGAGTTCTCGACGAGGAACGGAAATAAAAATGCTTCGGAATGAGGCGGATTGTTGGATTATGATTTCTGCTTTCGCTCTTTTACCTCCGATTCGATGGGGGATGCGTCTTTCAATTTCCAGACGCGAGAGACCATTAGTCTCATGCGATTATCTTTATCCTTTGAACGACATTTTGTGCGGACTTATTTCAAACTGCCGTATCGTCCGATTCCTATCAATTTTATGTTGGGGTAGCAGTATTTGACACAAATTATAATGCACCGAAAACATTTCCCCTGGGAACCCTATCAAATGAGCCATAGATAGGGGAGAAAATTACGAAGGCTGTAATACGCACTTCTTCCTCAAAATTTCATGTTGAATTTAAAGAACACACTCAAAAATTTTGGAGTAGGTATATTTTACACAAATCATAATGTTCCGAAAAAGTTTGCTTTAGGAACCTCGAGTTAGGTCAATGAACCATAGACAGGGAAGAAAATTAAGATGGCTATAATACCTACTTTTTCATCAAAATTTCATGTTGACTTTAATGAACACACTTAAAATGTCCAAATTTAGCTCATAAATAAGAAATAAAAAATAAATGGTGTTTTTCGAAACAGAAATTTAAAGGTTCCAAGCATGAGAGTTTAAAACTGAAACCCTCTCGAGTAATTACTGCTGAACTAATTTTTTTAATTTTATGAAAGAGCAAATTTTTCGATACTGAATTTTTCTTCAGGTTTACAAGTTTTGCACATAATTAGAAGGAAACTTTTCCTTTAACGAACTCTGATCATTCGCAGAAGCGTAAAAAAATCAAAGTATGTGTCTAACGCCATTTATAGACGGCCTTTTACATTGTAAACGGAGGACCGACCCTCTCCCTCCTGTCCGACCCCGGTTCCACGAATCGTAAGTAAGGTGTAAACGCATGGTAAAAGTGTACGTTCTATCGGGAAAGGGAAAAAAAAAACGAATCCTCAAAAGTTTTCACTAACCTTTACGTCGGAACAAGTTCGCACATACGTCCACCTTAAGACGCGAATCTCTTTTAAAGCGTTTAAATTTTGAGACTCGGGTTAAAGTAACGCTTGGAGTGATCCGAAGCCTTGATTTAGAGATCCGAGAGATTTGCAAGAGCCCTCGAATCCATTTGAATATTAGAAAACTTGCCAGGCTTTGTAAGTTCCAGAATTATAAATTATCCGCGCAAGTAAAAGCCGATTGTAGCGAAACTTTGCCCCTCCCCCCTGGCTTACTCGCTCTGGGTCGCCATCCCCCATATTTTCTCCAGAGGGTCGCTTCCCCCGCTCCTATATACTTAGAGTCAGTATCGCTGGTAAGTTCCTCCAATTTTATCAGAGGAGATATGAAAGTGTCCTACCGCACTGCGAATCGATCAATGTCACACGTAAAGATGAAACGTGAAATTTCACGCTTAGAAGTTTCATCGAAGTCCAAGAAATCTTACTAAAATTCAGTGGCGTGGCGTGCTTTGCGATGTAGTGATTGGCCTGCCATTTAACCATATGGAAAAGGATCGATTAACAGGGTGTTCGCAACGAACACCTTAATAATCAATTCTTACAATAGATTCAAATGGAGAAATATCGATAATCGATCATTCACGCCTCGCCACTGCATTGATACATATCCTACGCTTTCGACAAAATTCTCTTTAATTTTTTATTTATCTTTAATTGATAAAAAAATTTGGAGAAAATTGTAAAAAAATATTTCGGACGATTTTCTTTGGGAAATAATGAAACCTACTTGGAAATTTGTAAGCATTGTAATGACGATGCGCTCTTTGTAATTTTAGTAATCTATATTTGACTCCTGCAAAATTTCAGAACTCTAATCTATATCAATTCATCTCAGATTCCTACCAAAAACTACTTTAAATTCTACGTAATTTCCAAAAATTCCAAGAATTTTCACAGAAATAAATTACAGCAGATTTTATTTGTCTGCTATACCAGTCACAAAATTCTTTAGTGAATTACGTGTGATCGATATACCGCGAGAAGTATGTCATGAATTCCACCGAGAAAACGCTGTTTTAAGGCAAAGCCTCCGTGAGTCGTGTGAATGAAAATTGCGAGACAATTTAAGAATTTCTAAACAAACATCTTCAAAAGTCAAAACAATTTAATCAAACACCATCCTGCAGATTATCAGTAATTGATTGTTGTTCAAACTATTCAGTCTCTTCACCTCACACTTAATTTTCAGACTGGAAGGAATGTCTACTGAGTCTCTGCCCATTCACAAGATTGTTGAATGGGCCTGTTGCAAACTTTTGCTAGAGCAAAAATAAGAGTTGTTTCCTATATATAATGCCTCAAAAATCACGATGTGCGCATCGGCAAAGTCTGAAATGCACTCATAACTTCACAATCTGCGTAAGAAATTTGCGTTTTTTTGAGCTTCCCGCTTCAAAAACGATACTCCGGCACAGGTGAACATTTTGTTAGAATAGTCGCTTCATCGTCGGCAATATTTATCATGGCCGACGCTTGCGCAGTTCCTCGCGTATTTTGAGGAGAGTTCAAGGTCAATCAAGGCGGGTGAGGAAAATATGAACGTAAACACGCCGATTGTTATCTAGTCTAATCCTGTTCAGGTGTTATCTCGTCCCATCACAGGTGTTTTGGCGGATTGTCGTCGGCCATGATGAGTATTGCCGACGATGGAACGACTCCTCTAACAAAATGTTCACCTGTGCCGTAGTATCGTTTTTGAAGCGGGAAGCTCAAAAAAACGCAAATTTCTTACGCAGATTGTGAAGTTATGAGTGCATTTCAGACTTTGCCGATGCGCTCATCGTGATTTTTGAGGCATTATCTATAAGAAACAACTCTTATCTTTGCTCTAGCAAAAGTTTGCAACAGGCCCATTGTTATCGAATACTTAATCCTAATCCATAATTCCCTATTTTAGAAATGCTTTTTATCGATCAAAATCATTCGATATCGATTCAACAATCGAGCCACTGATCTTCTAGAACTGACAATGACTAATAACGATTGTTGACTATTATTGTTTTCTGTTTCAGGTGAGACGTGTTCTATACTTATACATTTACCAACAAATAGAGACAATGCAAATCTTGAACGTAAGTTTTCATCGTCAAATATTTTACAAGTTTTTCCTTTCAAGTTAATTTTTACTAGAGGTTTTAAAGACCTCATATCAAGGCACCTCTTAAAAATAAACTTACTTTACCATTATTTTCCCTCTTCGTTCCTAATTCATATCGTACCGCGCAGCATCCTATGAAGGACGTGAGTCGTCAAAAATGGTACTGTGAAGATCATTCAAAATTTTTACAGTGAAAGTAATAATACTAAATTTGTTTAATAAATTGTTGGCCATTTGCCGAATTTTGCAAAATTTACAATAAGCATCAATGCTCTGCGACAAAATGGAAGCAG
The DNA here is from genome assembly GCF_001854935.1 of Bemisia tabaci. Taxonomy (NCBI): domain Eukaryota; kingdom Metazoa; phylum Arthropoda; class Insecta; order Hemiptera; family Aleyrodidae; genus Bemisia; species Bemisia tabaci. The sequence goes on from NW_017547167.1 coordinate 656,054, forward strand.
TCTCAAAGAATAAAGCAAATCGGCAAGCTCGCCTCATATTTTCATACCTCTTTCTTTGGTCAAATCAACAGAGGCGGGAGCTAATTCTTCTCAGGAGTAAAGTTTACAAGAAGTTCAACCTGAAAGCTCAGTCGAAGTAATTTGATAATGTTTGCTGTTTTAATGAGGGGCATTGTTTAAGAACTCGTAATTAAGGACGTGCTCCGATCTTAATTTACGACTTGAACGAGAGCGAAGAAGCGATAGGATATACCAAATAAGAATAAGAGGTTGAGGGTAAATTAAGGTTTCGATCAATATGAAAGTTCAAAAGTTTAAGGCGTAACTAAAAATCACTAGAGGGAACTTGCAACCGTGCCTGAATTAGAACAGCATTGCCGCATCTCTGGCAAGATTTAGTTTCGACAGTATTGTTTTTTTCTTCTATTTTTTTCTTTTGTACAGCGCTTTGATTGTATATTTTTTCACAGGATATGACTGACGTTATCTCTTGCGTCAGTTTATTATATCATGACATGCTTCATTTAGATCGCATTTAGAAAAAAGAATCAGCGCGATTCTAGTGTTGTAAAAATATTGCTTCGATCTTCATGATTATCTAAAATATCTCTTAGAATATCAAATAGTTTATCCTTCCCACCAAGAAATTGTTAATTTTCAAGGAAAATTATTGCGTGAATTTTAATACTGCACATATATTGATTATTTTTAAAAGGAAATAAGAAGTTGCAAGATTTTGAAAACACTGTAATCGCGCTGGCTCCTTTTTCGCCAAAAGCGATCCATTACTTGGACGTATTTCTGCGAAACGGAACTATGTACATTAAGACATGAGCCATGAGACCCATACGAATATATGAATAGTAGGGCTCACGTCATAGTGCACTTAGTTCCGTTTGGCAGAAATACGTCCAGATAATGTCTTATACCAAGTTTTCGATGGGCGATACTTCGTTGATACTGAAAAAGGGCGTCATGCTATAGAAGGCAGGGACAATTGGGCCACATTTTGCAATTAGGAACTACAATTTTTGACTAAGTTTAGAAACAACTCATGTACCATTACTTCCCGTATGCACATAAGTGTTCATACGGATGAGCCAAAAATTTTAGTTCGTAATTGAAGAATTTAGTCTAACTGCTCCTCCCACATCTGAAGCACAACTTGGACGACTTTTGTCAATATCAGAGGATTTTGTGAGATGAAATTTCATGAAATTTTTCCAAAGGTCATACAATAAATAGATTCAGGAGGCCACGAATCACCCAGAAATATTGTTAACTGATTGTGAGCTTAGAAAATTTAAAGAAAAATATCATGCATATCAGTTCTATCGGATTCCCGGTTATAAATAGCAGTTTGCACACTTTGTTATAGCCCCTACAATTTCAATGACATTCCCTCAGCATAAAAAAAGAGGAAAGAAAAAGAGAGAGAAAAGTGCATCTCTGATGAAGACGCTAAACGAAAATCTCAGATGATTCTCCAAATGCACCGGACGCTGATTGTGTCGTTGACCGAAACGTAAACAAAATTTGTAGGTTATGCTCGCAGCCACGCGCCGCTGAAAAAACCGGGGGGGGGGGGGGGGCTATTCGTAAATTTCTCGACCTGGTTATCGGCGATGAAGTGCTGAGACACTGTCTCTTAAACCATCAATCAGTGGAGCAAGCATAGGAACAGTTACTTTTTTTTCGAGCTGCGCCGTGGCCAGGACGGAGGCACGCGAAATTGAAATTCGGTCGACGCACAATGGATCAAGTCAATAGGAATGGTCAGACAAAATTTGGAAACTTTAAACGCTTGTAACTCCGTTCATACATAATTTTGAGGTTCTAAAAGTGGTTCCATTGGTTTTCTCGTGAAATTTTCTTTCAGAAGCACCCCTTGAAATTTTAAATGTGACGAAATAAACATAAAAATTTGCAGTTTTAGTCAAAAATTTCTTGTCCGACCTCTCTAATTGCTCAGTCTACTGTGCGACGTTGGCGAAGCTCGTTAATTGCCTCGCTTTGACAATAGGACGGCAGCAGATGATTCATAGATCCCCGCGGAGCCGCTGAAACCGCGTATGCGTACGTTGGGTCGCCGTCGCGTTACGCGGTTCTCGCTGATGTCCGTTGTGCCGGTATTTAGCGATGATTAGCATAATTTTGCAATATCCACCGCTTGGTGCTCCGGTCCAAAGCAAACAATCTGTGTGTGTCTTCTCTCACCGGTGCGGTGTGTCGCGTTGGCTTCGGCTAGGTGTCTCCAGATTTCAGATGAGGTCGATTATTTGTGGTTGGACCGCTGCAGGATTGTGCAGGCAGGGACACTTAAGAACAAAAAATAGTATTTTCGCTCTCAAAAATACTTTTAAAAAGGATATTAAGTACGTGTGATTGCCCATGCGGGAAAAAGAGCTTTGGACTTTTGGAGCCGTACATAAATGACATCAGATTCCTGAAGATAGGGGGTGGGGGTGTTCTGGTAGAACATGTTCCAATCAACAGTGGTATATAGTGGGTCAAATTCGACCTGTAAACGGGCTGAAGTCGGCGCTAAGTACCAAATTGTAAAACAATAATTCAGACTAAAAATGATTGATTTTTTGTGAGTTATAGGAAGAAGGTTTGATCCAAACCAGAACTAATTTTTAAGGGATCAGGGTCAACGTCGCCTCACATGTACTTCACGGGGTTACGAAGGGTCAGAAAATCGAAAAAATAACTTGACTTGATGAGCATCCTGTTAATTCCGAAGCATTGCATTTAGATGGTTGAATTAATTCACGAATAATCGCATTTTGATGGTTGAAGTAATTCACAAATAACATCGCATTTTAATGGTTGAATTTTGGAGAATATCGGTGACTGATAGGATTAATCCAAACTTCTTTCTGCTTCCAATTTCTAATGGTCAGAGAGGTACAACCCTTTGAAGAAAAAACACCATAAATGACGACGTTAATTTCTTCAAAGCAGAACACGATTTTTTCAACTATGTTCCGCACCAATGATGCACGTGCACCAATTACCGCAAATTTATTCATCGCTGATTTATGGCACCAAGGTGGAAGAAACCATCGCGATTTTTTTAACAGGTGCAGTAACGAAGGTCTTCAGGTGATCCTCCAGACTTGGTAATTTAGAAAGTGATTTGTATGTGCTTAAAATTGAGGCGCGAAAATATTAGAATGATGCCAAACTGTATGCGAACTGTAGAATTTCGACTCGCCGCGGAAGGAGGCCTAGGTTCGGACTCGTTATTTCTAAGCGGCTTAACAATTCGGACACGTCTGATAATTCATATAATTGGAAGGGCTACTGTGCCCTACTGACTGCCCTTATTGGGCTCCGAACATGAGCACTCTTTGGGTGTCTTAATGAATACAGTGTTGCCACGTGCTCTATGTAGGTTAATACTTGTAATTTTCCGTTCAACCATTCTTGATATTGGAAAATGTCTCATGAGAGATTTACCGCGCCTGAATTTTTGAATTTTTTTCTATCAGTGTTTTGCTGTCACACTCCCTTTGAAGTGACAATAGTTCTTCGATCTTTCACTGAAACTTCTTATTCTTCAGGGCATCCGGAACCGAGGGATAAAAGTGGAGGGTATAGATTTGATCGACATGAATCAGTCGAAAAATAAAAAAACAAAAAACGCAATCCGATCGACGTGGACCAATCGATATCGATTCGATGGACAAACCATTTAAAAACCGAAGTCGATTCGATCGATATGATCCGATCGAGAAGTAAAAGCGTGAACCAATCGATGTGATTCGTTCGACAACCGTGAATCCATCGACAAATGAAGAAGGAAAAAGCATATCCAGTTAATCAAAATTGAAATTTTGAAACGAACCTTTTCTTTTTAAGAAGCAAAAAGCAGAGCTAGATTGATTGGGAGTGTTCAGCAACCGATAGGTGCCCAGCCCCAAGGCCTCCCCGGGTTTTTTTCAAAATTCCAGATCTTCTAGGCGTCCTTCACTGAAAAGAAAACTCCGGTCCTGGAATCCGTTTTTACAGGCTATATATAGAGATACCGTCCGCGTTCCGGGCGTCGCACCCGGAGCAATCGGAGCTACGGCTCCAGCATCCGTAACTTTCGGCCTCTGAGACCGGAACGGACGGTATGTCTACTTAGCCCGTAACTTTTTTTGAAGTCTAAGAAACAGATGTAGGGAGGCCCGAAGCCTGGAATTTTGGATGTCATCAGGCCCTTAAATTTTTGGATTTGGGCCCCTAATAACTAGCACCCTAGGTCCCTGAGTGCTAGCTCGACCCTGGTAAAAAGGAAAGTGAATCATATTCAGATCGAAAACACACCAACTCGGTAACTCAAAAATGCCTAATTTTCATTAAAGACGGTCAATTTTCATAAAGGTCAAAGAAGTTAGCGCATCTATTCAAACTTGGACCTTTAAAATGTCCGCAAGTGATTATTTTTCGGCACCAAAAATCTCTTTTTAGACTACTTTCTTCATCTCTTGTGCAGTTTTTTGTGTGTCTTGATTACTTTCATTTTTCCAAGTTGGTGTGTTTTTGTTCTCACTGATTCAATTCCACTACAGACAAACATTATGTTTGCCGAAAAAACTCGGTTCCCTCAGTGCAACGCGATCCGTATGTTGCAGATGCATGGGCGAATTTGCGATGGGCTCCGCGAAAAAAAAAATGGCAATAGAGGTAAGTTATGAGGAAAGTGGCGGCTCTGATTACGGGGCGACTGGGACGGGCTGTGGGGCCAAATGAGTAAACGGCAGGTGTTGGGCGACGCGACGGACAGGTGGACCCAACGCCCCCGGGGCACCTCCGGCCGCGGCACCCGGACCCCCGGTAACTCGAATCCAGATTCCGTGTTTGGGTTCCTCCGCTTCCCCGGTCTCCCGGTCCTCGTCCACCTCGTCGTCGTCTGCCCGTCTTGTGTCTTGTCGCCGCGGAATCTCGTCCCGCGCTTCGCGTCTTGCCAAATGGTGTTGATATTCGACGATTTTCTCTTCGCTAATTTTAGATAGGTTTTGAAACATGGGACGGAGAAAAGATAGATTGGGAATTTCAAATTGCTATTATATGGAGCACCTCTGAGCAAAAAATAAAATTTAATATAATAAAAAATCAATCAAAAATGTATCATAATACGTGGCACTAAGAGGGGGATTTCGCCGTGAAAATAGGGTTTGCGTCCAACATAGTTTCTTTCAACAAGGTGGTTAAATGGTGCTGGGTTCACATCATTTCGCGGGGAAAAGAAAGCCAAAAATTTCAATCAGAGTAAAAAAATGTTTAAGCACTAATGTGTACCAGTACAAGACTAAGGGAGCAGCAGTGTTTTTTCTCGTGTATACACTTCTTATTAGCTTAAGTACGTCAAATTGTAAGTAAGAGATAAAATCAACGAAATCGGGGGAGCTGGGAAATCTGCCTCCCGGTTCTCTCGAAAAATATAGAATTTCCTGGGAAAACCGTGTTATATTTTTATCATCTTCGAAAGTAAATGTTTTGTTCGGAGCAGCAAAATATTGCCCCTGAGACGTCTCAATTTACAATTTTTTTTCCGGAGAGCCACTCGAGGATCTTTGAGCTGAAGGACTGGTACTAGAGTCTTAGATCCCTGGATCCTTGGTAGGGTGGTTTTTGCTGTCTCACAGTGCCTCGCACCCCTCATGATGAGATGCTCAAAAATTTCCCTTTTCCACACTTACTTTTTTATTTGTATACCAAAAACACACAAAAATCTGAGTTCGGACAATCCAGGCGTCGTTTTAAAAATACAATTTTTTTTTTTAAAATAAAAATCTTTCAAAAATATTTTTTCTCAAACTCTGCAAATTTCGGCGAAATTCGTCTCAATTTTCTCAGCGACGAGACAACGACGGTGGCGGGTCGCGTCCTCGGTTGCACCTGCTGCCGCTGATCGCGGTCGTGTGTGCGTCGCATCCAAAATCGATCGAGTTAATTGATCGTCCGAGTGTGCGGAACCGCCCGAATTTAGCGGCCGATCCCGTCTCCGTCTCCGTCGGCACCTCCATCTCGGATCTTCCTGCATTTGGACGTACTCTATTCAAAATGAACCATCTCCAACGCGACTCGGGCCCTGATACCTATAAGAACACATGCGGACAAGGGCCCACGTCACAATGGACATAGTTCCTTTTGAATAGAGTACGTCCATTTCATCCTCGTTACTTTCATTACATGGACCCGTTTTCGAAGTGTGGCAACCGGGATGCATTTAATTTGGACGTACTTCTGCCAAACGGAACTATTTTCATTATGAGTTGAGCCCCGTTGTGTGCATATTCTTATGGGTCTCTGGGCTCATTTCTTAATGTATGTAGTTCCGTTTGGCAGAAATACGTTCATTTGTGTTAACGTTTGATTTATTCGCGACGTCTGAGACTGGGTCTGGGTCCGTCTGGGTGAGCGTCCAGCTGGTCCCACCTCGTATTGTCCGTTTGGTACAGTAGCGTGGCGTGAATTGCGATGTATCGATTGTTATGCCATTTAAACCTATGGTGCAGAATCGATTATCAGGGTGTTCGCTGCGGACACCCTGTGTATCGATCCTTTTCCATAGGTTTCAATGGCATAACAATCGATACATCGCAAAAGACGCCACGCCACTGGTTTGGTAATGAGGACCCGCGGCTGCCTTTTCGCGGATAAAGCACCGATCCTTATAAATTGAGAAATTATATCGGTTGGAGTTGAGCTCGTCATATCTAAAGCGGAGACCCAATCAAAATAACGATAGTCGAAGAAAGTGTGTGGCCTCGTCGCATCGTTCAGAAATATTCGCTCATGCGTGTTTTATTTCATAAAAAGGAACAGGCCAAAATATTATTTCGAGGTTCTCTGTAGATATTTTTGAATATGAGAAGGAAATGTACAGGAAATTAAAAGGAACGAAATGTCGGTTGGTTTTTCATTCCTTAAAAAGGGACCACGAGCGTAGACTTTCATAACATTTGGACTGCATTTTGCAATTTGGAACTATAAATTCTGGCTCTTCTGGAAAAACACTTATGTGCATAGGGAAACTAATGGCACATACGTTGTTTTAAAACCGGGCCAGAATTTATAGTTCCAAATTGCAAAACGCAGTCCATTTAACATCATAACATACTAATCTGAGCTGGAGGCGCTTATCTTTTGAATTTAGGCATTCGTTGATGAAATATTTTAATAGCTGTGATAGTGTAGCTTCCAAAATATCGCAGATAGCTCATTTTAGAAAAACTTTAACGATATTTTCAAGCACAATCTTTAAAATTGACAAGGGATACATTTTTAAATGATTTTTTGACAGTTTGTTTTATGGAAATAATAATTTTCTCGTGAAAATATTTTTAAAATATTCTCGAAATGACAAAATATATTCTTGATTGTCAGAGGAATACCTAAAAATATTTTTAAAAAAGTTCAGAAACATGCTCAAAGGGACACGTGTGTTTTCAGCCCGTTTGCCCGACATGCTTCCCACTTCAGTTTGCTTATACGTACTTACCCATGTACCAATGATATATTTTGAAAAACCAATGGGTCAAAAAGAATGTTTTTTTCTTCAAAAACAAGCTTGAGTATATAAATGAGTAGATCAAATGTTTGATCAAATCAAGCGCACAAATGGTTTACCAGGCTCATTGTACACGTAGTCGTTCTGAACAGTAATGAAGTTTATCTGGACCCGTTTGATTTCAAAATAAATTCCTCAGTGAGAAAGTGTTTACAATAATTCGGCAATTATGCATTTCTCTTGGACTGATTCGAAATTCCCTTTATTCTTCGGCTGCCCTGATTTTTATCTCCCCGTTGTTTTACGCTGACGCTGACGCGTGACATCGCGTGTGCCGTGCACACGTCCGCAAAAGTTGTATATTAAATTTATGACCTCGCCGCATGAATTCCGTTTGTCGATCCGTGCTTCTCCACATTTCTTAGGCTAAATTGTGTTTACATAAATAAATACGATTCCATACAGTAAAAGTTTTACAGAAATATAGTGTGATACCAATGTTATATGCCTCCCGAACAATGAAACATTTGAACACGTTTTTGAAGGAAGAGACAAAGTCAACAACCAAGCCAGTGTACTTCCAATTTTGCGGCCCGCAGAGGATGTTTGAATATCTCCATTAATTCTTATAATAAAATTTAAAAACTCACTAGTCATAGAATTCATTCAAAATTCTCAGAGAGAGACAGTGGATTGTTTCGAATTTTCTCTGACCAGTGAGTTTTTAAATTTTATTTTAACCGTTGACCTAGTCTGGTGCTTTTTAAAATATTCGATCTCCATTCTTCATCGACATTTTTTTAAAACTCTCCAAATATGACAGTCCACAGGAAATCGCCATTGGGCCGTAGTATAGCAGTTCCTTAAACTTGAAGGTATATCCGTAAGTCGTAAGAGTTGCATTGGTTAAAAAGATCCCGAAGTCTAAAGAATAATTGTGAGTATGACCACTAGTCCACAGAGGCAATGTTCAGGAAAGATATTTTTGTGTGACCCCCGAACCTTCCTCCTACTGGGAGGCGGTCCCCCCAAACCCCCTGTAGATAGTCTGCGGAAAGGGGGCTGGGGGCCCGCTGACTGATCCAGCCCTGGGGCTCACCGATAGATGTGAGGAGCCCGGCACAAAATAATATCAAAAGCTGAACGACTTTAGAGCGAAAAGAGTTTTTTCGAGATATTCTCCTTCGAGAAACGCAAACAAAGCAATAGACAATGCAAGGCACTTTTACCTATGTACAAAAATTAAATAAAAAATGCATAGTGTGTGCCCCTCAAGCGAAATATAATATCTAGGAAGGTGGGGATACAGAGAAAAATAATTTTTTTATGGTTAGCATTCTTTGAATGAATGCACACAATCAAATAAAAAGACGATAAACATTTATGAATGTAATCCAATAAAAAAAAAATTCAAAAAAATGCACTGCCATTTTATGTGCTCGCGAGGCAGGTTAATGAAGGGTCAAGCACGACGTGAACTGAATCAAATGAAGCGCTTCCAGAGGTGCTTGCTCGAAACGCCTCCTATTATGTTCTGTCACCCGGAATTAATTTATAACTTTACGCTGCGATTGTGAGATAAAAATAAGGCGGCCTCTTAATTATTCCTCAGCAATTGAGCAAAACGGATAGAAACTCTTTTTTTTATTAATCATGCTCTATTCTCAACCCGAGAGCCGCGTTTATTTTTAAAACGACGCACGTGTCGTGTGGAGTATCAAAACTGTGCTGGATGGAAATGAAAGCAACATGAAGATCAGGTTGGATGAGGGATGGCGTGTCTTTTCTTCGGAGATTTATCTCTTTCCCTTGGATCGGCGTTCTTTTGAAGGTCCTCGCAGGTCTGGTAAAAGAAAAGATTGTAGTAGTGCGTTTTTCTTCGAAAATTATATAGAACTGATAAAATTCACGCGGATGGAAACCCTTTTTTTTAAAACTTTTTCATGCAAAATGTACAACACTGGAAAAAAACACATTGGATCTAGAGTCCAGACTCTTAAAAACATTGACAAGAAAAAATACTCTCGATTCAATCGGATTTTTGCTTGAATCAAAACGAAATCCGCTTAAATGGGCCTGTTGCAAACTTTTGCTAGAGCAAAAATAAGAGTTGTTTCTTGTAGATAATGCCTCAAAAATCACGATGAGCGCATCGGCAAAGTCTGAAATGCACTCATAACTTCACAATCTGCGTAAGAAATTTGCGTTTTTTTAAGCTTCCCGCTTCAAAAACGATACTACGGCACAGGTGAACATTTTGTTAGAGGAGTCGCTCCATCGTCGGCGATATTCATCATGGCCGACGCTTGCACGCAGTTCCGCGCGTAATTCAAGGAGAGTTCAAGGTCAATCAATTCGGGCGTGGAAAATATGAACATCAACACACCGATTGTTATCTGGTCTAATCCAGTTCAGGTGTTATCTCGTCCCATCAAACGTGTTTTGGCGGATTGGCGTCGGCTATGATGATTATTGCCGACGATGGAACGACTCCTCTTACAAAATGTTCACCTGTGCCGTAGTATCGTTTTTGAAGCGGGAAGCTCCAAAAACAGCAATTTTCTTACGCAGATTGTGAAGTTATGAGTGCATTTCAGAGTTTGCCGATGCGCTCATCGTGATTTTTGAGGCATTATCTATATGAAACAACTCTTAGTTTTGCTCTAGCAAAAGTTTGCAACAGGCCCATTAAGAGGCTTAGTGCTTGATTTAAGCTAGATTCTGATTGAATCAAGAGTACTTTTTCTTGTCGATGTTTTTAAGAGTCTGGACTGCTCTAGATCCAATGTGTTTTTTTTCCAGTGGGTAAAAGGAAAGATTGTAGTAATGCATTTTTCTTCGAAAAATATATAGAACTGATAAAATTCACGCGGATGGAAACCCTTTTTTTTAAAATTGTTGTTTTTTTTTTTTCATGTAAAATGTACAAGAGCTAAATTTTAGTCTAAAAGTGACGAATAACTCTTGAAAGATCCACTGCAATGTTGAACATTTAAATTATTTTCAGAGAAAGAGTGGAAACACTTTTCTCAGAAAAAGGAACGTTCTATGCCTCAAAGATTTGCTTCCGTGAATTCTGCATAAGAATGTGCTAATGAACGTTTACATATTAGATTAATTGTAACATTTTTCAGAGCTTTTGAACAGTGCTTTAGTGATTCGGAGTTTTTCTTGTTTATTTATGTATCTCAATGGTTACCATGCAAGATGTGATCTCATCGTAAAATCAGTTGGTAATTCATCTTTACTTTCTCGCTAGAGGAAGTATTTTTCATCGTCCCAAGAAAAAAATGAAAAAAAGGGGGGAATTGAAATTTCATCATTTCTAGGCAATTAAAAGTGCCTCGTTTTAAGTTTTTCTTTTTTTTAAAAATTGTTTTGAGCGACGTCCAGCATAGAAATGGTCGAATAAGCGTCGATTAAGACCTTTAAAAAAAATCCATCACTTTTTGTGAAAGCACTTTCGCGAAATTGTGGAAAGTAGGGAACTTAATCGCCCTTTCACGTATGGTGTTATTGGCTACTTTACTCCCGCTAATGATCAAGTTTTAAGCCATGTATCTTCCCAAACATTTGAAGGTTATCATCTGCGCTCTGGAGGATGAGACCGCGGGAGTTGCACTTGACGCCTATTAGAGGCGGGGGTGGGGCGGGGTCAGGAGGATAACGCACCTGAGGCAATGAACCGGGAGGCAGATGAAGCGTTGTCAATTTTGGCGCGCGAGGATTAATATTCCTGCGGGAGTATGATAATCCGAGCTCGCAAGGCGTCACGCGCCGCGCCGCGATGGTTTATGCCAGTTGCTTCCGTTTCCGGCGAGTCCGTCACGTGACACGCCCGCACGCCCCCCTCCCACCCCCCCGTACCCCGCGACTCGTGCCGCGTCGTGTGCCCAGTATTGCCCGGCACCGTCTTTGTCTTCAACGTCGTTGTCAATTGGTCTGCATTTTGCAAGAAGGGACTACAGTTTCTAGCTCATAAATGAAAACCCCTTTCTGCATAGAGAATCTAATGGCAGGTATGTTGGTTCTGAAATGAGCCAGAAATTTCAGTTCCTAATACACTGGAAAAAAATTACATGGGATCTTTCAATCGGATTTTTGCTTGAATCAAAACGAAATCCGATTAAATTAAGAGGCTTGGTTCTTGATTTAAGCTAGATTCTGATTTAATTAAGAGTACTTTTTCTTGTCGATGTTTTTAAGAGTCTGGACTCTAGATCCAATGTCTTTTTGGCGCGTATACGTAGTATACCGCCTTTGCGATCGTTTCGACCCCCCCCCCCCCCCCCCCCCCC
>NW_017547167.1:669265-757227 GCF_001854935.1 Bemisia tabaci
TGCACTCACAAAATTGGTTGGTAAATTCAACGAGTGGGTGCATCGACCTGGTATATCAAGTTTCTGCAATTTTTTACGGCAAATCAGTAGATTTTCGGGATGTAGATTGCTTACTTTCAATTCATGAATGAATAAAGCAACGACATGGTTGAACTTCTTTGCATGGAAAGACGTTTAAAATAACAAAATCAAGACGTATTTAATGCAATTGCATTTATATCGAGTCAATTTCTTTTCAATAATATAACGGGATTTTTACTACCGGTGATTTGGGTATTTTAGCCCCAAAATACCTTTAAATCGACTTTATCTTCTAGGAGTTCGACAGAATTTTTCCTTTCTTCGCTTAAATTATTCCGTAGCACTTTTCTTCAAGAATCTGATAAGATTTTGCTTGAGGCAGATCAAAAAACTTAAATTCGATCGAATAGCTTTCTACTTTCACAATACACGGTCTCGTCAAGGTGCGTCTTTGACCTCGCAGTGTTGGATCGTGAATTCTCTTTTTATGCTGTTTGCCTATTTTGAAATCTCTGTAAATGAAAACTAAAGGGGTTGATATGTGCGAGTTAATGACGCGCCTTATCAACACATTGTGTTGGAGTTCACTGCTTGTTTTTTCTCTGTGTAGCAAAGTGAAGTCTAATTTGTCTTCCGTGGCATGATGTCTTCTAAAGAGCTTGATAATAGCCATGCCAATTTGCATTAAATTCATAAAATTATGAAAATGTATATGCAAATCTAAGAGAAAAAGAAAAAAAATTGTCGAACAGTGTTACAGGCTAAAATCCGAAAGAAATAATCAAGTAAATCTCAAAATCGAGAAAATTTAATGTGGGATTTACTTGAGTGAGTGTTGACTCTCGTATTAAGTCGTTAAACTACAATCTCTGGCTCATAAATAAAAACACCTACAGTAGACTCTGGATTATCCGGATTATTGGTGCCGGGCCCGATCCGGATGAAAAAGAAATCCGGATAATAATAGTAAACACAAACACCACCAACCAACACCACAGTATTCTTATTATGTATACATCACGTACATACCAACAAGAATTTAAAAGGTTAACGCCAAACTGAACGACTCAATGGTGATTAGGAATGGTAGCCGACAACGATAAATTACAATACAACGATTAAAGCGCGCAATGCGTGAAGTATTCATGCAGTCTTGTAGCCTCTAATGTGCGTTTTAGGCTAACTAACCGACTGCACTGCGTTTGGCGTAATGCGAGAAGTATTTATGCAATCTAGTAGGCGCTAATGCGTTCCACGCCGACCTCATTGTTTGGCGCAATGCGTGAAGTATTCCTTCAGCCTTGCAGGCGCCAATATGCCTTGCGACCGCTTCTCCGCGGATCCGCTCACTTATCGGAATGCGCACGTAGTTACATGGTTGCAAAATCGATCCGGATAATCCAGAGTCCGGATAATACGACCGAATAATCCAGAGTCTACTGTATCTCCATGGGGAATCTAACGGCAGATATGCTGTTCCTAAAATCAGCCAGAAATTGTTGTTCTTAATCGTAAAATGTGGTCCAATTTGTTTCTCGTAATGCCTCTTTGGGCTGTAGCTAGTAGCCATAACATTCTGCATGAAATTCAAGCAAAAAATGAAGGAACCAATCGCCAATTTTTTTTGTTTTTGTTTTAAACTGTCTCCAAAAATATATCACAAGGTTGCATAAGCGGAGCTGAAGAGATTTTGTGCGCGGGGAGAGCCTAAAGGTCCATCTACTCTTCACAGGGATCGATCGGTATTAAAGGCTCTTNGGGGGGGGGGGGGGGCTCTGAAATTGTTGGGCAGGCAAAAAGCGATTCTCTTAAACCTAGAAACACCCCCAAAGTTTCGACTAGAGAGTTTACCTAACAGAAAAGTTATCAGTTACAGTGAGACTTTTGGATCACACTGTATCATATCAGGAAAAACGCAGGCTACTTTTTCCCTTGGTCCTGTAGCATTTCCTCCAATTTGTTCTGCTCTGATACTCAATTTCAGTTGATTGAGTGGGCGTCAATACGATTCTGAGCCCGCACACATCATCTCAAGTTTCGATGACAAATCTCCGGCCGGAATAGGCGCTGGAAAATCTGAAAACAAACCCGAGAAACCCAATTCCGGACTGCAACGCTTGATTTAATAGTCTCGTTTGAGAGTTCTCTCACGCGTTTCGGAGATATGTTTGCGTTGCGCGAGAGGGAGGCTCTGGCCGAGGAATTATTTTATATTTATTCTACGCTCGGATGCGGCCGGCGCTAACGTTACTCGCCGGCGCGGAAAACCGTTCTTCTTAAATTCAGCGACTCGTTGGAAAAACAGCGTAAGCACCGTAAGAATTCTTCAGGACTTGCGTTGTTTTCTTCAAAATTCTCGTCCAATTGAGGTTCAACGGGTGTAAGTACCACAATTTGGTGCTGCCAACATGACAACTGCAAGTAAATGGATTACATTTTGCAAAAAGGAACCATACCATCTCTGGCGTATTTTAGAAACAACATACATGGCCTTGGTTTCCTTATGCAGATATGTGCTTTTATGGGTGAGCCAGAGATAGTGGTTCCTTCTTGCAAAATAAGTCAGCTACTCTTGAAGGCATGGATTCAAAATTGTATTTATTAAACAGCATGATCTAGATAGAGAGAGAAGAGGCTATCACAAGACATAATAATGGGTTGCACACTGCAGCGTTCTTTGTTTTGGTGCATTTTTTCGCTTTAATTCTGAGGAAACATCAAAAGATTAAAGAGAATCCGAAGCACAATTTTTACATACAGTAGGAATCTCGTTTTATTAAAAGCATTCTCTGAAGTACATACATTCACGTCCTAATAAGTAAAGAAAAACGTCTATAATAATCAATTCATCTATAAAAAAACCATTATCAATTTCTTTGAAGTTGAGACTTACTTTCCTGATTATTTTTGACTGATTATTTCCTGACTATTTTGATCCTGATTATTTTTTTCAGATCATAGTTGCGTATAATTATTTCTAAAATTTTTTAGTAAAAATTAAATCAGTTTTTTTTCGAAACCAATAGGATTTTTTTTTTTACTAAAAACATTTCGGGGCAAAAAAAAGAACATTTTGATGCATACTTGAATGATCCATCCTCAAAATGTTAAGATATGAAAATATGAATACGCTCTGCATTCTCTTGCAGAAAATAGCTGCATTCAATTAATTGACAGAAGCGGAGCATGGTACAAATTTAAATGAAAAAACTTCAGGTATATTTTCAGATTTTTTATAATAATATCAAAAATTAAAATTTAAAAAAGGAAAATTCGGAATATTTCCGTCTTGTGTTTCCGAGCCATTTCTTGAGGAAAAAGGGCGTCGCTGATGTAGAAAAAGCCTAAAAATCTTTGTTTAAGGGACGTTTAAAGTGTGAGTAAATGAAATGGAGGGTGGCAATAATGGCATTCGGACTTTTCAAAGCCTCGACCGTCTTGCCTTAGCCTCTAAAATCTTAAAAAATACTTGGGGAGCATGCCGATTAGGCCCGGCCAAACCCCTAAACAACGCTTTGCGCCTTCAAAGGGCCACTGCTGACAAGAAATGTAAAGGAGAGTTATAGAGCTCATACAAATACACATGATGATTGTATCGGAAGAAAAAGAAACTGAAAGTGTTTTGTACTAATCATTAAAGTTTTTTTCTTTTTTTCTTAAATGTAATTTAATTTATTTTAATTCGGGGAATGAGCAGATAGGATATGTAATGTTCAAGCCTTGGAAGCGAAAGAAAACTTTTTTTTTTTCAATTATCCTTCTCGGCCACCACGGAGCGTCTGGACTGAAAACGGTTTAACTTGTTGATATCCGTCTGTTTACACAGCGTGTTTATTTTTGGAATTTTTTGCTCCGAAGACTCACGTTTGCTTTCTCTTCCGCGGAGAGTGAAGGAGAGGGGGGTGGGGCATTGGGTGCATGCAACGCATGTAATTTTGTTGACGTTCCATTCTTGAGTCTGAAACGCCTCGATGCGTTACGGAACGTAATTCGACCGTGTTTAGACCAACTGCCGATGAAGATTGCGCCGAGCTGTCGTCTGAAATAGAAATTTTAACGTAATAAACAGCCAAGTCGAACGAGGGAAGGGAAATAAATCGGTCATTGATAGCCAGTTTCCTTATCATGTTCTTGTTCGTTATAGCTTTGGTACTCGCAACTCGCTTGCCTAATGATCATGGCTAAAAATAGGATACGATTATGAAAATTTTCTTACGACAGGTATAATAATAGTTCGAAAATTGCACACCGACATAAACTCAGGTCATAATACGGAACACTGAAGTTTTCAGTAGGTTGCACACCGAAAAATCATTCAGGTCATACGAAGCATTAAAGTTTTCGGTCCAAGGAACCAAATTTCTGGTATAAAAACTGAACCTCGGCTCCGGTAACCAAACTCTTGTTAGCCATACTAAGACTATAATATTATTCTTTACCGACTATAGTTCGGTGTTCCAAACGAACCAAAGTTCGGTTCTTTTTGGTTCTTGTGCGACGAAAGTTTCCCTCTCGCGTCTCTTCATCGCTCCTTTTACGAAAGGGCATACTTGCTTTTTGAGATGATCCCTGACGCCCATATAGCTCCATGCTTTCCAGGGTTCATACCGACAGTGAGATGCGCACGTTAGAGGAACGTCGTCCTGTGTTACGGAATCGTGGTTTGATAACTAAGTCGGTTTAAGAAGCTGCCTTCCTTCACTGACAATCACATATGGATACAGCATACAGTGGCCTGGCGTGAATGATCGATTATCGATATTTCCCCATTTGAAGCTATGGTAAAGAATCGATTATCAAGGTGTTCGCTGCGAACACCCTATCTATCGATTCTTTTTCATAGGTTCGAATTGTAGATGAATCGATGTATCGCAAAGCACGCCACGCCACTGACTGCATATTGACGATATCAAAGTTTTAAAGGGCATTTTTTCACTGTTTGATGAGGATTTAAACCGGATTTGAACACATTTTTTTCAAAGGCCCCACCGCTAAAATCCGAGTCTCAAGAAAAACAGAAAAAAGTATACCGTTCGGCGTGTGTTCAATCTTTTGAGTCCACTGTCAACTGGTATTTTTTTTGGACACATACATTTTTCGGGCTCAACAGATTGAGCGCTCGCCGAAAGGCACAGTTTCCCCCGTCTTTTCGGAAAGTTGAATTTTTGGCGCTTGGATCTCGGGGCCTTGAGAAAAAAGTTGGCTCAATAATTCTTCTTGTACCGTGATCGTGAATACTTTAAGGTTTTGATTGTCACTCTCTAAGATCCAACCATCAAGACATAATTCTGCGATTCGCATGCAATACTGACCCATGCTGCCATGCTGAGGAAAAACACCGTATGAACATTCGAGAGCGGCCAAATTTCCTTCGATAAAATTTTCCTTTTGAAGAAAAGTTATGAACATTTTTCCTTGAAATTTTCAGGAACTTAAGGTGAAATTGCGAAACATATTATCTGAAAAAAATGGAATAAAGATTTTCATAAGTTCACCAGAAAATTCGTGTTTCACCAAAGGAACTTTGGCAACGCCTGGAGGTTCATACGGCGTTTTTCCTTCTCACGGCAGCATACTAGTAAGCTCAACCGCAGGAAAAAGTGATCTCTCAAGTATGAAGGAAAAGTCGGAGAGAGAATGAACCGAGGCATGTGCTCTACATATGGACGTAATTCTGCCAAACGGAACTATGTGCATCAAAACATGAGCCCTGAGAACCATAAGAATATATGCATTACAGGGCTCACGTCATAATGCACATAGTCCCGTTTGACAGAAATACGTCCATATGGTATCCAGCTCACCTTAGATTTTTCCTCAGACCCGGAGCGGATGTTCTGCATTTCGTAAAAGGTCACTTTGAACTTGCCGGGATGGCGAAAATTGCAGGAGAATTCCCAAGCTCGGAGCTTTGAAACGTCACGGGTTTCACGACCAAGGCGAGCATGCCACTATCTTCGCGGTGTACGACGCAAGATGCGCCGCGCGCCGGGGAAGGTATTTTGATATTCTTGCGGGCATCGCTTGTAGCCATAAAACCTTGCCCACGTGAACACCGAGGTATTCTCGTCGTATGACTTTATCCTCATGCGAGGCTCGTCTTTTGGGCTCGAGTCTCCAGGGTTGCCATCACTAGGAAAAGCAGGGAAATCGGGGGTAAGAGGGGATTCGAGTTTTGGAATGACGAAGAGAATTTCGGAAAAGCTTAGAGAATTAGGTAATGAATGGAGCGATACGTAAAGCACTAGAGAGAGCTTTCGATCGGAATCTCAAACTCGATTTTGCCACCCAACTCGACAAGCACCATTCTACTGAAACTTTTGCCCCATTTGGCTGTCATATACAAGGCGAAAATTTGCCGGCAACCGCTGGTTTGTTCTACCTATTCAGTAACAAGGCGTGAATGATCGATTATCGATAATTCCCCATCTGAAGCTATGGTAAAGAATCGATTATTAACGTGCTCGTTGCGAACACCCTGTATATCGATCCTATACCATCGGTTTAAATGGTGGATCAATCGATATATTGCAAAGCTCGACACGCTACCGGTTCTATTCTATGTTGAACAAACTTGCGAATGCGACGAACAAGCGCCAATTTAAGGATGCGTTTCTGCAGTTGAGAATGCGTCTTCCCCCTCACTGATGCCGTGCGCATACTTAATTAGTTTAAAGCTCGCATGCCGGTCAAATTAAACGCTTCATCTGCCCAATTAGCTGTCGTCCCATGGTCGCCAAATGTAAGGGTGGTAACATGCAAGAAATGAGTCTCACACAAAACTTCGTGCTTTGGACCCGAAAATCAGGCCATTTAGATCTTTGAAATTTTCGGATCATGGATCTAAACACTTGAGAACCGGATTTACGTATCTCCATATGTCACATATTACATATTACATACTTCATTACGTATTACATATGTCACGTGGATTACATTTTGCAATAAGGAACCATTATTTTTGACCCATTTTAGAATCAACATATATGCCATTGGTTTCCCTATGCAGAAAGGTGCTTTTATGGAAGAGCCACGGAAAGTGGCTCCTTATTGCAAAATGTAATCCTCCTTTTTTTAACCAAAAGGAACTCTTCTTTTTTGAAACGTGGCTAAGTTAAAATTTTCGTATAATTCTGTTCAAATTCATGCATAAAGGTCTTGACCTTGTCATTTTCAAAGCACCTCGCCGACAAGACTAAATAGCTTCTTGCATGCGATTATAATCAGCAAAGGGGGAACTTGGCAATCTTAAAAACCTAGGGAAGTAAGTAAGTTGTCGTTCGAAATAATATGCACCGTGAATGAACTGAACGTGAACTCGCTTGGTACTGGGCGATCGTGAAATGGCATTAACTTGACGTCATAAAAAGTTGACGCATCGTTCTGAGACTCTGGCCTTTGATCATTAAGTTTCATTCCTCCCACATTCGCACGAGATCTCTAGGGTTTGTGCTTTATTTCGAACTTGATTTGCTGCAGATCTCGCAAAATAAGTTTTTTGCAGTGATTTTTTGTTCTTAAAATTTTGAGTAGTTTTCTGTATACACAGAATTTTGTACCTAAATTTTGGTTTTTTGTGAAATAAGCTTTCTTCCCCGAAGAAGTTCACATATTATGATATCGTGAAAAAAATTGTTAAATCAACCTTTTCTTCTTTATTGTTGCAGGTAAAACATGTTCTGTTGACAAACATTCTACTCCTTCCTACACTCAAGAAGAAAACCTGGTCTGTGCTGTTTATGATCATTTTTAAACTTTTCGTTTCTCTGAATCATCATTTTTTTTATAATTGTAACAAGAATGGGGTAGCTACATGAAATTTTATTAATTCACTTCCTAAAACTTTATTGGAGGAGATCAATCATTGTGTGAAGCTAATTCGATTTAATCGATTTTTGATCGTCTATTCAGGTGCTGTGCGCCGTGTTATCGTCATGTTTTAAACATTTACACTTTTAAGATTCAAACCAAGGAGCTTCACAACCACATCGATAATTTTCCCGTGAATATTGATCACGGAGCTCAAAAACCAGCTAACAGTGGCCCTTCAATGGCATCCGTCATCTCACCCCTCGTGTCATTCTCCATCTGATACAGATCTTGAATATGAATACACTTGTGGAATGATGACCTGTGATCCAGCGAGGGCAAACGCCAGTGCGAAGGATCAAACATCCAAAATTTCTGTTTCCCATTGTTCGGGATGTGATTAAAATCGTGTTTGGCGCTCGGAGTGAAAGACGCGGTATCAAGATGGGTTCCATTCTGGACCAGAGTGACATTGTTCAAAGTTCTCTAACTTTCTTCGCCAGTGGCGTGGTGTGAATGATCGATTATCGATATTTCTCCATTTGAAGCTATGGTAAAGAATCGATTATTAAGGTGTTCGCTGCGAACACCCTGTTTATCGATCCTTTACCACAGGTTTAAATGGCAGATCTTCTTTGCATACGGTTCCGACGCTATTCAGATGAAGGTATATGTGACCATCTGCGGGGTCAGGGAAAGGACCTAAGTCCACAAAAATTTAGATTTGAGTCATTGACATCGGAGTCAATAAACTTCAGCCCAACCCGGATTTATTGTAGTTTGAAACTTGCAGCTCCCCCAAAAATATTTTGGGAAAAAAGCCTTTTAAAATTCTAATTCGCCATGTTTAGGGTAGAAAATTTCTAACATTCCTCTTTAATATTTTTTTTTAATAGAACCTTGTGCGATTGCGCGATTCATAATGTCCTCTGTTGGCTTAAAAACGAATTAAAGAACACGTAACTTGTTTTTCATGGCAATATAGAGAGTTTTCCGTCGGAATCCTAGAATAATGTTTGTCCCTCCAATATGACAATAGCATATGTACTGAAAATTATGTGGGATACAGTCCCTTTCCCCGTGGAACGCCACTTTGGTTTCCCTAAATTATATGACCTAGGTGGTTCTGTGCCTCCTCGGAAATGCCTGGTCGGACTTTCCCGAACTCTGAAAGATCCATCTTACAAAGAAACTCTCCAGTCAATGGAGAGGCTTAAATACCGTTACAAGAATGCTCATTTTTTGGTTTTCCTTCAATTGACAAGGTAGGCAAAATGAGCTCCCGAGAGCAGTAATAGTGGTATCCAGTAATTTTGACATAAGTATTTTACGGACCACCCATTTAAGTGTTATATTGCGATACCACTATTACTGCTCTTGAGAGCTCACTTTGCCTACCTTGTCAATTGAAGGAAAATAAAAAAATGAGCAGTGTTGTATTGCGATACCACTATTTCGACGTGAAAGAATAGTTTTTGCCTACCGTGTTATATGTAGGCGAATTGATTATTTTGTAGAGAGGATGGAATTAAAATCCCCGCGAAATTTTTGAAATTCATCCCAATCTTTAGCAGCTCGGTGCCTATTTTTTAATCTCTTTATGGTGTTCCTATACTTCTAGTAAAAGTATATTTTCTTCAACTATATCTACATGTAACGTAGCTTTCTGATGTGCCTCTAGAGCATCATTTCATTAATTCACTTTTTTTTGTATTGGACCAGCATATGGAACAAATAATCAACACGGGATCCACTGCACTTCTAATCACAGTTTCTTCTGAAATCCGATTTGGTTTTCTCAAGTGCCTCTCGGCTGTGGTAGAGACAGAACCCTCTTTCATAAGAGGGGCTTTAAGGGAATGGGAGACATCCGTGTTCATGACATAAGCTCTCTCTCTCGAGTTTTAAAGTTGCCACGTTTATATACAGAAAACTGAGTTCAATTTTTCCCCCTCGAAATATTTTGGATAAGATCAATTTTTATTTTACCGATTTAAATTTGCGATAGGGCTGAAAATAGATTAAAAATTACACCTTGACTGCCTGTAGACTAAAAAATTACCATTCGGCTTTTATGGGCAAAGGGTGGCAAATTTGCTTATCGACGGCGCAAGTCCACAATCACATATCTCGTTTGCGGTGTCTAAAAATCTCCGCTTCTATGTTATTTTTTTAAAAGAGAACAAATTGACATCATTCCTTGAAGTTTTTGCAGAATTTTCTTCGCACAAAGAAAAAATATCAAGGCAGTTTTAAAGAATTGCCGTTAAGTAGTTTTCCCTTTAAAAAATAAAGTATGATAGGAAGTCTGCGACGTCGCAAACCGAGTCATGTGATCGCCGACTTACAACGTCGTTATGTCTTTTACTATATTTGCATAGAGTATTTCAGAGATTAACGGAATTGGACTCTGGAATGCATCAAAGTACTGTTAATATTTAAAGAGGCATATACAATCTTGGGAGTTGGTGTGGATAAAATCAGTGGCATCAGCTTGGTTTGCACAAAATTGTATACTAAATCCATGGTAATTCGATAAAATATTCCCAATCTTGCGAAATCATTATAATCAAGGTTGCGTTAGGTATAAGTTCGTTACAGTTTTAGTAAAATTTCAAACCCTAACTTTTTCTTGACTTTACGAAGAGTGTCTCCGACAACTTAAATTTAAAATCATGTGCCTCCCCTTGACTATAGTAAATGGAAAACCTCGAAGTCCGTATACCAACTTTTACTGAATTTTCTCAGTCCTTCCCTGGTTTCATGACAAAAAACCGCGACAATGTATACCAATTCTCCTGACTTATCTACCTTTCTGTGACTTAAATAAATACATCCTTAGCGCATATTTTAAAATTCTCAAGCAGTCAAAAAGGAGAATAATAAACCCATAATTACTGCTACCATATTCCCAGCCTTTTCTCAGATTCTCTTGATCTTTTCAACCCCTTAGGCGGATCTAGCAACGTGGCAACATCGTTTTTCTTCATTTAAACCTATGGAAATGTATCGATTCTTGGAGGGGCCAGGTGCTCCGACAAGAATCGATTATTTAACATAGGTTTAAATGGAGGGAATCCGGTGTTGCCAAATTGCTGGATCCGCCTCCGTTCAACCCATCTTCTCCTGGACGAAGGAGCGTAACTATACATTCCAATGTTGCCAAACCCCTCGCAAATTGCATTTTTACCCGGAGAAACTTGCATATTTTTAACTGAAAATTTTACTGATTTTTCTCATGATCCCTTGCAAAAATCAGACACATTTTGGACAAAAATTGCGAAGGTCCATTCTCGTAAAAAATCGAATTATTCGACTCGTTTTTGCAACCTTGGGATTGAGTTACTTTATTTCGTGCGAGAAACGACGAACTTCATGGAAAGAAATTCAGGGAACGAATCATCGTAGCAGAACGACGACGCTCTACAAGATCGCTCGAGGCGCGGAGAGGATACCAATTAGCCAAAGTGCTCCGTACACACGTCATAAGAGCACCAAGCCAGAGACATGAAGAATACAAAAGCGAGAAGCCCAAGACGGCAAATAAAGAAAAATGGGGCCTGAGCAGACGGTGAAAATTGAGGAACCCGAGTCAGGCTTAAATATCGGAATCACAGCTTTCCCACCAGACGTCGAATCGCCTCAAGTGGAGTCGATAGAGAAGACAATAGGACGTATTTCTTTCAAACGGAACTATCTGCATTAAGACGTGAGCCCTGAGACTCATGAGAATATACGCATAACAAGGCTCACGTCATAATGCACATAGTTCCCTTCAGCAGAGACGCGTCCAATAGCCCAAGGAAGGAAGCTGTCTGAGGAACAATAAATAAGAAATCAACTGACACGCTCCATTAATATTTGTCTAAGAATTTTGTTACCAACGACGGCCCTCCAAGAAAGGGATGGGGGGAGGGGGTGCGGGCTCCGATGACGACCGCAGGGGAAACTTTATAAATTCATTTTTCAAAAGTTAGACGGATTGCCTTCTTGCGCTCCCCCCGTGGTTTCAGGGTTCGCCGCATAATTTCGGAAACACTCAAATTGATTGCTGTGTCGACGATGATTCGACATGCCTCCGTGGTGAGCCTATAACGATTCGTACTTTGCGAACCGGTAAAGAAGGAAAAAAATAAAGGGGATTACAGAGAGGAGGAGGGTTGAGTATGAAAAATAGCTGCGAACTTTGATCCGGCCTCTGTATTTTCATTCTTCTACACTGAAAAAAAAAATCGGTCGTATGAATCGAAGTTCGATGTTCCATGTCATCCCAACTAATCCGGTTCGTAAAATCAATTTGTCGGTTCGTCAAACTGAACTTCAGGTTCGTGTAACCGCACTTCGACGGTAAAGTTAGCTAACGAACAAAGTTCCGTCATATGAACCGAAAGTTCAGTTTGACAAAGCGAATAGTTGAGATAATATGGAACACCGAGTGCTTTCCTCAAAGTAAGAGTATGATATTCCTTAATGTAAGAGAACGAAAATTTCATAGCTTTATGAACTTCCGATCAGAAAATTGTCTGTATATTCTAGCTTTATGTTCATGATAAGAATTTATACCCATATTTATAAACAATTCTAACTTGAAAACCTGACAAATCAATGATATTTTTTTTAGCTGAATTTTTATCAACGCAATAAAATAAATTGATTTTATAACTTCAAAAGTTCATTTTTCAGAACTTAAGATTGATCGATTACTCTAAAATTACTTGCCACTGGCCTCTTATTTCACGAGGATAATTGTCGCACAATCTAAAGCAAATTTTCGTTCGGCAACAGTTGACAAAATCCGTAAACAGTTATCCTGCGCGTTAACAACGTTGGTTTTTTCATTAACCAATCAGAGCCCGGTGACCTGTTTACGGGACTGTTGATGGGTTTCACTCTCTCAACCAGAATCGTCAACAGGTTCGATAACGTGGTTCGAAGCACGTTTACGAAACCGTAAACTGTTGAGGAAAATTGAATTACATTTAATTACGGGCGATTTGGCGGGAAAGGCTAGGCCACGCCCATCCAATCACAACCGGAGAACGAAAATTCGTTTTGATGAAGTATTTCTTAAGGTGATTCGATGGAGGCCATTTTTTGTGTCAAAGCGACGTGCGATGTATCGCATCGATTTGTTCCATAATCTCAGCTACTTGTCATTTTTTTCGAATTTGAGATCGCACTTCTGTTGTCATAAGACTTAAGAACTCATGTACCGAATTTGACAAAGAAATTCAACGTAATAAAGGCGTGGTTTTTTTAGAGGGAAAATATCGCATTGGAGTGCAGTTTCGATATCAGTATCGAATACAATATTTTTCCTCTAAAAAAAAACCACGCCTTTATTACGTTGAATTTCTTTATCAAATTCGGAAAAAATGACAAGTAGCTGAAATTATGGATCGATGCAATCGATGCGATATATCGCACGTCGCTCTGACACAAAAAATGGCCTCCATCGAATCACCTTAAACTCTTTACGGATTTCGTCAACAGTCACGCACGAAAATTTGCCTCTTACCAGCACCTAATGGCACTTGCCAGGTTTTGACTTTCCACTCCTCA
The DNA here is from genome assembly GCF_001854935.1 of Bemisia tabaci. Taxonomy (NCBI): domain Eukaryota; kingdom Metazoa; phylum Arthropoda; class Insecta; order Hemiptera; family Aleyrodidae; genus Bemisia; species Bemisia tabaci. Next base: position 682,658 of record NW_017547167.1, read on the forward strand.
CGCGTTTTACCCGCACCACTTCATACTCAACTTAATTTTTCAATATTCCAGTCCAAGTCCTCGAATAAAAGTATCACTGAAGTGCTGAGGTACTGAGAGCAGACACTGGTTCAGAAACTTGACGCCTAATCTCCATTACTACCAATCTCCAGCTACCACACCACACCACGACCGGGTCAAAACATGGCCTGCTTCCAGTCAAACATCTCAACAACCGATATGATCAGGTCCCCCGGAAGCCGCGGGGGCCCAGCTGGAAGCGGAGATACAAATTAATATTTCGATAGTAGCCACGTCTGTAATTCACGGCCTAAACTTGTGACAAAGCGCCGCCCCGGCCGGGTAGGGCCGGATAGTTTAAAAGCAATCAATTACCCGTCATGGCGGGAGGGGGAACCAGGGTTGCCACCCGCCAACCCTTACGCCTACGCCGCTGCGCTAAGAGAAAACGCCTTATGAGCGATCGAGAGTTGCCAAATTTCTTCCTAGAGAATGTTTGTTTTTAAAAAAAAGCTATGAATATTTTTTCTTGAAATTTTCAGACCCTTTACACTGAAAAAAAAAATCTCGGTGTATTTACTAAGAAAATGGTAAAATTACCAAGAATTCAGGGTTCTATTTGATCCCAGTTTTTTCCTGGTAAAATTACCATTTACGAAATTGGTAATTTTACCGAGAAATCTCAGTAAAATTATTGAACTTTCTCTGTAATTTTACTGGACCTTGGTAAAAACGCCAATATTTTTTATTGACTGTGGTAGAATTACCGAGATAAAATGGCAAAGTTGCCGGGAATTGATTACCAGTAAAAGTGGTGTTCTTACCTGGAAAAAACAGTAAAAAGACCGGTTTTTAGGTAAGCTTACCAGTCTGTCTTGGTAAAATTACCAATAATTGGTCAAAAAAAGTGAGATGGTAAAGGTACCAACGGACCTTGGTAAAAACGCCGAGAACTTTTTTTCAGTGTAGGTCAAATTACGAATGGAACCTTCTGAAAAATCGAAGGAAAAAAATTCACCAATTTTCCTGGAAATTTTTATTTTGTCGAGCACAATTTGGCAACGCCTGATGGCTCATACGGCGTTCTTTCTTAGCACGGCAGCACGCTTAGTCGATCCAGGTACGGATGAAATACGTCGAAAGTTGTTCGACGTCTTGCTTGTTGATAATAATCAAATTAGAGCTCCGCGGACCCCAAGATGGGGGTGCTGTGGGGCTGGGCCTCAAAGCCCAAAGGGTTCCCGGTAGGCTTCTTCGGTGGGATTGAATTATTAATGCGAGCGGGTCTGTCGGGGGGACATTTTCAGACGCATCGCGGGGGCGCGCCGTTCGCCGTTCGAATGCGCGTGTCAGGAACCGTAGGATTTTCACACCCGGAAAGAAAATGAGTCATACGAAGAACTTCTTCGAATGACGCATTTTTTGCATTGCACGCACTGGAAAAAAACACATTGGATCTAGAGTCCAGACTCTTAAAAACATCGACAAGAAAAAATACTCTTGATTCAATCAGATTTTTGCTTACATCAAAAGGAAATCCGCTCAAATTAAGAGGCTTGGTTCTTGATTTAAACAAAAACCCGATTGAATCAAGAGTATTTTTTCTTGTCGATGTTTTTAAGAGTCTGGACTTTAGACCCAATGTGTTTTTTTTTCCAGTGTTTGGTACAAAAACTACTTGTACACGCGGCCGGGCAAATCATTGAGGAGTTGACCTGTTCTCCTTTGAAAACAATTGATTCAAATTGGAAAGCCGGCAAAATCGCGTTTTTGCTGTTCCCCCCCCCTTTCCCCTTCTTTTTTGGTGCATAACTGTTGCAAAAATCATGGGTCTTTGATAAAAATCACGTGTTTTTCGCAAAATCGAGGCAATGGAGATGTGTGTGTGAGGAATTTGCGATTTGACTATTGATTCATATGTAAAAGTTCGCGAGAAACACGATGGTGCCACTGGTTTTCTCTGAAATCAACTCCCAAGCTGAAAAAAAGCTCTCAAGTTGAGGCCAAAATGGAGGGGATATCCCTCGCTATCCTGAGAGTCCACCTCTACATCAAGACAAACTCTCCATGCAAAGACAGGGAGCAAATACATTAGCAGTGATGCCGTGTTTTCAGTTTTAGAGTCCCCAAATGAAGTGGCAGCCCTGTCAATGTATTTGCTCCCTATCTTTGCATGGAGAGTTTGTTTTGATGTAGAGGTGGACTCTCAGGATAGCGTGGGATATTCTCTCCATTTTGGCCTCAACTTGAGAGCTTTTTTTGAGCGTGGGAGTTGATTTCAGAGAAAACCAGTGGCTCCATCGTGTTTCTCGCGAACTTTTACGTAAGAATCAACAATCAAATTGCAAATTCCTCACACATGCAACATCTCCATTATTACGGACAGATCCATATAAAAGTAATCCTTCAGAAATTTTTGAGGAAAAAGGCGAAGTGGAAAAAAGCTAGTGGCGATTAAGTGGCGCAGAGCACCAGATGGGTTGTGCGAAAGCGGCTCTCGTGTACTTATGCATGAGGGAAAAGACGTTTTTAAAACGGGAAAGCCGATTTGAAAATTGGGAAGGATAAGATCTCTCTGCATCTCTGCAAAGGAGTACCGTGGTTCGGTCGAAGAAACACAACGGTAAAAATGTTGTCCTCTAGTAACACTACGGCTGAGATATTATTTATTTTTGTCATCATACCACACAAAACACAGCATGGTTATGGTTATACATATACCATACGGTCTTGCTGCGCATGGACAGCATTCAACGGTGGGGAGCTGTGGGCATTTCACTTGAAGAAACCTGCTGGTGGAAATTTTTCAATATTGAAATGTTACATTCTCTCGTTTTGAGAAACGACAAAAAATGCCCTTTTGGAGCGTCAAGGTATTATGTCTCAGTTCATATTTAAGTGTCCAGACGTCATAAATAGTGCTCGGCTTGACTTAATTCCCACTGAAAATAGCTAGGAAAATATCTGCGATTTTATTTGCTACGTGATTTAATTCTACAGGGGGGCAAACGTTTAAAACGAAACTAAGACGATGTTTGCGCTGAAAGAGAGACCATTTTTAAAACGCCATTACTGTCTGAACGATCTAATGAATTAACGCAAAAAGTTGACGGAGATTCAACTTTAAATGGAGTCATTAAGAGGCAAAGAAAATACGTCGGGCCAAAGGATATCTGTTTACAATGGCAGCATACCGTCAACAGCTTGTGCACGTCATTTTGTGCGGGGCGGCGTCGGAGAAGTGTTGGGCAGAGGTGGGGAGGGAGGGGGTGGAAAAGTTGGGGGCTGAGAGGCTTTGCATTGGCGGGATGAAAAGAAAACTAATCCGAAACGCAAACTTGGTTTAATTTTCAAACGTAATTTGGACTTCCGAAGCATCCGGCAATGAATGTTTAAATATCTGTGAGCGCTATTTCAAAGCGCTTTTCTTGTAATCATCTCCTAAGAATTAATTAATAGGCCCCAGCCCCCTTCGCCCCTCGTCTAGTCAGAGTTGCCATGTATCTTTTTCAAAGACATGTAGACTGGTACAGAAGGATTGAAGCAGGAATCAATTATCAGGGCCAATGAGTGACCTTTTTGTACTTGTGTATTTCGCTTTAACGTCTGAAACTAAATGACGACGGTGAAGCTACTAGACCACGTATCTCGTTTGCAGTGTTTAAAAATCTTATCTCCCGTTTTAATTTTTTGAAGGAGAACAAGTCAATATTATTTCTTGAAATTTTCTTATACCAAAGAAGAAAAAACACGGAGGTTTTCAAGAATTGAATGTATTTTTCCATTTGAAAAATGAAGTATATGACAATAAATCTTCAATTTCGCAAACTGAAATACATGTTCTGGTAGTTTTACCTTCGAGAGGTAGTGGTGTAAAGGACATCAAATAAGAAATGCACAGCTGAGGTTAAGAAAATCTTCTATAAATTTCCAAGTCTGAATCTTCCTTATTATCATTCTCAGAATATGAAACCTGAGAGGGAATCAGGCAGTAATTAACTAATTACCCGTGTTAACTACGGAGCGTCGTGTCACTTTTGTTGCCTATCCCATGAAAGTCAGGCGTATGATACGGCTTGATATATGAAGGGTGCATTCTCCTCTTGTTTTATTGCTTTAAGGTAAACACCACCAGCCATCAACTTTAGTAGATTAAAACTTTAAGATTTAAAAATAAATTGGCGGGGCAGTTTTGCAACATCTCCTGGGTCTTGAACGGTTCTTTTTGCGTTCGTTTTGGGGAGCTTCCTCCACACCTGAACTCAGTTTGGAAAACTTTACCGGAAGTACATACTTCATCTGGACAGTTTGCGCCGCGAGACCTAATCCTTTCAAAGAGAACTGTAATGTGGAGAATATCAACTTAAATACGTCGAAAGAGTACTTTAACTCTTCAAATTTTATGAATGAGCATTCAAATTAGGCGAGTGTTTCGGATGAATACTCTTTTTCGGGAAACCGAGACTTTAAGAGCATTTGTAGATGGAAGCGAGTCTCTCTTCAAATGAATACTCAACGCTCGGTTTGCCCATTCAAGCTCTCATCGGTACATTAATTACTAACTTTAACCTTTTTATCAGCACAAACACGACTGTGATACAGTCTCTTCGGAGTCGTCTCAAAAATATCCAAGCTAAACATACAGGGACGTGAAAAAAAATCGCTGCATGTTTCTTTTACAAATTTTTTCCTGTGCCTTACACTTTGAGTATAAGGAATACCAAATAAAATATGAGTTAGTAGGTAGTGCGCCAGGAGAGAATATAATAATTAGGTTTGGGAGTGCTGGCCATAAACCCGTTCTAACTATGTCGACCATATTCACTAAAATAGTCTCTAATCTAAAGTTATGGTGAAATAATCAGAGGGCACATCGATGGCTTAAGTAAAAAATGCGGACCTCCTATTAAGACGTCGTTCCGTCCATGTATCGTTTATTTAATTTATTCAATTTTTTTTTAAAAAAAAAAGAAAACCCTTCCTGGATTTTTTTAATGTAAATTTCAATTTATTTAAAAGTATTTTCGCCAACTTTACAAAAAGTTACATGTTTCCAGTTATTCCTCAGAAAAAGAACATATCGTCACCTTCCGGCCAAAGTATCACAAGCACCATGCGACGTTTAAAAATTTCCGCCGCCATTTGATTTATTATTTTACAAAGAACTTGTTCAACAAAGCCGTCGGAAAGTTTCACTGAATTTTCTTTGTCTGCCGATAAAATTCAGTGAAATTTTCAAACAGATTCAACCAACAATTTCTCTGTAAAAAAAAAATAAAATGGCGGCGGAAATTTTGAAACATTGCATTGCGCTTGTGATACTTTTGAGGGTAGGTGACGATATAACTGGAAATTTTTTAAGCCAGCAACAAGACGGACAAGAATATCTTTCGACTTTTGCCATCGATAGGTTTGAGTGGACTTTAAAATGGGTCGCGAGTTATTCTAAACGAATCCTCCATTTTTAAACGGAGCGGAATTCCAATGAAAAAGCCTCCCGCTTGCGGCCGAACGAAAGAATGCTCGAAAGTTGAAGAGGAGTTAATGATAGTCGATGGTCGGTAATTCGCGGGCAGTGGTCCATGACATCGGATCGCGGCCACACCCTGCGCGTGGGTGTCGGGAGGGTTGCATAGCCGGGCAGGCGAAATGAAAGTCGAGGCAGAACACGGCCCTGCCGAGCAAAAAACGCACAACTCCAACGGGTTTACAATGGATGCTACGCGTTTCTTGAGGAGGGGCAGCCCTTCACTAGAGGATTCCCCCGGATTCCGGCGAAATGGGATTACTTTCGACAAGGGATTCGGTTTTACTCACCAATTCAATTATCGGCTGTCAGTCGCCTCGCCACCGCGCGAGCTGATCTAAGGAGAAGATCTTTTGTTGCCCCGATATCCGCCGTGCCGTGGAAAAACGCCGTATGAACTCTAAGACGTTGCCGAATCTCCTTCGATTTAATGCGAATTATCTGGAAAACCTGTGAATTTTTTTCTTTGAATTTCTCAGCGAAGTTCAGGGTGGCAAAATGTAATGGAAAATAAAATCGTGAAATTTCAGAAATTCATGAAAGATATTGACAAATCCCGATTCCTTTTCATGTTCCACAAAAGGTAAAGAATAGAGAATTTGCAGGTGTCTGAAATTTGATGAATTTTGTGTTGAAGTGGAAACTGCTGGAAGAAGTGAACACGAGGATACCCTTGGTTCATGAATTGAACAATTATTGGAGAAGATATGACAAAACGATCTAATCTGCTAAAATACATGTGTTTAAATGGGAAATGCCGCCAGATGACGTCACTAGGCGGTGCATTTTCTCACTTTTAAATATATTTTTATACTATTTCCAATATCAGAAAAAATTATGACAAATACTGTAAAATCAGCTCTTTAAGCACTTTCAGATGAAACAATAAAAAATTTGCACGCAAGCTCTCCATTGTGACTTTCTTCTATTTTTGTGCGTTTGAGTGCGGGTCGCATACTTTGGCCCCTGAAAAATATGAAATATTGCACAGCCTCGTGAAATTTCATGAAATATTTCACTGAAATTTCCAATATTCCGTTTCTTTCTTACGTTTCATGCCACCCTGGCGAAGTTTACTCCAAATTTTATCCATCAAATCCAAAATGTCAAGAAAAAATACTCCCAATTTTCCTCAGAGATACACAATTTTCGGGTTAAATTCGGCAACATCCGAACGCACATACGGCTTTTTCCCTGAGCATAGCAGCGATGCTCCACCGATCAATAATATTCACTTTTCGTGCGGTTTCAGTTTCCACTTTCGCTCTCTCGTGCTTTCCTCTGGACTAATGATGCGACTTCTGTTTTCCCTTGGTAACTCTTTTCTTGACTTCCGGTTTTTGTTTTCCGTTCCTCAGGACCGGAAACCCCGTTTGCCTTTGTTCGATCTCGCGGGTGGAATAAACTTGTATCAGTCCCTAATGGAAAGCGCTCAATAGAGGCGACGGATGCTTGTCAATTATTTCTCTGCCTCTCGGCGTATTATTACATTTACTACATAGTGGAGAAGGAAAAGGCCTCGGGCGATTTCCTTTACCTCATAATATAATTTATCGTGGACAAATTGTAGACTTCCGGCACAAACTAAAGTAAAATTGTTAATACTTTTTTCTGATTACGGGAAATAGTATAGAATTAGTTTTAAAAGCGAGACAATGCAAAGCCTAGTGGCGTCATCTTGCGGCATTTCCCATTCAAACACACGTATTTTAGTAAATAAGATCATATGAACCGAGTTTATCAGAAAGGAACCAACCCACATTTTCAAAAAAATTGAGAGTGTTTTTGAGTTCCACTGGCCGCATATTTTCTCCTGCCAAAAACTGACAGTGAGTCTAAAAACATTTTTGTTTTTGTTTTTTTTTTGTTAAGAAGAGGGATTGAAGTTTATTTTTTACATTGAGCTTTATGCAGGAATACATTTTCAAATCTCTTTTTCTCAGTTTGAACTTCATGTGGGTTGGTTCCTTTCTGATGAACTCGGTCCATTTTGTCGTATCTGCTCCAATCATTGCTCAATTTTTGAACCAAGGGTCCTCGTGCTCAATTCACTCAGTGGTCTCCACTCAAACACGAAATTCATCAAATCCCAGACACCTACAAATTATCCCCGGAATCGACGCCCACAACAACGCCTGATGTCCCGCATTTTCTTATCCCTGTCCAAAATATATTCCATAAGTTTTTTTCAAAAACAATTTTTTTATCGAAGAGCATTTAGCAACATTCAAACGTCCCAACAGCCCTCTTCCATAATATGGCAGGGTAGTAAACATTCTCTATGACTGAACTTAGACGCCTGCCTCAGACTTTTCATGACAAAAGTCCGTAGCGTCAAGTGTTCCGCGAGCAAGCGCCCATTTGTGCTCATTGTCACGTTGACGCGGAAGCGATTTGGGGTCCCGTTATCGGTCGTTTAAGAAAGCTCCGGGAGGGGTCAGACAATCGCCGGACGGTTCCAATGGCATAATTCATTAAAAGGCTTAACATGTCGTAATGGTTACGGGGCGCGAAGTTCACCCTCTTAGCGACATGATACCAGCGTATGAACTGCCGCGCCGTTTACTTGAGCCTCCCCCTTCCGTTTTTTAGTGTCATGACACCTCGAAGCTGCCGTGTAACACCCGTTGCGTGACCTCCCGGTTTTATACACCTACCTCAATCGCCTGCAAGTCGTAAACCGGTCGATTTAGCTGTTGCTCCTCCCATCATCCCTCGCGAGGCCTCGGACGGCCTTTTTCAAAATAAGGTCAACTTTTCGGTTATAAGAATCTTTGTCCAATGTTTTTGTGTCCAATTTTTTTGGTCCATTTCACATTTTTGCCCAGTAGTTAGTTTGGTCCAAAGGAAAATTTGTCCAACATTTTTTAGTCCTCTTTATTACTTTGACCCTACGTACGTGTCTTAGAGGTGAGACAAAGATAAAAAGGCCCTTCATTCCTTCCTAATCACCATGGTAGCACATCCTCTTGTGAAACACTGAGGTTAAAATCATATGTTGATATTTGTCTCACTTGTCACTAATACCCCATGTAACCCATTCCCGTTGTGCACTGTTCTTGGTCGAAAAGAAAAACTTTGTATAAAGGACAAAAAAAAAAAAAAAAAAAAAAAAAAAAAAAAAAAAAAAAAAAAAAAAACAATTGGACCTAAAACGCAGGGCCATCTTATGGATTGGACCAAAAAATATCAGACCGAACTTACTGGACTAAGTGGTACTGGGCGAAATTTATTGGACTAAAATTCTCTAGGACGAAAATTCCTGAAACCAACTTTTCGGCCTTATTCAACCCTATAATCGCCCTGAAAAAAATAAGGGCTGTGTTCTGCCGTGCTAAGGAAAAACGCCGTATGAGCCTTTATGCGTTGCGAAATTTCCCCTGGAAAGTCAATAATTTTCAGGAAACTTTTTGAATATTTGTCTACCAATTTCGTAGATAATTTTGTTTTTAATTTGATCTAAAACGTCTGGAAATCTCAAGGGAAAATATCCATAATTTTCCTAAAAAATAAACATTTTATTGAGGGAAATTTGGCAACTCTCGAATGTTCATACGGCGTTCTTCCTCAGCACGGCAGTATAGACATACCGTCCGCTTCGGGTTTAGGGGCGGAAAGATCCGGGTTCTGGAGCCGAAGTTTTGACTGATCCGGGTGCGATTCCCGGAACATTCGGCCTCTCAGCCCAGGACCCGGACGATATGTCTGCATAGCCCGTCAGTACAGCTTTTAAAGCCGGAGTTTTTCAATCAGTGCGGCCTACATCACCAAGCAAAGCAAAAGATAAAATAAAAGATAAGGAAAAATGAAAATATACTAAAAGGAACCAGCATAAATTTAAAAATAAAATAAAATTCATAGTAATTAACTTTAAGGGTTGAAATAAAAATAGAAAATTAAATGAAATTAGATTTAATGATTTCAGTAAATAAAATAACCAAACCTAAGATTCAGATAAGTCTTATATAAAATGTAAAAATTCTAGAAACCTTTTCAACAATAATCACACCACACATATAAGCTAAAAGAACCACAGTACCCCTCATAAATGTCCCCCTGTCTCAATTGATCCAGATTTGTTGATTATTTAAATCTAAATCTCTTATCTCTTATATAAAGTTATACGATTTACCCCGCGACCCTCTGAACATCGGTCCCCGCCACGCCGTCCCAGCGCGTCCCGCGCCCTTGATGTTCGTTCGGTGGACCCCCCGCGGCCGGGTCTCCGTTCCCCCCGCGGGTTTTCCCGTTCCCACCCCCAGGGGGGTTGCTACGGGCCCCGGGGGTGATTCCGTTTTTCGCCCGTCCCTCGGCCTGGCGCGCGTCTTTCCGGTCGCGCTTCCACGTGCGGTCGCGTCCCGGCTATCGGCTCCTTGTCCCTCCGGCCGTTTTGTTTTTTTGCGCTTCCGGGGGGCGCGGTGCCCCTCTGACCGTTCCGTCGGCCGATTCCTTGTAACGGTCACTTCGTACCTCCCCGTTCGTCCCCCGGGCTCGGGGTTCCGGCTGCGGACGGGTCCTACTGTGCCGACGTCCGATAAGGTCGGATTTCGGATCCGGCGACCCGGGAGGGGCGCTGGGGCCCCGCGACCGTTTTCGGAAAAACCGCCACCGCTCCCGTCACGTTCGGCCCGCGGCCTGGGGTTTCGGTCAGCGGGGGCCCCCGGCCGGCCGGCGTCCCGTCCCCGCTGAATTTTCGACCCCGAACTCCCGGGGTGGGCGCGGTGCCCCTCGGACCGTTTCGTCGGTCGATTCCTTGTAACGGTCACTTCGTACCTCCCCGTTCGTCCCCCGGGCTCGTGGTTCCGTCGGCGGACGGGTCCTACGGTGCCGACGTCCGATAAGGGCGGGTATCGTGATCCGGCGATCCGGGGAGGCGCTGGTGCCCTTCGAACGTTTCTGGGAAATTCGTTTCTGCGCCCTCCTCGTCGGTCGATCGGGGCCGCGTTTTTGCCGTGCGGTCCCTTCATTCGTTGCGCGTTCGGCGGAGCTGGCCTTCGGCCGGCTTTGGCAGGGGGGGTGGGGTGGGGGGGGGCGCCGCGAGTCCCTCCGCGTAGGCGTCGCGGCTACTCTGATGGTCTACTCTGAAACGACGACCGGAGCTCGGTCGCCCTTTTGTTGTATACGGAACGAGCGTTTCTACGGCTACCGTCCCGATTGTTCGAGTGTTGCGGTGTTGCCGGATCTTTCTCAGCGGTCGGAGAGTTCTTTTCGTGTACATCGTGTGGAAACGGGAAATTCCGCAACTGCTCACATATGTTTTTTTTGTCATTTTATTTTTACGTTATTCATATGAAATTTCCATCCTGCGAATTTCCATCGCCAACTGTTTGGTGCTCAGTCGGGAACATCGAGGTTTCCTTTCTGCAGACTCGCCGCGCTCCCCATGCGCCGAAGGATTTTCTGTCAACCCTAGCCTTTCGTGCCAAGCAGGAATCTTTTTAACTCAAACCAACTTTAACGCCCTTATTTTAAAAAAGAAAATCAATAATATTGTCACACCCCGCCAAGAAAATCATTGTTGAACAATTTCTGGCAAATTTTCATGGAATATTCACGTTAATGTTTAGGGCCAATGCGGGCGGGACCCCTAAAAATTCGATTTTAAAGTTGACATTTTGCATGGGGCTTTTCAATGGTCTATAAAGTGATTTCAGACCGGAGGGAACCGATTTTTTAAATTCGTCACGTTAATGTTTAGGGCCAATGCGAGCGGGACCCCTAAAAATTCGATTTTAAAGTTGACATTTTGCATAGGGCTTTTCAATGGTCTATACCTAAAGTGATTTCAGACCGGAGGGCACCGATTTTTTAAATTCGTTTTTTGATATTTGATTTGTATGAAGCTGATTCGTCTAAATTTGAAGATTTCCGAATAGTATCTCAAGATGATGTCGAAGCCATTCACATATTCGGTAGGGATGGATTTGTATGTGAATGTTTCTATGTAATCATTCTTTTTTTATATATATGTTTTTTTCGTTTTGGAATTGCTCGGATTGCGGACGGAAATTGTTCCTTGCAGTATGGCAATGAAAACGTCCTTACGTCATTGCCGTACTTCTCTACTTTAACATGATTTTTCGGAGTAACTATTTACGAATTAACGAATTAACGAATCACCTTAACTAAATAAAGTGCCAACATTTTCAACTATCAAACTATCAACTATCAAATTTCAAACTATCAAATTTCAAACTATCAAAATTTCCAACAATGACAAAAATGATTATAATATACCTATAATGTAATAAAATATACACGCTCTAATCCTTTAATTTGTATTACCTTTATGTTATGTACCTACATGTTATACTATTTATGTAATAAATTTTGCCAACATGCTTTTCAATTCATTCTGCAACATTTCATTCCCACGTGGTAATAATGATTTATAATGTCTATAATCCATTATAATGCATCATCATAGTAATGCCGCATTATAATGTCGTATAATATATCGCAACGATTCATGTCCTACTGATTATTGATTATTGTGAGATGAATTCTGTTTTCTCTGATAGTATGTTTCATACGTGCGAAGCACGTACGGGTCGCTAGTAGTTTATAAAAACATTAATATGTGAAATTAAAGATAGCTTTAAATATGAGCTTTTAGATTATTAAAAATGTTATTTTAATAATATATTTAATTATTTTTATCCATATATTAGTTAACATAATATTTTTTAGAAAAACCAAAACTATTATGATTGAATGAATGAAAAATAATGTCAATGAACGGTCTTTTTTAACGAGAACGTCAATGGGTCACTGGACCATGAACGAATTTTGACTTATGAATACAACTTATTGAAGGTAAATAACGTGTAGAACGCACGATGTTCACATTAAAAACGCGACAAAGTAACTGAGAACCCCCCCCCCCCTCCGCTCTAATTTGTTAAGTAGCTTTGGTTCAAGCCTCCCTTCCCCCCTAAGTGCGTAGCGTAATACTTGAATGGCCTCTTACGGAATTTTTTTGCTATTTTTCCTATGGAAGACGTCGGACAGAATGTAAGTCTATCATCTGAACCTACTCTACGAAAGTCGGCAAATTGAATGAAATCCATTCTTAAACTAACTTTCCTACCCTCCGCTCTCTTTCTTTCTCATATTCGTTGTCAAAGTAGGTAAAAAGAGAAACCGTCCACCGGAGCAAAAGGTTTTTCTGTGCAATTAAGCTCCTCACAAAGTCGCAGTGGTAGCTTAAATGCAGAGGGACCGAAGCTCGAGTGAAAGTTTTTCACAATCAGCTTAAGCAAAACCTCTTATCTTTGTTTTCCAGTCTCATTTCAGCGCGGGAATCCAGTGTGGTCTCTCGCCTCGGCCGCTTTTCATGAAGAAAGCATCTAATTATAAACATATTTTAATTACATAACTATATATATCGAATTTATTGTCAAGAAAGAAATCAGTACAAAGAAAGAACATGACTTTTCAGAATACACTTAAGAATTATTACAACAACTACCTCTGTTTAAAAGGTATCCATTTGAATTTGTAGATTAAGATTTTCTACAGAAAGTTTTAGATAGGGAGGAATTTTAGGCTGTACAATTTAATAAATTGCACATGAAAATAACTAGGGAAAAAATCCAATGGGAAAAAACCTGGTTTAGATGAAGGAGGTGGGATAAAACAAAACCCAGACTGCTGAAAGAGCAAAATAACAAGAATATTAAGAAAATAAAAATAAATATAAAAATAAGTAAATATTAAGAATTTACAACTAGATAACAAGGGAAAGGGTGAAGACTTCAGTACGTGAGCGCCCAGCTCTCCATTTTAAGTATGGAGAGGCGAGGCTGGGCGTATTCACGCCTGTGCCTGTGAAGAAAGAATTAATTCTATTATAAATCAGTTCACAGATAGTGAATCAGATTGTAGGGAAGGTTGGACTGATTGTGGGATCTGTACCTCTTGTTGAGGTAAGAGCTTGAGGATAACAGACATCAGTTTGTCAATCTGCTCTGCTTGTTTAGTTACTAGGTGTTTAAGCTCGTTGATTACTGTGACATAATCAACGCTGTTATCAGTTGTCGTGAGTGACTCTTTTTACTCACTTCCTTTTTGACTTTGCACCCTTGATAGGTTGCCAAGTGGTTATCTGATTACATAACTGAAGAAAAAAATAATCGTATGAACCGAAAAACCGTGTTTCTTATCTATCGAACTATTTATTGTTAGTTCAAAGAACTACAGATCAACTACACGAGATAGAAAGAATCGTAGGCAAATCAGTGAAAATTTACGCAGTAGCCATGTTTGGCGAGATATGGTACTAAATCGATTTGTTTTGCCCCAAACCAGTACCAGATTCTATAACAGATAAAAATATTAACGATCCCAAAGTATAGTATTCCAGGAATTTACGATAAAGCACAAAAACATAGCCCGAATATACGAATGAAGAAGGAGTGAATATTATAGCCTTGTTTAACCATGTTTTAATTCTCTCCTTCTTTACCAGAAATTAACTAAACAATGAAATATGATCAATGAATGGACCACTACACAATAAGAAAAAGTAACCCACATTTTGTGTCAATATGGGAAGTAAAACACAAAAGGACCTAAACCCTCGGTAAACTGTGTAGTTTCCCAGTCTCACCATTGTTTTTTGCGCTAAATTTGCCACAAACTGTACCAAAATCAACACAAAATTTGGGTTGGTTTGAGTTTCACTTTCTCCTTGTATATTAACGAAAAGTAACACAAGAACGCAAATATTTTTCTCATTGTGGAACAAGGTACGAATTTAAGCATTTTGATGTTTGAGAAATTTTCGTTGTACAAATCGTGCTCTACGTGAAGTTTTTATAAGAAAACATACATCATGCTTAAATTAGCACCTTGGCTTGTGGTCCAGCAGTAATTTTTTGTTAACTCACATCTCTCTTTAATCGATTTTTAAAATTTGCGACGTATCTCTAATTACTAATTCATCGATCAAGGATCACCGCAAACTCGCCAGAAATGTGATTGGTTGAAATGACCGATGTCCAACCCGTATCATTGACTCGACTTAGTGTACGCCGTTGAATGAAAATGAAGTGTTAGATTCAAGAAAGTGCCCGCAGCTTATTTCGCCTTCAAAATGGCTTGATACTGTGCAAAACTCGCGTGCTCGAATAGTTGTATGCAAGATTCTAGGGTGAAGAACGTTGTCTGATTCCGCATATTCTCCTGTTTTTCATCGGACGGAAAGCGCCGCAGCAGGTCTAATTGTAATTATTCTATGGAACAAATTAATTTTTTTCGCAAAAACAAAAAGGAAAAGAAGAAAAATGAAACAGTAGCAAACCCGCATAAATCATACTGGAAAAAAAAAAAAAAAAAAAAAAAAAAAAAAACATTGGATCTAGAGTCCAGACTCTTAAAAACATCGACAAGAAAAAATACTCTTGATTAAATCAGAATCTAGCTTAAATAAAAAACCAAGCCTCTTAATTTAAGTGGATTTCGTTTTGATTCGAGCAAAAATCCGATTGAATCAAGGGTATTTTTTCTTCTCAATGTTTTCAAGAGTCTGGAATCTAGATCCAATGTGTTTTTTTTTTTCCAGTGCATGTAATATATTTTCAAAGAGGAAACTTCCCACAACAAAAACTCTTATAACAGTTAACTTTTTTAGCGTAAAATGAGGAAATTGGGTTTATATCCTGATTTTGATATTTTTGTTTAAAAAAACCTAGGAACGTCTTTTTTTACATCAAAGGAACGGGACACCGTTCACTCTTCACTAATTTCATCAAACTAGATTTGATTAAAGCATCCCCCTTGTTTATTGTTTGTCACTCAATGTTGTGATGAGCGACGGTTTAATTTCATAAATGCTTTTGCGAGCAGTTAAACTTAATTACAACCTTTCATGAAGCTGAAAAGTCCATAACAGGTCTACATATTTGAAACCGGACCCGTGCAAATTCCGGCCTTTTAGAACTCGAAGTATGCCATTAATTATTTAGGGAGTTGAATGAATAATAATGATAATAATACCCCTCCTCCATCCTCTCTCCCGCCTTCTCCGTTTTGAAACATTTTTGTTTTGGATCGAAGCCTGAGGTTTCGGATTCGTATACGCAATAATCGGACTGAAATCTTTCTTACAATCTCTAACAATTTATTTTGTTTCTGTCTGTTTTAGGTAAAGTTTGATAGTTCTGCTCATTTGCCATTAGACCTCGAGCAAATGAAACATCCATAGTTTATTACGTAAGTTCGTTTGATTTATGGTTATACCCCACTACGCAGCGATTAAAGTAGATTGCAACCAAAATTTTCTTCACAACGTGATTCCGCAATAGATTTTTTTACAAGGCTTTTGAAAAATTATAAGATAAATGCATTTTTCTAAGCCAGTGGCGAAACGTGAATAATTATTTACGGATATTTCCCCATTGGAAACTATGGTAAAGAATCAATTATGAAGGTTTCATTGCGAACACTCTGCTCATCGATTTTTTCCGTTGGTTTAAATGGTAGACCAATCGATATATCGTAAAACACGCCTCGTTACACAGTGGATCGAGTCAATCAGAGAGGTTGGACAATACATTTTTTACTAAGATTGCCAATTTTTGGTGTTTATCTCGTGACTTTTTAAATTTCAAGGGGTGCTTGTAGAGGAAAATTTCACGTGGAAACCATTGGAATCACCTTAGAAGCTCAAAGTGTTGTATAAATCGAGTTTTAAGCATTTAAAGTTTCCAAATTTTGTCCGACCTCTCCTATTGACTAGATCCACTTTGTGCCACGGTAATCTTAGCGTGATCGATATCTTACTCCCCAAATACTTCATCAGAACGCGCTTTTTTTAGACTTTTTTATAATCTCCCGCACTGGAAAAAAAACACATTGTATCTAGAGTCCAGACTCTTGAAAACATTGACAAGAAAAAATACTCTTGATTCAATCAGATTTTTGCTTAAATCAAAAGGAAATCAGCTCAAATTAAGAGGCTTGTTTCTTGATTTCAGCAAAAATCCGATCGAATCAAGAGTATTTTTTCTTGTCGATGTTTTTAAGAGTCTGGACTCTAGATCCAATGTGGTTTTTTTCCAGTGCACGAAATATTATCTGAATGCCACGCGGGTGATTGAACAATTTTTCGGTGTTCAGTTTTATTAAATATTGAACAGCCTAAATACGCGGCAACGCAGGGTGTTAAGTATGAAAGGGGTCCAACGCCCCACTCGATTTCCAGCCTAATTGAGTTTGCACAAAACAACAATGCGGTGCCTGCCGCGGACCCTTCATTTTCACATTTTCCCCGACTCTCTAATGAGCTCCAGTTCGGTCAACTCGTCCGAGTGATCTACGCTATGAAAAAGACAATAC
Organism: Bemisia tabaci; assembly: GCF_001854935.1. Lineage (NCBI taxonomy): Eukaryota > Metazoa > Arthropoda > Insecta > Hemiptera > Aleyrodidae > Bemisia > Bemisia tabaci. Next base: position 699,525 of record NW_017547167.1, read on the forward strand.
CTTGCATGGTCTGGTCTAAAAATTATCGGGTCACCTCGTTATACCTTTTTTCATGCTTTTACACTGTTTCATTTTTTTTTTTAATTCAATGGGGGGAGCAACGATGTACTGCGATTAAGTACGATGTACAGCGTCAAATTACCACAGGATATTTAATTGGGTCATTTTTTACAATTAAGACCACACATTGTAGCGAGGACACTCGCTTGAACGTCATTATGAGACACTTTTCGAAACTTCTTCGGATTTGAAATGTTTTTGGTCAGTATTAAAAATTTAATTTTAAAAAGAAGATAGCTTGCAATAAGCTTGCTGTGTTCGTAACGAACACCTTAATCATTGATTCTTCACCACAACTTGAAATAGGGAAGTATAGATAATCGATCATTCACGCCTCGCCCTTGGCCGGAAGGGGGAAGTATAGATCTTTGAACTCTAAAAATAAATGTCTCGATGTTTCAATTTTTCATCGATCGAATGGACAATTTTTGCTCCATGCCGCCGGAAAATTTATGTACCGTTAGTAATTTGGATTTTAGTTTGATCACTTTTTTCATTAAGTGTTCAGTTTTCAGCCAAGATTTTATGTCTCGGATGATCAGGGTACGCACTTTCTCGCCGGACCGACATGAAGGAAACTTGTGGCCGAACGGAGTGGCTCCATTTAAAGCTATGGAAAAGTATCGATTCTTGGAGGGGCCAGGTGCTCCGACAAGAATCGATCATTTAACATAGGTTTCAATGGAGGGAATCCGGTGTTGCCAGATTGCTGACTTCGCCGCTGAGGCTCAGTTCGTATTTTGTCTAGTTCTCCATCAGTATTCAAATGTTACAAACATAAGTTTCCAATCTTATAGTAACTATTTTCCCATCCGCAATTGGACTTCATTTTGCGATTGGAAATTAGAATATCTGACTCAACTTAGAAACAACGTATGCGCCATTAATCTCCCTATGCACACAAGAGTCTTAACGGATGAGCCAAATCGTAGTTTTCAAGTGCAAAATGCAGTCTAATTGTCGTTCTGATGAGCTTTAGGAATTTATGAACGCAAGCAGAAGAGAAAACCGCTACCCTGCCGTGCGGAGGAAAAACGCCGTACGAGCCTTCAGCAGTTGCCGAATTTCCCCTTGCAAATTTGCAAACTTGCAAACCTTGCAAACTTTTAGGAAAATTTTTGAATATTTGTCGATCAATTTCTCAGATAATTTTGTTTGTAATTTGATCTAAAACAACTGAAAATCTCAAGGAAAAATATTCATAATTTGCCTCAAAAATAAACCTTCTATCGAAGGAAATTTGGCAACTCTCGAATGTTCATACGGCGTTTTTCCTTAGCACGGCAGTATAAACGTGATTCGTCACGGTAGTTCAAATGATCACGCCATTACATCTCCAAGCAACGAAGGAGCCTACACGTAAAAGTTGTTTCAATTGCATGGCTCTGTTTAAAATTATTCATACAAATGTGAAAATGAAGAGGAGAAAATTAGTTGTGTTTTATCTAATTTTTAATCATTTGAAATGACAACGATTCCAACAAACTTTACAAAAACTTCGAAATCATAAATTAAAACAGCCGCAAGTTCGAATAATCGCGTCAAACACAGTACGGCCGGCGCTGGGCTAGCGCGCACTGCACGGAACGGATGGTGACGCCTTACAAGTCTGCAGGATACTGCATGCATTACGCGTATCCTACAAAGCGGTGCGCGCTCAAGTCGTCAGGAAATCATAATATCTTGGTGTCGAACCTACCCTGGCGTACACCATTTCCGAACGGTACACATCGGGACAAAATAAACATTTTATCGAAGGAAATTTGGCAACTCTAGGATGTTCATACGGCGTTCTTTCTTAGCACGGCAATATGAGTAAGGAAGTGTCAACGGTCATCCGAAAGTGTGTTCTCTGTTGAATCGATCAATGCTGAAACCCAACAAGTTCATATTCTTATGAGCTCTGATACGTCCGTGCTCTTATGAATGTCAGGTGTCATCAGTGAATGAACTTTTGAGTTGTAACATTGACCGATTCAGTTGGGTGACGAAGCAACGCTCGGTCTCTGTTGAATCGATCAATGCTAAAACCTAACAAGTTCGTATCCTTATGAGCCCTGATACGTCCGGGCTCTTATGAATGTCAGATGTCATCAGTGAATAAGCTTAGATTTGTAACATGGACCGATTCAGTTGGGTGACGAAGCGACGCTTGGCGGCACGCAGTCTCATCGCTTGCATCTGACACGTGATTTGCCAGACTAATTTCCTCGATGACTCTCTCCCACTCATCGATTTAATTCCTTTCTCGCTCCTCTCTCATCCGCCTGGGGTTGCACTTGTCAGGTTCATGAAATTAATTTCAACCCTGATATTATGCTAAAAATTATTCTCCGCTGAGGGGTCCGCTCCGCTTGCATGGTTGTAATTCATGCACTACGGTATTCCTGACATTTTGTCTCCTTTCTGACGTAAGGGCGTTTCTCTATCCCCGCGTGAACCCTGTTTTACTCATAAATCCATGCTGTCTAGGGCTCGTGTGGAAATCGAGGTACGCCCTCACCAGTGGCGTGGCGTGAATTGAGATACATCGATTGTTATGCCATCTAAACCTATGGTAAAGAATCGATTATTAAGGTGTTCGCTGCGAACACCCTGTTTATCGATCCTTTTTCATAGGTTTAAATGGCATAACAATCGATAAATCGCAATTCAAGCCACGCTACTGACCCTTACGTCAGAAGAGCGACGATTTTCCGGGGACCCGCGTGGTGTCACTGAATCAAATATGCGTTTTCCCGGGTTGCCACTGGCGCTCAGTGGATTGAGTGATTTAGAAAGGTTGGACACGAAATTTTTGACTAAAACTGCAAATTTTGATGTTTATTTCGTAACATTTTAAATTTCAAGGGGTGCTAATAGAAGAAAATTTCACGAGAAAACCAGTGAAACCACAATTAGAACCTCAACGTATTGTACAAACGGAGTTATAAGCTTTTAAGATATTCAAATTTTGTCCGACCTCTCCCATAGACTCGATCCACTGTGCGGCGCACAATGGTTAGAGCTGTCAGAAGAGGTCAGACATGAAATTTTTGGCTAAAATTTCTAATTTTCATGTTTATTTTGTCTTAAATTCAATTTCTAAGGGGTGTTCCTGGAGGATATTTCGTGAAAAAACCACTTTTAAACTTTTTTGTTTCATATTTTCGAAAATATGAACCTTCTAAGTTTCCAGATTTTGTCCGACCTTTCCTATCGACTTTACCTAAAGTTTTTCTTTGAATACATTTATTTATGAAGAAAGTCATGAATATTTGGACCGAGTTTACCAGAAAGGAACCAAGCCAAATCAGCTATTGCCAAGTTTAACCGGGCAATTAAATTTTTTACGAGAGTACGTTTGTTCGGATTTCTTTGAATAATTTAAGGAATTTGCTTCGTGCCATGGAGAAGTTTCACTGAAATTTGCACGAAAATCCGCACAACCGTTTTCACGTAAAAAATTAAACTGCCCTATTAAATTTTGCAATCGCTGGTGTGGCTTGGTTCCTTTCTGTTTAACGCGGTCCATTTCTCTTTGCAATTTTCAGACTTTTTAGATCAAATACGAATGAAATCCTGCGAAAGATTCGGGAGAAATATACACAGATTTTCTTGAAAATTCGTGATTTGTTCAAGGGAATTTGGGCGTTCTTCCTCAGCACAGCAGTATATGCCATTACTTCCGCGCTTCCTCACAAGATCCAAACCTGGGCGGGACGCGGTGGGCGATGGCCCACTAATCGCTTTTGGAGCGCTCAAAATCAAGCCCCGCGAACAATCGGCTAGACCGCCCCACGCAATCTCGCGGCGAGCGGGGCGCGCCCCCACGCTTTGAGTTGCCCCGACTCAAATATTTGCTCTAGTTATTTCGTCCACCCTGCGCCCCCTCCCGCCNNNNTGCCCCCCCCCCCGAAGTCCCTCTGCTCACGGCTCCCTTGAAAAGGCTGCCTATCGATTATGTTGTTAACTTTGGGCTCAAGTAGATCCCCTCGACTACCTCGCTCTCACTCTCTCAGTTAGTGTTAGAACTTTTTGGGGCTTTATTTATGTATGACCTAAAACTGAAATATTTTTTATAGAAATGATATATACTACACTGGAAAAAAACACCTTGAATCTAGAGTCCAGACTCTTAAAGACATCGACAAGAAAAGATACTCTTGATTCAATCAGATTTAAGCTTAAATCAAGAACCAAGCCTCTTCATTTGAGCGGCTTTCCTTTTGATTTAAGCTTAAATCTGATCGAATCAAGAGCCCTTTTTCTTGTCAATGTTTTCAAGAGTCTGTACTCAAGATCCAATGTGTTTTTTTTTTCAGTGTAGGGTGCCTACCACCAGTAAAAATTGGGAAATATCGGGAAATTTGATGTCATGAGAAAAAATCAGAAAAATTAATTATGAATCAGGAAATTCAGAGTGCGTCAAGAAATTTTTAACCGCACACAGCACATTTGATGGTGAAACATTTGATTCGAATGATTACATATGTTGATTCGTAAAGCAGAATTGTACATTTTCCGCGCGATAAATCACGAAATTTCCTTTAAAATATCTGGAAAAGTTGAAATTAAATTTTATTCGACACCCTCACGTACCTACGTTTTCCAAGGCTACCTAAATTCACAGCAGGCTAAATAATTCACAATTTCAAATCGTGACTTAAAAACGCGCCTACTTAGAGAACAGATAAGCGCTCGCTATTACGAACGTCCTATAACTTTCCGTTTGTTTTCAGTGGATATAGGTTCAACCCCTGAGAGAATCAGAAAAACTTGACCACGTGGCCACGTAGCTAACTCTCTTTTACTGAGAATTATAATTTGAATGTTCAATTTTGCAGAGGATGGAACTAGTTGAAAAAGACGTAGCGATCCATTAGATCGACGAGAGAGCCGGCCGAGAAAAAAAGAAAAAGAATTTGCTCTCTTTCCTTTACGATTCGCACCCCCTCCCTCCCACCGGGTCGTATTCAGACAAGAATTATCTCTACCCAGTATTCGTGCCTTTTTCTCTCATCACGATGCCGTTACAGCAGCAGCGGTGCAATTAAAGCCGGTGCAGAGTTGCATGAGGAGGTATTAAAGGGAGATGTAATCCGTCGAAAACAACAGCAACGTGCTACGTCAGCAGGGATTTTAGGCGTCGAGGAGTGAGTTACGGGAGGGTGGAGACATAAATAATGAGTAAATTACGCCAAGGGATGCACCCAGCGCAGTCGTTTAAATTAATCCGAAAGAATGAGCATGTACTGCGCCTGGATATGACTCCGCTCTCAACTCTCTCCTTAAATTACCCCCCCCCCCTTCTCGCCTTTAAACCGCTACCTCCTCCACCGCTTATTAATACAGCCAGACTTAGAACTCCTACCGCAGTTTTTGCAACCCTTTCAGAGTTGGTCAGTCGGCCAGAGAGTAATTATTACACTCGCAAAGTATTTGTCTACATTTTTTACTCTCACTCTATGATTTGAGATTTTACGATGATAATCAGACTAATAGGGTTACCACAGTCAGGGAATATCGGGAAATGTCAGGAAATTTTAAAAAGTTAGGGAAAACCCGGAAATGTCAGGAAAAATGATGAAAAGGACAGGGAAAAATTGATAAGCACCTTTATTTGCTTTCTAGAATAGGTTTAACGTTTCGAACAACAAAGTTTGCCCGAAAAATATTTCTGATTATGTATTTTTGACGGCAGTATAGAGGAAATAGCAACAGTTCGGAGTATATATTTAAAATTTACTTACTGTCTCTGTTCGCGAATCATCAGCCACCATATTTGCACTTTGAACACAATTTTGAAGAAAACTTTAACTCGTTTCCTCCTTCAGAAAGTTCAGTTTTTGACATTAATTAAACTGCTCTCAAAAGCTCCGTCTACTCTACTATCCAGCAGTCTCTGCATCAAAATTGAGAGGTAATCACGACTTTTCCTGTCGTTCTTCGGGGAAAACTTCTTCTTTCCGGTAAAATCACTCGGGAAAACCAAATACTCCCATCTAATTAGATGAGGAGGACCCGGAAACCCAACTGCACATCTAGTAGTAACAACAGTAAGCCCGAGATTAGAGAAAAAGCAAATAAAAAGAAAGAAAAACAAAAGTTCTTAAGTAAACAGAAGCAACGGAGGGTAAGGAATTTGGGAAGAACTTGATTTTTGGGTGGCTCGGCCGACAAACTTCCCGCAACAAGTAATTCAAAAGCTGAGAGACGAATGGAAAAATGGAGCAGGAAAATGAGACGTGGTTCAGTGAGGCCGTTATTAGTTTAGTTCAGCTCGGGGCTCGGGGTTGCCTTTCCGTGAGCAAGGAGATTCCCTGTATCGCGTCGATTACTAGTTACGTATCTTACGACCTTAATCGATAAATAACATTGCTAAGATTGGGATGTCATTCGATAACAATAAATTCAACTATCGACCTGCAGTCCTCAATTTTACCAATTAATCGGCCCACAGTGCTCCTTCATTTATATGCATACGCAATACGGACAGTCATTGAGTTCGAAAAGTCGTATCCTGCGCCTTGCCAAATTTTATCAATGACAGCACATACCATTGCTAAGATTTATCGTTTTATCGATCCAAGCCTTGTCATTCGATAATATTCAACAGTCGGATCCATAGCTCTAGACAAGGAGGAAAATGCGAAGTGTCAGAGCAATGTTTCCACCAAAATTGGTGACAGTTCTTGAAAGGAGTCGGATTTTTCCACTTACTTTTTTTAAAAGCATTTTTGTATTCATTTGATTTGCTGATACTTGTGCTGTCTACTCTTTTTGGTCATACGCTTTTATGGTGCTAATGTCACTTCGCACTCGGGGTTTTTGACCGTTCTGTACAACAGAGTCTGTAGACTCCGGCACCGAATTTCACTCCTCGATTTTTAGCAGTGACGTTCCTTTTCTGAAAAGTTCTTCAGCCGAAAAATGATAATCTTCCTGTCAACTGAAGAATGGAGTTACTTTTCTTCACCTGCGGGTCAATTGTTGAATCGTTTATCGAATGATTCTGATCCATAAATCCCTATCTTAGCAATGCTTTTTATCGATCAAGGTCATTCGATATCGGTCCAACAATCGAGCCGCTGGGAAACGAAGAATTCTGCCGTGCTGAGGCAGAACGCCGTATTCGTAGAGTTGCCAAATCGTCCTCGGTAAAACATGTATTTTTGAGAAAGATTATGCATATTTTCTGTTGAAATTGTCAGACATTTTAGACAAAGTTGCGAACAAAATTGTCTGAAAAAATCGAAGAAAAACATTTACAATTTTCTCAGTAAATTCGTTTTTTATTGACGGAACTGTGGCAACGTCTGAAGGTTCATACGTCGTTTTTCCTTAGCACAGCAGAATTGGCGGGTTTTCTTTTTGAAAATATAATTTTTGTCGTACACCGGCTCTTCGGCAACCCCGTCTTGACAAGAGATTTTCATCCCAATCCTCATTTCAGCACTCGCCCAGAATACACACCAAGATTTTGATACCAGTCTAAGAGGGTGCGTGCTGCGATGTCGATTTTACCAAAAAATATCTCATTTTCCCCCAGGAACTATCGTAATACACAGCTTAAATTCCGTCCGAGTGGCTAAGCTGGTGTTTCGGCATAAGGAGGGTGTACGGCAGAAACCGAGGAAGATGAAACTGGGGGGAAATGAGGATGTATCAACGCAGTCCCGTATAAAATATCCCTCGTCTCCCTCCCTCACTGCCGTGCTAAGGAAAAACGCCGTATAAACCGTCAGGCGTTGCCAAATTTCCGTTGATAAAACACAGATTTCCTGGTAAACTCGTGAATATTTTCCTTCCACCTCTTCAGATAATTTTGTTCGCGATTTCATCGAAATTTCCTGAAAATTTCAAGGGAAAATATTCACGACATTCCTCAAAAATAAACATTTTTACGGAGGAAATTTGGCAACTCTCGAATGTCAATACGGCGTTCTTCCTCGAGTTGGCAGCTCAGTTCCCCGTCCGAGGCGTATTATTTAGGACAGCGCACTTGAATACCCCCAGCGACATGTTTTGATTATTCTGACAACCCGGAATGAAGTCCTCTCGTTTTTATAAATCCGGCCCCGGGAGGTGGGAGGATGATTCTTCGCGTCAGTCTCCAGAAGCGCAATTTATCGGTCCCGCTTAAGCCTTGATGAAACGGTTTCCACCTTTGTTCATTTCATCTCGGGGGTTGATCTGAGTGGCTCGTCTTGAGATCAGCGGGGAAATTTTTTGCGGTTTTACGAGTTTTTTCACCAAATATTGTTCTGAAAAAAAAAATTCCGGTCGTGGAAGCCGTACTTACGGGCTATATAGACATACTGTCCGAGTTCCGGGCTCAGAGGTCGAAAGGTCTGGGCGTAGCACCCGGTGCGATCGAAGCTACGGCTCCAGCACCCGGAACTTTAGGCCTTTGGGCCCGGAACGGACGATACGTCTATGTAGCCCGTAAATTTTTTTTAGTGTGTCGGTCGCGGTTGTTCGTAAGTGAAAAACACAAGAAAAATGGGTAACCAGGGCTAAAAAACAAAAAAATATAAAGCCTGGGTCGTTTCGGGGTGGTTTCAACCCCCTTCTCGACCAGAAAATAAAAATTACTTTTGTTATGCTGCCAAGTAGCGTTAAAAAATAATAATTACCAAAAAGGATTTGTGCGGAAAAGCCGTCGTCGATTTTATGCGGAAATGCCAGTACCTCTTTCTTGTGCAGAAAAGCCTGACTCCCCAATCGACTATCGAACCGTTTTCGACGGTGCAGATTCACCTTAAACTGCGATACCTTTCAAAATATAAACAGGCAAATAATTGGCAAAATGGCTTTTCGAACTCCTCCAAGCGAGAGCGCAAGGCTCTCATGTACTGCCGTGCTAAATAAAAACGCCGTATGAACATTCGAGAGTTGCCAAATCTCCCTTGATAAAACGTGTACTTTTGACAAAATTCATGCATATTTTTCCTCGAAATTTTCAAATATTTTAGATTAAATGTTTACAAAATTGTCAGAAAATTTTGGAAAATAATATTCATAATTTTCCCAATAAATTCGGATTTTATCGGAGGAAACTTGGCAACGTCAGAAGGCTCATGCGGCGTTCTTTCTTAGCACGGCTGTGTAGGCACTCCTTCCTCCAATAGAGCGATTCACGCAGAAACGCGAGATAAAAAATTCGCCATGCGGTGAACACCTATCCGCGCACAAAAGGATCGCCGGAAAATTAACGCTCGACGAACATGCTCGCACACGCCGAAGCCATAAAAACCTCACACAACCGCGAACCCCTCCCCCTTATCCAGCACCCCCACCCCCCATACTGCCGTGTTAAGTAAGAACGCCGTATGAGCCTTTAGACGTTGCCAAGTTTCTTCATATAAAAACCGAATTCACTGGGAAAATTGCGGATATTATTTTCCAGAATTTCCAGACAATTTTGTGCGCAATTTAATCTAAAATATCTGAAGATTTCAAGGGAAAATATTCATGAATGTTGTCAAAAATACATGTTTTATCAAGGGACATTTGGCAACTCTCGAATGTTCATACGGCGTTCTTCCGCAGCACGGAGGCCGGCTTCCGCCATTAGCGAAAGGAATCCCCGCGGTAGGAGTTAATAAACCGCTTTCACTTTTATCGTATCAAATTTAAAACGGCGGCGTCGCGCGAGCAAGAAGGGGCGGGGGATGATTTGAGGGCTGAGTGTATTATTGTTGACATCGGGGGGAGGCGACAAGGAGCAGGTGATAAAGGAAGACAGTAAGAGGACCCGTAATGACTTTATTCCGACTACACGCGTAAAACCGTTTCGCCGGAGCCGAGCGCTTTTCCGAAGTTCCCAATTTGCTTATTACGATCGGGTGCATGTCTTCACTTCAAAAGCCACCCCCTCCCTCCTGTCTGCCACCCTTTCACGCTGCCGTGTAGAGGGAAAACGTAGTATGAACTTTCGGAAGTTGCTAAATTTCTTGTATAAGCACACTTTGTAGAGAGCTTACGAATATTTTTTAAATATTTTTTATCTTGAGATTTATAGGCAATTTTGACCGCGTTAAGCAGAAAGGAACCGATCCACACCAGCTATTGCCAAATTTTATCGGGCAAATTAATTTTTTTTACATGAAAACGGTTGTGTGGATATTTGTGTAAATTTCAGTGAATTTTCTGCATATAACAAGGCAAATTCCTTAACATTTTTAAAGGAATACACACAAACGTTCTCTTGTAAAAGATTAGATTGACCAGTTAGATTTGGCAATAGCAGATGTGGCTTGGTTCCCTTCTGCTTAACGTGATCCATTTTTTACTTCGTACCTGAAAGTTTCAAAAATAAATAAATGAATAAATGAAGTAAATTCTACAATAGTCCAAAAAATAGATGGGTTTTTTTTGACGAAACTGAGATAAAAGCGCCGTTCAATCCTTTTGTTCAAGTTGCATCAAAAACAATGAGAAGAAAATGGAAATAATTACATTTTTGGAGTATGGAAGGAATAATGCGCAAACTTTTGAAAATCTATTGGAAAATTTGGACCACATAAATCAGCAAAAAAAAAAAAAAATAAATTTACTCCAGGATTCAAATATAAATTTTATAATCAGTCTTCTTCTGTACGTTAACTGTGTCCTCCAAAAAAAATGTCTAAAATTGGAGCATTGAAATGTTTTAGTGCGTTAGTGTGTCAAAAGAGCGAAATCTTTACAAAAATGTTCATGGTGGAAGAAAATTGGGATGAACTGGAAAATCCATTTTTCCCTCCGGAAGCTCCCCATGCTATTATATCGATTCTGAGTTTTGAAATTTCAAGATCTAATCACACTGGTTATAAGCTGTAATTTAAGTTTCAGTTTTAAAATTCCAGTTTTTAAAGCTGCTCTTTGAAAAATAGAAAAATTTGCCGTTGTGCACTTTTGATCCGAAGACTCCAAACATCTTCAAAAACATTTTTCAAAAAACCTTTTATCGAGGAACATTCGGCAACACTCGAATGTTCATACGGCGTTTTTCTTCAAGCACGGCAGGGCGAGGGTTCTGCGGCGACAAAACCGTGTCTTTCCGTCGTTTTTTCCCCTCTAATTTTGCTTTGGCGGGCCTGGATTTAAATTAAAAACGAAACCTTAGAGCGGCCCGCCTTGAACATCTGGTTTTCGACGTCTTTGACTAGCAGACCAGGCCGTAATCGGAATCGAGTTTTACGACGTCGTGCCTTAGTCGCCGCTCCACTAAGCAACCACTTTAATTTGAATCGCACCCCCCTCCCCCTTCGGAATGCTCTCGATCGGTGGTTCCTGCACCGGTCGAGTGGAAACTTTAAATTCAATATTTCGGCGGATGTATCCCGTTTTCTTTCTAGTTTTGTCGATAACTCTCGTGTTTTTACCCTAAATGGACGTATTCCTGCCAAACGGAACTATGTGCATTATGGCGTGAGCCCTGCCACGCTTGTATTCATATGGGTCTCAGGGCTCATGTCTTAATGCACATAATTCTGTTTGGCAGAAATACGTCCAAATAGGGTTGTTGCACTTTTTTCCTCATCCCAGAGATCGAAAAAAGTAGGGGTTTCAACTGATATGTGCGCAGTGAGTTTCCTTTCGTTTTTTGTTTCTTTTCTTCTCTGTTTTATCTTCCTTGAAGGGGCGTAAAGTTTCATCATAAGGATACGTTTTTTTCAGCGACTATGAAAGTTCTTTCTTTAACGCCAAACGATGAAATTTCTGCATCCTATCCAGCTTTGAATTCAAGCTTTAACTTTCACTAGAGATTTTGAATTAGTTCTTTGTTTAACAACACCATATTGATGTGTTTCATTGGGCTAGCCAAAGTATTGTGCGATAATAACTAAGCGTTATTCAGTGAAAGTATTGTTTATTAATCTACCTAATGCATTTCGGCTTTTCACCATTATCAGAGGATTTTCACGTAACAGAAAACTGTAAAGTCAATAACAAAATATCATAATTATTATTTCTTTTTACATATCACAGAAGTTTTACTAAAGGCTCGTCTTAAGGTTTATTTAGAAAATATGGTGATAATGTTCTCAGGCCAGAGAGAGGCGGCTTTTTCCTGGGGAGCCTCTCCGAGCTCAATTTGGTCTCAGAACCCTAATTTCAGCCCTGTGTGCCTCTAAACGTCAACGACCCCAAGAGGAAGTTTTAACGTGGCCGGCTGAAAACATCAGCGAGGGTGTGAAAATTCACAATCCAGGGTCGCGGGACCTGTCAACTTTCGGCTTTCACCCGGGAGAGGAGCTTTAAGGGTTAGTATGAAAGAGAAACTGGGCACCTTCATTATCTACCCCGACCCTCGTTCGGCCACAAGCCGTCGCATCAAAAGACAGCCTTATAGACTCCGCCACCGAAAATGACGTCTCATGATGGTTGATTAAACTGCATTGCCATGAATGCTGTTTTTCGGGAAAATATAACTCGAGTTTAGCAGAAATAGACCATTTTTCCCCTAAAAGAAGATATCTGCTTGTTGTAAATTGTTTTTTATATATCGCCACCTTCCGGCAAAAGTATCACAAGCGCCATATGCGACGTTCCCAAATTTTCACCGTCATTTTATTTTTTTACATGGAAATTGTCGGTTGATTCTGTCTGAAAATTTCTCTAAATATTATCGGCAGCACAAAGAAAATTCAGTGAAATTTTTGGACAGCTTCGTCGAAATTTTCTTGTCAATGTTTTCAGTCTGGACTCTAGATCCAATGTGTTTTTTTTTCCAGTGCGCTAATGAAGTTCTTTCAAGCAGCTAAAGAGCACCTTGTTATTATTGCGATAAAACTTAGTTCCATTGTGTTAAACTCTATCCGTATGTCCGAACAAACATGTTCCCGTGTAAAGAGGAAAAAGGATGACAAGGAATAAAAAGGAAAATACGTTCGTTTCGTTCATTAAACAAAATTTATCGCTATGCTGATCGAGAATGAAGTATACCAACGCATCAAGGCGTATGATACCACTATTCGAACACTTATGAGCGCGTATTGCATGCTTCGTTAAATGAAGGCGAATTATTCACGATGAAACTCATGCCAAGTTCTTTCCTCCGCGATGAGGCTCTATTGTCACTTTTTAGTCGTACTCAAAGTTTATTTTAGGTTTTCATCTAGATAAATCGATAACGTTCATAAAAAGTCACTCTTTCAAATATTTGATTACATTTTGCCGTAAGGAGCCACTATCCCGCGCTCTTCCATAGAAACACCTATCTGCCTAAGGAAACGAATGGTATTTATGTTGTTTCTAAAATGAGCTAGAAATAGTGGTTCCTTATTGCAAAATGAAGTCCAATTGAATTACATCTCGCAATAATCTCTAGCTCTTCCACGAAAGTACGTATATGCAATATGCATAGGTAAACAAATGGCATACATCGACGGTGTAAGTCGGCAATCACATAACTCGTTTGCGGTGTCTGAAAATCTCCGTCTCTATGTTATTTTTTTAAAGGAGAACAAATTGCCATCATTCCTTGAAGTGCTTGCAGAATTTCCTTTGCACAGAGAAGAAAAATCAAGGCAGTTTTAAAGAATTGCTGTTGAGTAGTATTCCGTTTAAAAAATGAAGTATGACAGGAAGTCTGCAACGTCGCAAACTGAGTTATGTGATCGTCGACTTTCACCGTCGATATGTGCTTTCTAAAATGAGCCAGAAATAGTGATTCCTTATTGAAAAAAGGAGTTCAATTGATCCTGGGAAAATTAGCGACGAAAGTTACTATGTGAGAGTGGTAGAGATGGACAGCGCAGGGAAGAGGCAATTTTCAACTCTCGTTGACCCTAAAATCCTGCCAATTTCTCGACGTGGAAGGAGAAAGTTTAGCCCGGAGCAAATTCGATTTTCGCACACGCACAAATTGATGTATTACCGAGAAAGTTAATTTATCAAATCGCGGAGGGTCGCTGGATTATTTAGGTCCGTCGCGCTGATTCGAGCCAGGCCCCTCGGCAGGATCGGGGGAGGGTCGAACTTTTTTAACTCGGAATGGAGTTAATTTGAATTCTGCATCGACTATTAATGAGAGGGGTTGTCAGGTGGGCTTTTAATCCATTATCCGAGCCCGCCTCCATCTTGTCGAATGAATGTTAAATTGGTAATTCCGGGAACTTGTGTTTTTCCTCCCCCGCCCTTTTTCCTCTTTATTTCTTTTTTTATCCCTTCGTTCCGTCTCTGATTTACGCTGCAAACAATGCCGGATATCGACACGAATATTTTATGAGGCAGTATTTTTTCTTACTTCCTCCTTTTTTTACGAAAAGTCGGCTTAAGTTTATCGATGCTCTCTGAAACATTTGTGAGACGATGAATTGAATTCATTCCCACTGCTGATATCGGATTTTCTCTATGTTGAAACATTTTTTTTTTTTTTTTTTTTTTTTTTTTTTTTTTTTTTTTTTTTTTGTGAAGGCAAGTCAAGTTTTTCATCTCTTTCAGGATTTTTATTTTGTCTGTCGTTAGATTCGCATAAAATTTGGCATTTTTGCAGTTTTTCAAATTGATTTTGAAGAAACTTGATATTTTTTCTATAAAACTCTTAAAATGGTGGTCTTACTACCGTGTTTTACAATCCAAATCAGGCCCTAACTTTAAATTATCTAAATTTTTAGACATTTATTTTAAAAAAGACATCACGCTTTCGCACTTTTGGTAACAACACACGAATATTAATAAAACAAATGGTCAAAGCAACTCGAAAGTACGTGAGAAAATCGCCATTTTGTTTGCTCTGACTTGCCGCATTCTCTCAGGTTATATTTTCAAGTTCTTCCCAAAGATTTCACTAATAATTAACGTTTTTTTCATTTTTTTCCCTTCCAACATGTCACAGGACATCTCAAATAAGTTAGTACGAATTTCGAAAAAAGCATCTTAAAATTTCAAGACTCTTGATACATTAAAGTGTTCGTGAAGTGCTGGCTGACATGAAGCGTTATTCCTTAAACGCTATTCCCGAGTAAAGAAGGTTAAGGAAATCATAATAAGTCTGGGAAGCATAATGAAACAAACTATGCTTTTGTTCGAAATGACAAGCAGTACGAAAACTCATTGCAGCGATGAAAAATTTTAAAACAGCATTACTATGCATCGCCATCGTTGTGCACCTTCATAACAGATACAGCCCATCGACCTGTTCCCCCTTCATTTTTCAACGCGACCAAAAGCGTTACAAACACGCTTATCCGGCTGCCGATGCCTCTCGAAACGCGGCGAGACACGGAGTGACGTCACGGCGACCGCGACGGCTGGAATCGGGTTCGAAGCCTTTTCCCTCCATTTCCGGTCCTCCGAGCGGATATCCCACCGGAGCGAATAAGCTAAACAAACTCCTTTTCGTCCCCCACAACCCAGAGCCTTTTACACCCCTCCCCCCCGCCCCTCCCGCCGTGCACTTACGTGAGACGCAATTTAAAAACATTTTATTCGGCGACAACCCTCATCGAAAATTAGGGGTGTGATATTGGAATTCCTCCCTTTCAATCATCCCGCTGCAAAGTACTCTGATTACGGGGGGGTTGACAAACTTTAAGCTCTAATTAAAGTGAGTGCTGAGGGGCCTCTCTCCGTATTAAAGTTTTATTCACGACCCGGACCGCGGGAGTGGGGGGCAGGGGGTGGCTCCAAAATACCTTTGGGCAGGAATTCAAGACATAAACATGGCTTAGTGGTTCCCTGCTGGTATTTTCGGTTGCTCTTTCGGCCGATAAATCATACTTAATGGCCATTAACAGCTCGGGCCATTCTTTTAAATGAGGTTGGCGCACGGAATGACCAGGGCTCTCTTCGTCATGACTTGGTAAGCCCGCGCTTTTAGTCCAATTTGAGCTTTGTCGAAACCCCTTCCCGTCGTATCTGTAATGCCTTGGATTTTCGTGGGTGTAGTTGGACGTATGCATTATGATATTCGTCCTGTTGCGCCTTTCTACGAATTAATCGGTGAATGTTTAAACTAATCGTGGCTATTACCTGATGAGTTTTAGGACATAGCGTTCTTATGGGCCTCAAGGCGCATCAGCAAATGCAGACTCGTTTGAATTTTATATAGGTCGATTTCATTATAGCTTGATAATGGCGCACTTACGTAGGGAAGAATAAAGTTGGTGCAACATTTTTTTTTTGAAGCTAAAAAAGTGATTATTTTACTCGAAAATTATTGAAAAAGAATGATTAAGAATGTGAAAAGGCCTGCTAAAGAATTAATCCTTGCGGAAGGGTGTAAATCCATCAATGGAATGTCTCAAAACCGCCGTTAACTGTTATTTTCCGTATAGTCGAGCGGGAGAATAACTTATGATTTTAAGAGAAAAGACAATTTTTATTAGTGTTAGAAAATCAGCTGTAGTCATCTATCCGCACAAAGTAAACCGCCCTCGGTAATTTTGAATGGAAATTCATTTTAGTACGGATAGACTACCGAGAAAACTGTAAAATTATAGTTGTTCCATTTTATCCCAGAAAATTCGGCCACCAATTATCCACCCTTGCAAAAGATATTGTCGTGAGCAATAATGCTCGCTCATTTTTGCTTCTATGAACTACAGTAAAATTTCTTCTCCAATTTTTTTCCTTTAAGAAGGAGGGGGCTCGAAATTCCACCCATTCCTTGAAATCAAACTGTTTTTGGAGACTTTGAAGACTCATAATGGACGCTCCAGTTCGCATACAAAAGAATTTTCGGCAGATTATGGGCGAACATGCATATATCTGCCGACTTTCTGCGTTTTAAAAACAAAATATTTCTCAACACTCATCATATTCCATAAACTTTCATGCAAAATTCTTTAGATTCTTTGTAAAAGATACAGTTACTAGATTTAAAGATATTACAGATACACTTATTTCTAGTAATGACAGATATTTTCGAAACATGTTGTTCAGTTTCTCAATCTTGATGAAATTATGTCGAGAAGTCTGCGACATCAGAAACGAGTAAAGTTCCCATATACTTTCGTGCATACACGTTGACTACGCCTGGTTTGTTGACTTTAACAACGCATCCATAATCGCACGTCACAGTGTACAGCAATGCGATTACTGGCTTCCCGGGAGTTTCCATTAACAGAATAGGCCCGAAGACACAACCCAGAGGGGAAAGCGCATTAAGAGGGTTTACTCAAAGGCGCTTTCGGAGGGTTTAATCGAAGGAGTAACACTTCGTCACTATCTCTCGGTAACGCCTACTACAATTCAAATGCACCCGACGTTATTGCCGAGTATGAAAATTTGATGACCCAAAAATCGATGCTAGGGTCTGGCTATATTTTTCCAGCCCTTTACGAATGTCGGTGGGGGAGGCGCGCTTTATAAAAGGGGTTCGCGCGGCCGACAACATTGACGCTCTTCACTTCGCCCCTTTGTGGAGGGCGTCAAAAAGATTTCACTTGAAGTTTCTTATTAACTCGTTCTTGCTTGTAAATGCCGCCGCGAATGGCTTTTGTTTGCACCATTGCCGCGGCCGCTCAAGAGGGATTATTAGGACCGAGTTGCGCGGAAATATCAACCCACACGAAGTTGAATCATAGGAAACAATGAAAGTTTGGACTTTTTTATTCCATGTGAGATTCAGTTTTAAAAAGAAATTTTGAAACGGCGACAATGTACTACGAATCTGCGAGTTTCAATTACGGTGTTCTCAAATATTTTATTGCTTTTTATTCCTTGAAAAGAATTCTACTTACTTATGAATCTTTACTAATCCGTTTGTAATTATTTTTGTTCACAGGTAAGAGGATTTCACGAGAGTTTATGAGTTGGCACCCTGATCCTCACTTTGAATCAACTCACGGTTTGTTAAACCTTCAATTTGACCTATCAGTTTCGCGGAAACGCACCTGATTTTCCCCTCTTTACAAATCAAACAATCACTCACATATTAACACAGCCGTGTGTTAAATGCAGCAAGACATTTATTAGTTGGATGGATTTGACTAGAATAAACCTAAATATACATGACATTTTACCTAATGTCTTGCCCAAATACTCTTTTTGAGATTGAGATATCCCTAAATCAAGTATTAACACCGTTTTCATGGTTCCATGTCACTCTAAAAAGTCTTATAGGTATCAACCCAAAAAAGCTCCAGATGGAAAATATGGACATTAGTGTTTTTTGCACAACACGATGTAATTTGGACAGAGTTTAACAGGAGAGCAATGAGTTTAATTTTGGGGGAAAAATAAGTTTGGAGTTGAGAGTGATCGAGAAGTTAACTGATCGTAAATCAACTTTCGTCTGATACTACTTTCTCCCATCTGGATACAACTGTCAGCCTCTTTTTCTCTGTTCGAACTTGATGCAATTCGGTGCTCTTCCATTAAACTCGATCCATTTTGTCTAAAGATTATTTCCTTGTAAAAGCATGCCATACGAGAAGAGTGATGCAGAGTGAAATGCAGTTCGTCTTTATTCCCGCTAAATCCACCGTGCAGTCATACTTAAAATGATCGACTTCCGCACGAACTCCGTCTGCATGTTAATTCGCTCTTTACAGAAAAGATTACACCAGAACAGATTTTTCACGCTGAAAGTAAAAAATCCTCGAAAGCTAATCATTAATCCACTCCACGTTAACTACCATCCATATTACCAACTTCAAGTTTCAAGCTGGAAACTTCCGACCCAACTTCACACCGGAAAAATATCAATCCGGGCAGTTATACTTTTTTATATCAACACCCCCGCGGAAAAAGTTTCCCGCCCCCGCCCATAACTCCAACCCCTCCCATCGATTCGGAAACACAAGTTTCCATTTCGCGGAGGGGGCGCTGAAAAGCGGACGATCAGGAGAAACCAGAGGGTCCAGCCCTGAATGGAACAATCGTTACGCGGTGGCGAATTGGACTTGTTCACGTCAAAAGGACCTATCTCCATTGTTGTTTGGCCCCTGAGACCCAGAAGAATCTATGCATGATATAGGTTGTGTAACGATGGATATAGGTCCTTCTAGTTTGAATACATCCAATTGTCTCTACAAACGCGGTCGCATTAGAGTGATGTGTGTCGTTGTGTACTTTGCAAAGTGCGTTCGCATCAGTGAAACCGCACTGGGGCGCAATTAGCGACGACAGCTTACCGCCCCGCTTAAAAGCTCGTATCCGCATTTTCGTTGGACCATTTTAGAACACGGAAATATATAATGCTCAGGGATTATTGCAGATTGTAATTACGTTCTTTTTGTCGGGAGGGCGCATGTTTTGCGACAATGGTGGCGCATTTCGTCGCTCCTCTGACGTAAGGGCGTAACTTGATTTCTACGTGACCCCTGTGCTCCGTATGACTCTATGCTTTCTAAGGCTCATGCAAAAATCTAGATACGCCCTTACGTCAGAGGAGCGACGATTTGTCCTTGTGTTAAATCGAGAGCGACTCACCCTTTCCAACGCACGTTTGCACCTATCTACCCCACGCACACTGCCGTGCCAAGGAAGAACGCCGTATGAACATTCCAGAGCTGCCAAATTTCCTCTGGTATGATATGTATTTGGGAGAAAAGTTATGCATCTTTTTCCTTGAAATTTTTAGATATTTTAGATTAAATTGCGAACGAAAGTGTCTGAAAAATTGGAGGAAAAAGACTAGCAACTTTTCCCAGTAAATTCGAATTTTATCGAAGGAAATTTGGCAACGCGTGAAGGTTGATACGGCGTTCTTTCTTAGCATGGTAGGACAGGTTTTATTGGAATCTGCGCTGCGTTTCCGCGATAATTTTGTTTCGCAGGTTGATTCCGGCACTCTGGTCGGCCGGCCGCGCCTTGTGGAAAGAATGTTGGTGTGCTTTTGTTCCGCCGGGGCTGTAAATTTAATTTCCTCTCGACGCTGTGTTTTGACAATTATTCAGTTAACAGGAGTTGCAGTAGAGCCACTGGAATATTGTCACCCCTCGTGCTATTTTACTGCGAAATAATTAGGGGTGATCGATCGTGGTATCGCGAGGAATGTATGTGAAAGGGAAAGGGCGGTAATTTTTAAGGACGGCCGTAGCTTTTCTCCTCCAGCAATTCGTGCAATCTTGAAAGTATTAAAATGTTCCTAGTATTGACAACGCCCGTTTACAGTTGCACTATTCTGCGTGCTAAGAAAGAACGCCGTATGAACATTCATGGGTTGCCAAAACTTCTAAATAGTTTATATTAAGCAAGGTCTATAGAGGATTTGATTCAAAATACCTGATTTCGAACCGAGGCGATCAGAAGGAATTTGGAAATATCAAATCCACCATAAGCGGGGTCTTCATAACATGCGGATGCCTAAAATGTGCTGAAAGAGACTTAGGGCTCAACATGTTTTAATGGCCGAAATAATTACGGTAGTAGTGTGCACAAATTCAGGATTGGGGCGCCTTCAATTTGAGTGATACTTCCAGCGCATCCGGAGAGTCAGTTTAGTTGCGTGACCTAACTTAACCCAACTTGAAAGTGCTGCAATCGGTTCCCGAGCTTCGTACTCGGGTAGAACCATAAAAATTAAGCATATTGAGTTACTGGAAAGACAAAATTTGTTCCAACGTTCTGGAATTACTTTTCATGTATATTATTTTCTACAAGTAAGCTCATCAAAATTTTTTTTCTCGAGGTTTTCGGTGAATTTTTGTCACTTTGCAGGTTTGGTAGCTAAATGCTATCTCGGCTCATGTTCGATCGATTTTGGTGAAACTCGGCATCAGGGGATATCTTATTACGGGAAACTCAAATTCTAAGTTCAATTTTCAAAATCCAAGATGGCGGATGTAGCCGGAAGTGGTATACTGGCTTCTCCAAAATTATCTACCCTTGCAATCATGATGTGTATTTATTTTCTGTTCATTTTCAAATTCAATTAATCCTCAGCTAATGCAGATCTTGTCATAAGCGCGCTACTTGGCATTTATGTGATGTGCAGCAAGTGCTTATTTTTTTGCGAAGAATTTCTTCATTTTTAAGAATTTGAAAGTTGTGACAATTCTCCCTAAGCCACTAGATGAAAATTCAAGGATCAGAATACTCAAATCTGAACTATCGACAATTACTATTTTAAGGAAGGTGAAAATGAGTCTTGTATTTTTCCTTTTTCACTGTTTTTTTTAACTTTTATTTCTCCTTCGTGACCATTCATTAACAGCCTCTTGTGCTTACCTTTGCGTGAATTGAAATTCATAAAAGCTTACTCAGCAGAGAAATCAAAGGAATATTTCCGCTAAAACAGCATTCGTGATAATAATACCAAAAGTTAAAGTTGGTCAAATATGTTCAGATCCTGACATTCAACATTTTCCTGTCGCCAAAGGGCCACGGAGAGCTGATTGTCGAAATTGATAGACAAAGCGATAGACAATAAATACAAAAGTAATATGGAGGGATCCTATTGGTGGAAGCGGGTGGTTGGAATGGACAAGGAAGATAGGTAATATACTAACTTACGGCAACCCAAGGAAAACCATATAATGCGCCCATCATTTTCTCTCTTAGTCTATAAGAACCACTCATTTCGACCAATAGGATCGCTCCATACTCCCTATGTCCACTTTGTCAATTACTTTGTCCATAAATTTCAACAATCGGCCCAATGTGGAATCCCCATTTGTCTGTTGCCTCACTTAAGTATATATGTGGACGGCGACCAGCATATTTCAGCAGTTTTATTGTATACACCCCGCAAAAGTTCATCCCAGTTATATTAGTGAAAGCTTAATTTATGGAAAAAGGTCCGTCAAGCGAGAGGAATAAAGAAGATGATCGCGAGGGGCCAAGGTGTAATGCGACGAGACAAAGAATGGGGAGACATGCTGCCGTTTTAGGGCAAAACGCCCTACGAGCAATTATTACATGTTGCCACATTTTTCTTTCGATACCATGCGTATTTCTGGGAAAATCTGTGGATTTTTTACCGGAATCCTCACGAGAATTTCACTTCCGATTTGAAGTGAATCTGCGCCGTGCGTGAACAATAATCAAGATAGACTAAAAAAATTACTGAATTACCGGTTTCGTTTTACGTTCTCGGCAAAACCGCATGCATACATTATGCCTGGAGGCCTATTTAAGTTGTTTCCTTATGAAAAATCTATTTTGTAAATCCAGCGAATCTGTAAATCTCAAGAAAAGATCCTTAAAATTAAAAATTTAACGGTAGAAATTTGGCAACATTCGAACGCACATACTTTGTTTTTCCTTAGCACGACGGCATGATTATGCATCGGTATGCGTGTGCATGGTGCGTGCATGCCAGAGACAAGGGACCCCCCCCCCCCCCNNTCCACTATTATCTTGGCAATGGTGGGTGCTCTTACTTTCGGGACTTCAACATTCATTTGTTGACCAACCAACTTGGTTGATGGCAGTTTCGTTTTGCAAACAAACCAAAGTTTGCGGAACTTCTTTGATTCCTGACGTCACCCGAAACTCACCATCCACCATACAGGTAGATCAAATGCCGAAAAAAGAGTGATGACTGTCGCTCCCTCATAATTATTGTCCATATAAGGAAGTGCATGTTGAATACCCGGAAGTATAGGCCTGGATACACGCTAAAATTTCCATCAATTTCCGATCAAATGGTGACTGGTGCGCACCATCCACCATATATTTTTTGCGGCCTGCAAAAATTTGATGGTAGATGATGGAACTGTGGGTCTCATCCGTCATCTGATTTCCACACAACCGTGCTTATTTCATGCTTATTTCAATCAACATGCTGTTTTAATTAATTTTACCCACCAATGTAAATAACTCTCGACCGCCATTTTTGTCATCATTTTGATCGGAAATTGACGGAAATTTGAGCGTCCAGGCCTTATAAGCTTCCACCTGTCGCCAAGATGCCAGTGGAGAGTCTCTTGTCTCTGGTGCGTGCACTGAAAAAAAATTCTCGGCGTTTTTACCACGGTCCGTTGGTACTTTTACCATCTCACTTTTTTTACCAATTATTGGTAATTTTACCAAGACAGACTGGTAAGCTTACCTAAAAACCGGTATTTTTACTGTTTTTTTTTTCAGGTAAGAATACCACTTTTATTGGTAATCAATTCCCGGTACTTTTGCTATTTTATCTCGGTAATTCTACCACGGTCGATAAAAAATACTGGCGCTTTTACCAAGGTCCAGTAAAATTACCGAGAAAGTTCAATAATTTTACCGAGATTTCTCGGTAAAATTACCAATTCCATAAATGGTAATTTTACCAAGAAAAAACTGGCATCAAATAGAACCTGAATTCTTGGTAATTTTACCCTTTTCTCAGTAAATACACCAAGATTTTTTTTTTCAGTGTGCCATCTGAAAATTTGAAAAAAAGTCCTTAAAATTTATCATTTATCGGTAGAAATTTGGCAATATTCGGACGCACATACTCTGTTTTCCCTCAATACGACGGCATGTTTATGCATCGGTATGGATGTGCGTGGTGCGTGCGCGCCATAAGGGACCGAGCTCTGCCTAAAATTGACGGCCATCTATCACAGGAAGGATTGACCGAAGACCGCGGGTGACCATCCATCATTCGCACCCCCTCCCCTCCTCGTATCTACCCCCAACGTGCGTGTCCCCCTCGGACGACACTCGATCCTCTGTCACTCACACTCACACACCCCCGCGACCGAACGCCGAAGCGGGACCGTGCCATGTCCTCTTCAAACCAATTGATCCGTCATAACTTCACATCCTTCGCCGCGCATGCTGCCGCATTAAGGGTAATTACTGAATAATCAATGGAAATTAAGAGTCATTCCGGTTTCAACTCCATGCTCTGTGAATGAAGTGTCGTTATTTTAGCAGATATATTCTTGAGCTTGCCGCCGTGGAGCAGCATATGAGGACTTATGTGTAACAATGGCGGATGTGAAAAATGACTTTTTCGAAACACGTTCAAAAAACCGTTTTGGTATCGAGAAAATTTTGAGAAAATACTTGAGATGTGATCTTCGAGATATCTGTACATTATGTCAGAGCCGAACATATTAGATTTTTGTGTGAACAATACAGTTTTTTAGGCGTGCTTCGGGAAGGTAGTTTTTTACATCCGCCATTGTTACATATAAGGCCTCATATAGCATTGGCGCAGTGCAGTTCAGAAACCACACACAAGGCGGATAGGTCCGAGAAACCCCTTCAAATTTTGGACTAAGCAAAAATGTACCACCATGTACGAGCAATCTGATTGATTTTTTTCTGCAACCATCAAGAAAGCATTCAAGGCGGATAACCCTAAGAAACCCATTTTAAATTTTAGACTAGGCGAAAAGTCGCCACTATTTATCAGGGGTGTAGAAAATGCTCGATCACGCGCCCGCCCGGACTCGTGAA
This sequence comes from Bemisia tabaci, assembly GCF_001854935.1. NCBI lineage: Eukaryota > Metazoa > Arthropoda > Insecta > Hemiptera > Aleyrodidae > Bemisia > Bemisia tabaci. The sequence continues at coordinate 723,840 of NW_017547167.1, forward strand.
AATGTGGAACGGCCCTTGCAAATCGACGTATATCTGTTAAACGGAACTAAGTGCCAAATTGAGTTCCTCTTGAGGATTTTAGAATCTCGAATAGCGCGTTCTGTCAACAGAACTAAGCGCCATGGAAAAGCATTGCGATTTTGGGACGGAACGAGGATCGCGTTCCGCAACACCCGCCAATCCAAGCCCCCCTCTCCTTTCCTCCTCCTATGGCGCTTAGTTCCGTTTGATAGAAATACGTCCAAATGTGGAAGGGGGTGGGTAAATTTTTAAGGGTTGAAAGTCGAAAATCCAAGGAATGAAGAGGGAAAAGGTCCCCATTTTCAAAATTGGTGGGAAGTTTTATGGAAAATTGATGAGAATAATGTGGAAAGCCGGCGGGCTGGCGCATAAAAACGTGGAAGCTTGGAAGATTCTGCACCCCTGCTATATACAGGTAACCAGATCATACTTTTCCAGCAACCATCCAGACACCATTTAAGGCAAGATGGGTAGCCCCAAAAAACCCCTTCAAATTTTGGACTAGGCAAAAAGTCACCGCTATTCCCAGTAATCTGCTTGTGATTTTTCCGCAACCATCCAGTAACCATCTCGATGCGCGCAATCCGCAGTAGGAGACATTTTCCGCTCGCGATTTGGCAAAGGGTGGAACAATGCGGCGCGGCAGGGACCCGAGGGTGGCCGAGCGCGGGCGGGTAAGCGTGCTTGCGGCTCGAGGGGGTGGATTTGCGGGTCGAAGTGCTCTGCCCTATGCAGGCATGTGCGGATTGCGCGGACACATCCCATGTAGCCGATGGGCACCGATGGGGGAAACTGCATTAATACGGGAAAAAATTAATGTGCTCTCGACGTGAGCTCGACGCGCCGCGTACCAACCCCAAACCGCGTAACTCGACATCGGAATTGCGTGTACTTACGCGGTTTTTGAACCGGGTATACTCTTAACGCGAGCAGGAGGACCCTGTGACAAATCGTCGCTCCTATATCGTAAGGGCGTATTTCGATTCCCACATAAGTCCTAGAGAGCATGGATTTGAATGTAACCCAGGGCTCAAGTGGAAATTAAGATATGCCCTTTCGTCAGAGGGGCGAAAATGTATACGTCGATGCGACCCTGAATGTGTTCCGTTTTTCTTCTCGCTTTTTAAGAGTTCGACCGAACATTTATCCAGCGAGCGAATTTCCGACTGTAAACCGCGAATGGTGGGATATTGGTAGTTTTAGACCAAAAGATTCTAATGACATGTGCAGTGTGTTGCAAACTCTCTGTCATAATTCGCACTGGGAAAAAAATTAAACACATTGGGTCTAGAGTCCAGACTCTTAAAAGCATCGACAAGAAAAAATACTCTTAATTCAATCGGATTTTTGCTTAGATCAAGAACCAAGCCTCTTAATTTGAGCGGATTTCCTTTTAAATTAAGATTAAATCTGATTGAATCAAGAGTATTTTTTTGACGATGTTTTCAAGAGTCTGCACTCTAGATACAATGTGTTTTTTTTTGTTTTTTTTCCAGTGCGTTTTTTTCAGTGGAAAACCATTTAACGTCGTCTCTCGAATTGATCCGTGATATTTCCTCTTTCTGCGAAAAATATTCTTTGAAAAATATTCCGTGAAAATTGCAAGGAGGGAAGTTGATTTGCTCTACACCAAAAAAATAGGACATGAGAAACAATTTTAAAACACTGCGGCTGAGATGCGTGGCTTGAGAATTTTACCGGAAATCAACATATACGGGTTTAGAATACGGGATCTCCATTGAAAAAGGGGTATTAGTCCACAAAAACTTAAAATTTTGTCATTGATACTGCACTGAAAGTAAAAGTTTGGTCCTATGAACCGTGAATACGGACGCGGAAAACCAAAATACCCGAGCATAGGGAAAAAGGGTGAAAAGAAGAAAAGGTGACGGCATGGGAATCTAGACTTTTAGGTGTACATGATAACTGTATGTTGCAAAATTTGACGACGTAAGTAAACGGTATCTTTCTACTGTGGCTTTTTGGAGATGGTGTCTAGCCGCAGATGAAACCTTTGCCGTAGATACGTTTTGCTTCAAACCTATAGACGCAAAAAAAAAAAAAAAAATTCTGTCATTTGTGTAGTTCATTTGATAAACGTATTCAAGTATTGCTAATTCATACTAAAAACTGAAAGTTCCCCGTCCTTTAACGAATTTTTACGATTAAATAGCAGTCATAAGATTCGTTTACAGCGTGTGTTTTAAAGTCTCGGCTCAAATAACAAAAACTTGATTGAAATATTCTGCCATGCTTAGGTCAGACGCCGTATGAGCTTTTAGGTATTGCCGAATTTCCTTTAATAGATCTCGAATTTATAGGAATAATTATAAACATTTTCTTCCGATTTTTCAGGGAATTTCGTTCGTAATTTGATCCAAATAGTGTTGAAATTTCGAGGAAAAATATTGATACCTTTCCTCAAACATAAACATTTTATCCGAGAAAATTTGACGACTCACGAACGTTCATACGGCGTTATTCCTCAGCACGGCAGTATTGGCTCCCGTGAGAATTTGAGGTTAGGGGTAATAAAAGCAGGGATATTCGAGCGAGCCGAAACAAACTTGGGAACGGCTGTTCCGGGCCCATGAAATTTTCACCTCGGCGGCAGTTAAAGTCGCGGATCGTCGCGCAAGTTTTTCATTACGGCCGACGAGTAATTAAAGAGTGCTTTAAGGTGTTTCTTCCACCCGCCGCGGCACAAGTCGAGATATTTTCCAATAAAGTCGGAGACGAAACGAATGGCTTTCGCGTTTGAAGGGTGATTCTGGGTCTAAAGTCGTGACCCGTTAGAGTCTTCGAGGTAAAGATGCTTTTCTTGTTTTCACTGCCTTTACAAACTTTCAATCGTAAACGTTGTGCGATTCGCGCGATATTTTTTGTGGCTTTCATACAACTCAGGGCTAGGGCGCTCTGTTTTACGCGATTTTGAAGCTTCCTGGGTTGTGCGAAAACGGTAATCCCGTTGTGCGTTTCGCGCGATATTTTTTGTGACTTTCGAACGACTCAACACTAGGACGCTGTGTTTTACGCGATTTTGAAGCTTCCTGGGTTGTGCGAAAACGGTAATCCCGTTGTGCGGTTCGCGCGATATTTCTCGTGACTTTTGAACGACTCAACGGTAGGACGCTGTGTGTTTACGCGATTTTGAAGCCTGGGTTGTGCGAAAACGGTAATCCCGTTGTGCGGTTCGCGCGATATTTCTCGTGACTTTCGAACGACTCAACGGTAGGACGCTGTATGTTTACGCGATTTTGAAGCCTGGGTTGAGCGAAAACTGTAATCCCGTTGTGCGGTTCGCGCGATATTTCTCGTGACTTTCGAACGACTCAACGGTAGGACGCTGTGTGTTTACGCGATTTTGAAGCCTGGGTTGTGCGAAAACGGTAATCCCGTTGTGCGGTTCGCGCGATATTTCTCGTGACTTTCGAAGGACTCAACGGTAGGACGCTGTATGTTTACGCGATTTTGAAGCCTGGGTTGAGCGAAAACGGTAATCCCGTTGTGCGGTTCGCGCGATATTTCTCGTGACTTTCGAACGACTCAACGGTAGGACGCTGTGTGTTTACGCGATTTTGAAGCCTGGGTTGAGCGAAAACGGTAATCCCGTTGTACGGTTACGAAAGTCACAAAAAATATCTCGCGAACCGCACAACGGGATTACCGTTTTCGCTCAACCCAGGATTCAAAATTGCGTAAAACATAGTGTCCTACCGTTGAGTCGTTCGAAAGTCACAAGAAATATGGCGCGAACCGCACAACGAAATCCCGTGTTCGCACAAAATAGGCTTCAAAATCGCGTAAAACACAGCGTCGTATAGCGTTGAGTCGTTCGAAAGTCACAAGAAATATCGCGGGAACCGCACAACAAGATTGCCGTTTTCGCACAACCCAGAAGGCTTCAAAATCGCGTAAAACAGAGCGGCCTAGCATTGAGTCGTTCGAAAGTCACAAAAAATATCGCGCAAAGCACACAACGAAATCTCGTGTTCGCACAAAACTCAGGCTTCAAAATCGCGTAAAACACAGCTACCCAGCGTTGAGTCGTTCGAAAGTCGCAAAAATATTGCGCGAACCGCACAACTCAGGAAGCTTCAAAATCGTGTAAAACCTAACGCCCTATAGCATTGAGTCGTTCGAAAGTCACAAAAAATATCGCGCAAAGCGCACAACGAAATCTCGTTTTCGCATAACGCAGGCTTCAAAATCGCGTAAAATACAGTAGGACACTGTATTTTACGAAAGGTATTCGGTAACCGAAAACGGCAATCCCGTTGTGCGGTTCGCGTGATATTTTTTGTGAATTTCGAACGACTCAATGCTAGGCCGCTCTATTTTACGCGATTTTAAAGCTTCCTGGGTTGTGCGAAAACGGTAAAAAGGAGGGAATGGAGGAGATGATTCTTATTTGCTATTTTTGCTATTTGATTTTTTTTTTTTTTTGTGCTTAAATCGCCTCATGATATAATTTCAAACTTTTTTTATAGAATGACTTTTTTCCCGTTAACTATTTAATTTCCAAGAAAACCAATGATAAACATCGTTCTTACCGACCTACGTCATCAAAAACATCCAATATGTCCGAATTGCGAACATTTCTTTTTTTCTCTCTTGTCTTGAGGCATGCCTGCCTTAAACCGTTAAATTGCAAGGAGCGAAATTCGGTGCTGGAGTCTATATAGCGCCCAAAAACCCTGAGTGATATGAATGCGAAGTGAAATTAGCCCCATACAAATGTATGACACTCCGCAAAGAGAGTAGATTCCCCTCCGTAATAGTGTAAATCATTCCGTAAGGAGAACGTATTCCGCTCTGCTTTCACATCACTCAGGGTTTTATAGGCGCTCTATTGGCTCTGGCACAGACTTTGACCTAAAATTTTTATGAAAGTGTAAGCATGACATACTTTGTGCATTCTCAGAAAATGAAAGGAAACATGTTACAGGAATCCATTTCGTTTCACCTTAAAAATTTCAATCACAAAAATTTTGTCTGAATCCGGACACCACAAAGAAATTCTTGAAAAAAAAAAAACAGATTCGCCTTCATCTGACGAGGTAGGCAAAACGACCCCCTAGAGGCAGCAATATTGGTGTCATAATACGTTACCCTCGATCCCTCGTCCAAAACGAATTCTACTATAATAGTAAAATACTACTTTGGGCATGGTACATTTTTGCACGAGACGATTTAATTGAAAGCACAATGTTAGTTTGTGCATCTTTCATCATAACCGTGCTTTATCCAGTGATTCAGTCTAATTGAGTACGTCTGAGCTGGGTCATAATAAAAGCGCCGAGAATGAAACGGGCAATTACTCTGAGACTATACATAATCTCATTAAAGAATTAATATCCACTCAGGTGTTGAGCATTATCCTCGCGTAATTAGCTTTGAAATTAATCCGAGCTTTTTTCTCGAATCCTTCCGGAGAAAGCTGCAAAGACTACAACGTCCTTGCCATACACAAAAAGCTTTGAGCGTCGTAAAGTTCGTATTGTTCGTGCATATTTAAAGCCGTTTAAACGTTTTTTCTTGCTAAGCTTCTGATTAAAAGGACCTAGTTCGGCAGGGAGCTTTAAAATAGTTAGCTTGTTCCAGAAACGTCAAGTCTACGCTCACTATCCATGCACCCAAAGTAGAATACTTTTTATAGACTTGAACATACGCTTGGTATGCTTTTTTTGAATCCGGTTAAACTTTTTCTTATGAACAATTAACGACCGTTACAATTAAATCATGATTTTCATGACCTGTCCCATTTTGGAAGCAAAAACTAAGAAGACTGCATTGCGCTTAGAAAGAAGTTGAATGGATTAAAAATTCATCCGCAATCGCCCCTCACTACCTTTTGTAATGAAACTCAGGGTGAACGTACAAGTTGTAGTGCTACCTTATTTTTAGGAGGGATCAATTTCTTCAAATCAGATTTTTTCTTCGCAATGAGAATTTCTATTTTACAAAAACTTTGACAAGTGGCAATTACGTAATGTCAACATCTTACTTTTTACCTGAAAAAACTCCATGCCCATGCATTGTCGCTTATATATCTATAGGTGCATATTAAGTGAGAAAACAGAACTCCGGGAATGTAGGGGAAGTTTGACAGAGAAAGATCATTAAAATCCAGAGAATTCTTGGAAAGCTATAAAACACATGTCATCTTGGCTTTCCGCAGCACCTGATGAAAAGTTCAAAATTTTAAGTCATGACCGTCTGAAGGATTTCAGCGCCTGTAAATTCTGCTCCTTCTGCGAGCCCAAAAAATATAGGGAAAACACACACCGAAAAAAGGATGCTGATTCAACATTCTTGATGTAAAAAAGTGTGCGAGAACTCACAAAACGCTGAATTAACCGCCACGGCAGTTAGTGTTACATTTTGACATTGCTAAAGTAACTGTTGTAACGGTCATTTCAGCGTTTTGTGAGTTGTCACACAGTTTTTGACATTCAGAATGTTAATTCAGCATCCTTTTTTTTTCTGGTGCACGAGGGGTTTAGAATTTTGAAAACCATACAAATCCTTGATATCGCAATTATTTAACCTTCCACTGGAAAAAAAAACATATTGGATCTAGAGTCCAGACTCTTGAAAAAACATTGACAAGAAAAAATACTCTTGATTCAATCGGATTTTTGCTTGAATCAAAACGAAATCCGCCTAAATTAAGAGGCTTGGTTCTTGATTTAAGCTAGATTCTGATTGAATCAATAGTACTTTTTCTTGTTGATGTTTTTAAGAGTCTGGACTCTAGATCCAATTTGTTTTTTTTTCCAGTGTACCACGTCCTTATTTCACGATCGTTTCCACTCTTCCGAATAAGATGCAATCCGAACATCATCCGTGAAATGCACCAGCACGCATGCAAAAGTGTCGAGGGTGTGCAGCTAATAAAAACACGAAAGGCGATGACAGCGAAAATTCAAATTTTGCGGCCACGGGATCCAAGCCCGCTGGACCAGGAGCGAAGTTAAAGAGGAGTTATTCCATTCGGGGCTTCATGTTTTATGCAGGGCAACATCTGCCCGGGCCGGCCGGTGCGAGAACACGTACATTTGTTTACGCGGGTATCCCCAGCAAAAATTCAAAATCGCCACCCTCACCGCGCCGCGCCGTGGCGAGTCCCACTTTTAATCAAGCGAAGAGTTAGAAAGCTGCGAATTGATTTACATTTAAATTACTCCGTATGTGCACGCTGTGCAGAGGTCAGCATTCGCCGTGGTCACGCGCGCCGGAATATCCTCTTCAAGGAGTTTGATGTTTGCTTCAACGACCCTGAATCGCGTGGACTCCTTTGAGGGTGAAGCTATGACCTAAGGACGTATCTATATTTCCACCTGAGTCCCGGATAACGTGACGTCATAGGGAGATCAGGGTTCACATGGAAATGGTACGCCCTCACTTCAGAGGAGTTGTGGTGAGTGTGAGGGTACATGCGACCTTGTTTACAAACCCTCTTAGGAAGGAATTAAATTTTGCCGTATACATACAGTAAGTTTAGATGAGTTTTCGATTTTTCTCACAGTTTTTGACCATCTACAGGAATACGCACCTTATACAAAAACCACAGAACTCATAATTGGACGGCATGCGGCGACAAGGAAATATTATTTGTAGTTCATCCACAAAAAGAGCCAGCGTGTATAGGGAAGCTGATGGCATATACATCGTTTCTAAAATATGCTGGAAATAGTATTTCCATATTGCAAAATGTAGTCTAATCATAGAGTACATATAGTCGTAATGTAAGTGGGTGAGCTGGCGCCACTTTTAAGCATTTTCCAGGTCCCGAATTCCGAGACTCCTATGTGACGCCGGGTCACTTTTTCGATACATAATCAATCGTTTGCGATACACGGGTATCCGGCCATCCGATGTAAACAAAGAAGATAGGAATCACCACCTATTCCATACCGCCATTTTGGATCGAACATGAATCGAAAAAGTGACCCGAACTCGGCGCACACTGGGCTCGGAACTCGTCGAGCAGAACATGGCGCCAGCTCTCTCATTTACATTACGACTCTATGTACGCATGAGTCTAATCGAGCTGTAGGTATCAGATCATAGACAGTACTATATAAAACATCTTTGGACAGAAAAAGGTCCAAAAATGTCGATTAAAGTAAAATAATGACGATTTAGTGCGTTAGATAGAAGTGCACACAGAAAAACGTATAGCTTCGAGTAATAGCTATGCAAAATTATGATTTTCCATATAAAGGGTACGATGTCACCTGCTTTTCATGCAAATTCACGCTCTCTGTTGTACGAAAATGAACTAATCGGCTTGCAACTTATGCTTTTTGGACACCAAAAACAGTCACAATTTCAAATTATGTTTATCAACCCAACTGGACAAAAATTGTTTTACTGAAAATTCTGCTCCGGTTGACGGTCACATTTTTTTGTTTCTCAGAAGAAATTTTTAGCTACATTTAAACGTTGCAAAACCACCCCTTAAAAATTGTATTTTTGCCAAGTAACTGTTTGGCTCTTCTATATAAGGATCTAATTTTTTTTCTTTCTGATATCAGGTCAAAATCCGCAACATTTTGAACTGGAATTGCGCATTTATATTCTTGTAAAGAACTGGATTGTTTGAGACAGTCTTACAATCTTGGATTGGAGTTACGACTCTTTGCGGGGAAAAGGACGATTTGAAAGTAGACAGTCTAGAAGCGTGTTCTTTTTGTCCGTGTGGAAAGATTGAAAGCCAGAGTTTTCCTCAATATCGGCAACTATCCACCAACGCCCATGAATTTTCCATGATCCTGACTGAACGAGGTTCTCGACACCTTTTCCCCGTTTCGCGGAAAGGCTGCCCCAGTTACATCAAATCACCCGTTTACCGGTGTGTACATTTTCTACTTGACCGAGTTTCATCACGTCCCAATTTTAAAATGGAGATGGAGTGCGGTGAAATCGAAAATATCGAATGTGACGTATCATAGGGGAAGAGATTCAGGTTTCACAAATCCAAAATTATACCAGTTCAAGTTGCCGGGAATTGATCAGAATATCAGTGTTAACATTGTAAGTATGAGAGCCTTAACTCACCAATTTCTCGGGATAGATATTTTTTCCAAAAAATTCCGAGGAAAACTAGTCTTACACTCCTTGCAGCCCTACAACGAGGAAAAAGAGTTTTTCAAGTTTGTTGACGGGTGATTCTAGAGTATTTCAACCCTCTAAATTCGAAAATGATTTCCCACATCCCCCTCTAGTTCTCCAGAAAAACTTTGATTTTCTGGAATAGTCTTCTACACTGCTTTTTGGAAGATGTTAAACGTTTTCAAGAGAAAATTAGCTTTTCTTGAAAATTGGAGGGCGTTGAATAAAATCTGGGGTCATTTTTGAAGTCAGTCTTAGTATACACCAGGCTCCCCCCTCTCTCTATGCAGGCTTGAGAAACTTTTGATCTTGTTTCTCGCAAAACGGCAGGATAAGTTCTTCATGGCAATTCCTTGAAATAACTGGGGATATTCCGGAAAATTGGCAGGTGACTTTAAAAAACAGAAGTTATTCTCAGCCTGAGAGAATCAAAATCCCATAGTATTATTTTACTTCATCCAGTATTGGATATATTTTTGACCTATTTTTTCGAAGAATCACAAACCCTCACAAGCCCTCTATAACACAACGGGGGGCTTGTTTAATGCGAAAGATACGGAAACACAGCAATTTGGAATTAGAATTGTTGCTTCATATACTCATAAAAACCCCTTCCAAGAGCATTAAGTGATTCGGCGGAGCTTGACTGTAAAAGCGGAAAAGATTCTGAATCGAGCAGTATACTTGTTTCCCGTCTAGTAACAATCTAAAATGCATTATCGGAGGCTTGCTCGATGAAATGAACATGCATACATAGCAACTTGAAACTAAAACTGTTGCTTCCGACTCAAAGAAATTTCGAGCTTTGAAAGGACGGTTTGAGGATGACTTAATGTGACGTGCATTAAAGCTGAAATAGATTCGAGAATCAAGCTCTACTTTTTCTAAGGTTGCCTCCGTTCGGAAGTGCCGGGAAATGTCAGGGAATTGTAAAAAGTCAAGGAAAACCTGGAAATGTCAGAGAAAATGATGAAAACGTCAGGGAAAAACTGTTAAGCCGCACCTTTAATTGCTTTCTGCAATGAGTTTGGCGGTTCGAACCACAAATTTTGCCTGAAAACTATTTAAAATTAAATATGTCTTTCTAACCATCTGGCATATCTTCAATTGGACGTTTTTATGCCAAATGGAACTATGTGCAAGCGGAAAAATGGGGAGTGGGGAGTGGAAATAAGGGTAAATGGGCTTTTAAAAGCACCAGTGACGTCAGCGGCAACGACCGAGACCGGGCGGGACGGAGAGATCGGTGGCGGGACTCTTTAACTCATGAACCCTGTCCACAACGCTTTTGTCACATGCCCACGGTTCACGAGTTACCGCTCAGTTCCTTTTGCTTTAATGTAAAATTCTGCTTTTCCATTTTCTCAAAGGGAACTATATCCACTGACCACATTGTTTTTTTAAGTAGTAGTATTCAGATTAGCACTAAAGGAAATAAGATTATCAAAACATAGATGTATTTTTGAACTTTTTTTATTATAATGAAGTTTATCTGTTCTGTAATTATTATTACGGTAATTAAAATTATAATTATGTTAATTTCATACGAGATCAGCTGGGAAATTGTTTGGATCATTCCAATAAAGGAATAATTCGAGTTTGATGATCATCTTATTATTATGATAGTTACTACACTAAATGCCATACATCTTAGTTGCACGAGCGCACCCCATCTTTCCACTTGCACATAGTTCCATTAGCATAAATACGTCTAATTGTCAGGGAGTTTAACCAAAATATGTCAGGACAATTCATTTTATAAATTCTGTGGCAACCCTGTTTTTCGCTCTGGTTTTCTAAAAATCCACAGTGAACTATCGGGTAAAAATGCGTTTACAGCAATTTGAAACTAGAACTGTTGCTTCGAGCCCATAAAAACCCTTTCCGAGAGCTTTAAGAGCTTTAAGTGGACCGGGTATGACACGCATTGCAGTTGAAGCGGGGTGGATCCGAGAATTCCCAGGGAGGAAAACACAAGTGTTTTAATGAATTGAGCTTTGCGCGGCGCATAATCCCGTCGCGGTAAGCCGCCGATGAAATAAGTGTAACGCCGGGAACGAAGCTGCTGAGTCGCTGAGTTTCCGCCGAGCGAGGGTGGTGGATGGGGAGGGGGGGGTTGATGGCGGAATGGTAGATTAAGAACAACAATACTCGGTAAACACGTGCCATGCGTGGTGGTTGCTACCTTAATCCACCAGGGGCGTAACGCATGTTGTTGCCGAATCGAGCTTAAAACTCTACAATAGGAAATTCTTTAAGGTGATTTGTCGAGCTTTCTGAAGTGGTCGACCTGGCATGCGAAATAAATCGCATCGATTAGGTAAAAAATCTTGGCAGATTTTGAATTTCTAGCCAAGAAGACGACGTTAACCTCTACGTATGAGCCTAAAGAATCATTCTACACTGTAAAATTGGAACAATTTACAGGAATAAAAGCAGAATAATGTTTGAAAATAACCTCGGATATCGAAATCGACTACTGTCTCGAATGCGAGGTTTTTTTCAAACATTATTCTGCTTTTATTCCTCTAAATTTTTCCAATTTTACGGTGTAGAATGATTCTCTAGGCTCATTCATAGGGGCGATCGTCCTTTTTTGGCTAAAAATTCAAAATCTGCCGAGATTTTTGGCCTAATCGATGCGACATATTGTCGTCCCTTCCTCTGACTGAAAACGTTCAACTTCAGTGCAAGTCCCATAAAATTCTTAGTTTTTGCTCTTGCCAGCTGTAGCTGCAGCCTGTCTTATTCCTCTTTGCCCCAATCGATCACTTTGGCAACATGGGAAACTCACATTGATCAACTTACCTCTCCATAAAGTTGAGCTTTCGTCTCACATAGTAAGTTTGGCAACTAAGTTTAAGAAGTGCACCAGGCAAACATAGACGAGGCTCTCCGTTGATTGCTTGTTCTATAGAAGGCGAACTTCCCCTAATTTCTGAGTAGGAACAATGAATCGTATCACGTGCTTTTTTTCACCTAATTTTTTTTTAACTTTTTTATCTAATTATCACGAGCCATCTTTAGTGTTTCAAATGAAGACAGGGTTATATGTCCGCGCCCTCTGTTTGGTTCGTCCTCTCCCGAGGTCAGGAGTGCAAACGTTTGCACGGCCTTTCCATTTTTCAATTTGAACTTCGCATGTTTCAAATTGGACTTCCCCTTTCGAAACCCCGTTTTCCTAAGAAATGCTCATAAGGAGTATTATGTTTCCTTTTACTCACAAATTGCCGCTATTTTGAAGAAAACTCGCAATTTTCACGCTGCCGCGAACGGGTCTTTGAGTTATCATGTTTGTAACCAAAACACTATCCAACATATCAAATTTGAATCGAGTTTGACAGGAAACAATAGAGTTATTTGGAAAAAGAAAGGCTCTCCTTTAACTATAAAGTTGGTTTCTTTCTCTGCACTGATTCCGCCAATTGAAAATCGACGAGAGAAACAACTAAACTGCATTTTGCAATTTGGAACTACAGTATCTGGTTCAGTTTAGAAACGACGTATGTACCATTCATTTCCATATGTACATGAGTGTTTTTACGGATAGGCTAGAAATTATAATCCCTATTTGCGAAATGTAATCCAACTGTACACTTGGTTCCATCCCTGAATTAATTAGGCTCTCTTTGCATGAAAGAGGGTCACTGAATCATTAAAAATTAGAAAATAAAATTTGTATTTCAAATTTGACCATTTTTGTCGGATATGAACCGAAAAATATCCAGCGGGTTTTAAGATTAAAATTTAAAAGTGCAAAATTTTCTTCGTGAGAAGTAAAAGCGAAACTCTACAAGGAGCAGACCTTTTGTGAAACTTCATCCATTTGTTTTCCTCTAGTAGACACTTTTCGTCTTCTCACTCTCCAAATTCTTCGAATACTTCCAGTCACCTCAGGTTTGTCCAGTGGACGATTTCTGCCAAACGGAACTATGTGCATTATGACGTGAGCCCTGTCATGCATACCTTCTTATGGGTCTCGGGGCTCATGTCTTAATGCACATAGTTCTGTTTCGCAGAAATACGTCCAGTTGTTGTCGGAGAAGCCGAGCTACGTTTTACTCACCTTGAGTTAGGGGTCAGTAGGATCCTGTCTTCACGAGACGTTTCGTGCGATTAATTGTTGCGACGCTTCCCACGCACGAAATCGCGGATTAGTCTGACTTTCCCGTAATTAATTGCTGAAACGAACGGACCTTGCTTGCACCTCATTTCGTTTATTTCGTCCTCAGGTTCCTGCAGTGAAATTTATTCGCGCGGCTCACTGAGACCGCAAATCGTGCGGAAATACACCGTGAAAACGGGAGTCTCCTTATAAGGACACCTTGAGTTCTCGGGTTATCAAGCCACAACCTACAGCAAAACGATCACTCAAGTGTTACGGTTCTAAGCAGGGGTGCAATTTGTCCCAGGCTTCCGCAATTATCTACAACGCGCAAGGTTTTTACAAGAGGGTCAGCACAACGCGCTTATTAAAATTTTGTCTCATCTTTGGAACGCGCAAAGTTTTCGCAAAAATCAAATCAGCACATTGCGCTGATTCAACCTAAAAACTTTTAAACGAATTAAAGAAAAAAAAAACCTCTCATCCTCCGTAATTTAGTCGAGAACAATTTTAACCACTGCTTTTTGGTACGCCCCCAGCAAGTCATTTTCATGTTCAATTGTCCATCCCTTTAAGTCACTCTATTAAACTACATTTTGTAATTCGGAACTATTTTTTCAGACTCATTCAAAATAGGCTCTGATAATAAAAGTGGGAGGATGGAAAAACGGGAGGTAGAAGAAAAAGAAAAGAACAGAAAGAGGAATAAAGAGAAATACAAGGCGCGGAGGAAGGCAAATAAGTGGAAGGAGAGGAACGGGGAGGGAAAATCACGAAATGGTGAAAAACAATATAACTCCAAGAGGAAGAAGAATAAAAATGTCCTCTAGAATATTGTGTCTCTGGATCAGGAAAAAGTAAAGTTTTCTTGTACTGAAATTGCTGAAATTGCAATAATATTCTCCTCATATAGGGGTATCGAGATGTTGAAACTATATCAAGATGTGACGTCACACTAAATGCGTCTACACCAAAAAACTCCAGTGGAAACAAGGGTCAGGCCAAACTGACCTCCCCTAACTCAAACACAAGTAACAAGATTCATGTGACCACGGTGTTGGTTATCAGGCGACAGTCGGATCGCGTTAACGCAAGGGAAGGAAACGCACGTTTCAATGCACCCCCTTGAAATTCATACCGAAAGTACCCCGCGTTTGTTGATTAGAACTGTCACATAATGAACCCATATTTAAAAATCAATTTATATTTATGAGCCGGGGCTGCGCCGGCATATTAATGACGCGCGGGGAAAGCTCGCGACACGGTGCTAAGCAGAAACCGCGTAAGTCTGTCGAAAACGAGGCGGAAATCCGCGGTTTTTGCTCGGAGCGAAATATGGGCGGAGCGAGTGTGTCGGTGCGGCGGAAGGCGACAGGTCTGTCTAACTGAGAACACCGCATGAAAATTCGTACGTTGCCAAATTCTTTTCGATAAAATTAGTATTATGAGGAATTTAAGATTATATTTTGGGGTCAATTTTTGCAGAGAATTTTGCTCGTAAATTATTCTATAGTTTCTGAAAATTTTAAGGAAAAATATTCATAGAATTCCTTAAAAATGAGAATTTTTCCAGGCAAAATTTGGCAACGTTCGAATGTGCATACGGTCTTTTTTCTCAGTGCGGCAGATTGGTGAACGGTGGCCGGGGACCGATGAAGGAAACGCGAATCGCAGAAAGCATAACAATCCCGGCGCAGTCCATCTATTATGCATGACAGCCGGAGTCGACGGGTTTCCTCCTTAAGGTACTCTAACATAGGTAGCGCGCGGCGCGAAATTGTTAGCGCACTTCAAAAGGGGGTTAAAGTGCGATGATTTTAAACCCATCCATTCTGTCGCCACACCTTGTTTTAATAAAATTAACCTAGTACCGTCCGAACAGAAAATTTCATCGAGAAAATCCTCCATTTTGCATAAAATAGTGGTCAATAATCATTCAAGATTCATTGACATTATTCTGATGGTTGGAAAACGACGGATCTGACCATTGATGGTATACCATCATTTACATGCAACGTGGTTTTTTCCAAGTGGTTTCGTTTCTGACAAACGACATTCGAATTTCAAGAACAGAAATTGGTAGAGAATTAAATCAATTCCTTGAAGACAGCAGCAAGTACTAGTACAGCTCTCTCGCAATGTGAACTTACTGCCGCAATGTCTGGAAAGACGCCAATGGGTCACTAACCCCTATGTTTTATTTAATATTTTGAAAGTACCAGGGGTGGAACGGGACCGAATTGGGAATAACCAATAAAATCTAGGGAGGGCATTTGGACCTTTTGTTTTTTTAGAAACGTGAACTGCCTTCAATTTACGGAGTATACAACCCGCAATGTGCGAATCCCTTTTATTTTCATCCACAATCATTCCCCTGAGTGTCAATTGGACCGCGTTTAGCAGAAAAGAACCAAGCCACATCAGGAATTGCCAAATTTAACTGGGCAATTTAATTTTTTACAAGACAGCATTTGTGCGGATCCCCTAGAAAATTTTAAGGAATTGGCTTTGCACTATGGAGAAAATTCACTGAAATTCGCACAAAAATCTGCATGGCCATTTTCATGTAAAGAATTAAGTTGTCAAATTAAATTTGGCAATAGCTGTTGCGGCTTGGTTTCTTTCTGCTTAACGGGGTCCAATTATAATTCGGTTCTGCGGTTCTTCGCGTCTCCGTCGCGCACTGTTCGTGGGACCCCGGCTTTATCGCCACTTGGTGTCATGCAAGCTCCCATTTGAGATTTAACCCGACTGAGACCCTCGACGCCTGACTTCACTACTTTGAATGGGCGGGTTTTTCTCCCCCGGGGCGTTCCAGCCTGACAGTGACGTCATGCAGAGTTCCGACGTAAGGACTATTCATTCGAACCCCGAGGCTACCCCCAATCATGATAGCGTCAATCAGTAACGAATGAAATTTGTGTTGGTTGCTTTATTTTTCTACCGCTGATTACACAGAGGTAGGAGGGACTACTGTGGAGGATGACGTCATTTTCCATGTTTTCTGAATATCGTCAATTTGCTTTTTTAGCGGTCGTGCGTCATATAGCTCAACGGATGCCGCCGCTGATTCCTCTACCGCGATGGCAATCAGTGTGAAGTCGGAGTGGGCATGGGTTCCTTGATATAGTTATACATTGCTTGATCTCTTTTGACCTCCACATGTTGCTGTCTATTAGTAAAACCACCTTCATTTTATCCCCTGCTAAAAATGGCGAGAAAAATCAGTAGAAAATCAAAGTCATATGAATAGAATTTCAATTCATATGAATAGAATTTCAACTTGTGTGAATAGAGTTTAATTTATGTGAGCAAAGTTTTCACCAACAACTATGACTAAAGATTCGAATTCATATGACTATAGAAATTTCAACTCTCATGAGTTCAGCGTTGAACCTACCCTGTCCGATATCTCAGAAACTAGTCACCGCATCAAGAAAATCATAAGAAAAATGTTCTTATTTCCCAAATTTAATTACTACGTCTGTGTCTCCTGGTCGGAAACAGCACTTCTGACAAATGAAAAAAAATGTAATTCATGAGTTGAACTTTTCTACTCTTATGAGTTGAATATTCTAGTGATATAAGTCGAATTTCTTCTCATGTGAGCAAGGTTTCTATTTTTATAAGTAGGAAATTCTACTCATGTGAGTTGGCGAATTCTGAATAGCCTACTCGTCATTTTTAGCACGGTGGCACGCAGAAATATGCAGATTTAGACTGTAGAAAAATTTCATCAAATCATTTTATTGCAGAAAATTTGGCTACTCACGGATGTTCATACGGCGTTTTTCGTAAGAACGGCAGTGCAGTTAGGCTTATTCCGGTCAAAATTGTCTATATGCAGGCTCCCACAAAGCTAAAACGACTTCTTTCATTCCTGTAACGAGCCCGCCACGCGTAGGTAGTTTTTCACTTTCACCAGCGTGTGCCGCCACACCTGCTCCAGAAATCCTCTTCCTCAAACGAGATGATTCACTTACGACTCGCGGGACGGCCCCGGATCGCATCTCTGGAAGTGCATGTCCTGATTACCCTATTCTTCACGGAGCCCCGCGGTAATTTCTTAGGCTCCCTTTATTGCACGTCCGTAAGGAGATCCCGTTCATTACCAGTCCGTGACCCCGCAACTCCCATCTTGTTTACATCCCTCCGCGGGACGCGGGGCGCCACCCCCATCGCTGCTACCCCTCGGATGCTGTCTTTAACGATATTGCCGCCCTCAATTTTCATTTCCATCCGTTTCTGAACCGTAAATAGCCAATCTAATCGCATTACCCACTTTTATGAGCGCGACCGCTCCGGTGCGATTTCCTCCATCGGCGATATTCCGATGGCCTGGTCAATTCCATAACCCGCGTTGGTGTTTGTAATTTAGATTATTAGTGGTAGTAAAGTTTTGTAACATGTACGAGCGTTTAATAACTACTTGTTGTCCGTAAAGTGAATTGGATGCCACTGAGCGAAATCGGTCCAACTATTTCTTACGTTGCCTGGCTTTTCTCGTGTTTAATTTTCCTGACAAGAAACAGAACAATACAACGTCACCTTCCGGCCAAAGTATGACAAGTGCCATGTGACGTTTAAAGAACTTTCTGCCGCCATTTTATTTTTTATAGAGAAATTTTTGGGTGAATCTGTTTGAAAATGTCACTGAATTTTATCGGCAGTACAAAGAAAATTCAGTGAAATTTTCTGACAATTTCGTTAAATAATTTCTCTGTAGAAAAATAAGACCGCGGCGGAAAATTTTAATTGTCGGATGGCGCTAGTGACGCTTTGGCCAGAAGGTGACGATAATGCCTTGAAACTTTCTGAGAACTTTTTCTACATCACTAGGAATATAACTGGAAAATTTCCAGGCAGAATGTTGCTAAGTTTTTGTGTAATGAAACATTTGACGAGAGAAAATTAAGCAACGTCTGATGTAGATAGGCTGCTTCAGTCTTAGGTTACAGTTCATTGCAGATTTAGTTAAACTGGTTGTGCGCACAGCATGTATCAAATACAAAAATAACCGAGAAACGATTGCGAAACTCTATAAGGCGCGAGGATGCGACTATTCGGGCACGTAGGTTGTGCACAGTATCAAGCCGTTTTGAAGGCGAAATATGGTGCGCGCAGTCTCTTGAATCAAACAGTGTTTTTATTCAACGTTGTCTCCTTTGTAACGTGTCGTGTAACATATTGACTCGCATATTTCGTAGGACTGTTGAAGTGATAGAACAATTTGCCTGTTTTTAGTCGCAAAAAATTGATTTTGTCCTTTTTTACTGTTTCAGGTTTGTACTCTACGTACTGAATTTTGAGTCAACCTACGAATCCTAATTTCCATGGTTTTATCTTTCAATTATTTGCGGGTCAAAATATCGGAACAAAGGTAACTTTAATGACTTAACTAAATCTACAATGAGTCTACTTGATTTTTTGCCCAGTGATACACAGTTGAGTATTTAGCGAAAATAATCAGAATTATATTAGTATTCTAGAACATTGGTGATATTTACCATAATATGATAATTACTACCATAGGATCTGGTGTATATAATCGTACTCTTATCACTGTGTCGGAGTATGGTGCTGGTACTGATTTTTTGCCCAGTGATACACAGTTGTGTGCACAGTTGAGTATTTAGTGAAAATAACCAGAATTATAGTAGTATTATAGAACTTTGGTGATACTTACCATACTATGATAATTACCACCATAGGATCTTGTGTTCATTATCATAATCGTATCACTGTGTTGGAGTATGGTAAAATCCACTATATCTTTTTTCAGTGCAGTTTTTTTTTTTTTCTTTTTTTGTGCGGTAAAGCAGGTTCCTTTTCACCGATCCGGTCATCTTTTTGTTGGTTTCCCTCCATTCCCGCCTAAAATTCAATTACGAATTTTAAACATTCCCGGCACCCGACGGGCCGCAGTGGCCCTCTCGCGGAGTGCAACCGAACAGTTTGGTTGAGCAGACCGAATGATTCGGTTGTGTGTACCGAACAAAACCTGATTTCATACGATCCTAACCAGTTCGGATTCACCGAACTTTTTTCTTCAGTGTAAAAAAGTTCTCTTTCCACAGATCCGGTCATCTTGTGTGGGTTTCCCTCCATTCCCGCCTAAAATTCAATTACGAATTTTAAACATTCCCGGCACACGACTTGCCGCGGTGGAGCTCTCGGGGAGTCGGTTAAGCCGCGAAGCGATGAGTCAGCGGGAACCACGGGAGATAATGAAACTTGGGGGGTGGTCGCGGCCAAGGGGGTGGGGGTTGGGGTGGACGTCGCAGTGGGGCAACGACCGAACTGCGCCTCCACCACTGGAGTGATCGGTCACCGCGGACCACCGTGTAAACAGGAGAATCTCGCCGAGCGCATAGTACACACCTTTCGTTAATAGAAACTTGAAAGAGCTCTTACGCGCCCAGCTTCGTCATTTAGCTCGTGCCGCCGCACAGTGCGGCCCTCTGTGGACAAGAATGAAAAAATTCACAACTCGACATCTGAATATTCTTTTCGGAATTTGTCATCTTAAAGATATTTCTGACTCACCATGATGGTTCATTTTCAAATTTTCCGCACAAAACTACCTCAAATGTGGGTAGAAAGTGGACAGGAAATAGGTCGGGAATCACTGGTCCGTAAGAAATACACGGGAAAAAGACGTCAACCTCAAATGGAGATTTCTCGCTTTAAACGCAAAATGCTCTAGGTGGTTGACATTTTCTCAATCCTCAGATATCTAACTTCAATTATACGAAAAAGATCTTGCGACTATCGGAGATATTGGAAGTTAAAGTTTGGATGTTTCACGTTGCTTTTACATTGTTAACACAGAGCTAATTCGAGGTTGCCAACTTCGAATGAACTTTTCTTGAAAAATACGCAAAAAAACCTGAGGTATAACATTTTCTTATTCCTCGAGTGTTTTACTTTGATAGTGCCAAAGGGTTTTCCTATATCGGTGCTAAATCTTCATTATTCAAAGTTAAGTGTCTTTTGCCGATTTTTGTCCGCATCGTCCATAAGGGTGCCGCAGTGTGCGCCGTTTTATCGGACCTGCCTCAATGGTTTTACTTTGTTCGCGGTTCCTTTTGAAAATTGTCGTTTATTGCCGCGCGCTCTCAGACGTGTTAGCATCGTGTCACAAGAACGCCGCTCATCGATAAACTGGATGCACTGGAAAAAAATGTCGCTTGGATCTAGAGTCCAAACTCTTGAAAACATTGACAAAAAAATATTCTTGATTCAATCGGATTTTTGCTTGAATCGGAAGGAAATCCACTTAAATTAAGAGGCTTGGTGCTCGATTTAAGCAAAAATCCGATTGAATCAAGAGTATTTTCTTCTTGTCGATGTTTTTAAGAGTCTAGACTCTAGATCCAAGCGACTTGTTTTTCCAGTGTGGTTATAATCAAGCGAATTTTATTTAGAGGTTCGGTACTACTTTTGCGCCGGAACCTCTGAGCTGCCATTTTATTTGAGTTCGGAACTTCCAAATTGGTGATTAACGAATCGCAGAGTTGGTGCGGTCATTGGTACCACCTCGCGAGGTGGTTCGAAAAAAGGTTTGACCTATCGAAAACCAACGGATCTGATTGGCCGAATCTGGTAACAACGGTGTCCATCAGTGTTGGTAGTGTTGGTGATTGATGAGACAAACCGGGACAAAACCTCCCAAAGAGGTTTTGGAACTTTAAATAAAATTCGATTATTAAAAGGCGGAAAATATCAGGAAATTAATGTCAGCAGAAAAAAATCAGTAAATTCTGGGTACTTCAAGCATTTCTCAAACATTTGGACCACGCCCAGCAGAAAAGAACCAAGCCACATCAGCTATTGCCAAATTTATCTTAGAAATTTAATTTATTACAAGCGAACGATTGTGTGGATTTTTGTGAAAACTTGAAGGAATTTTCTTCGTACCGTGCAAAAATTTACTGAAATTAGCACAAAAATCGGCGCATCGTATTTTCGTCGAAAAAATTAAATCGTCCAATTAAATTTGGACGAAGCGCATGTGGCTTGGACCCCTTCTGCTTAACACGGTCCATTTGATTCGATTTATCAAATATATTGATTTTTTAAATCAAACTATTGACAAATTATTCGCGCGAATAATCAGGAATAATAATGGAAAGTTGGCAACGTCAAAATGCTCCCTCAAAGCTCGCCTTCAGCACGGCAGAACACACTTTAGTATACGACCAGGAATGTTTCTGTGAACTTATTCGAGAATCCCTGTCCTTGGCACCGAAAGTTCTCTGGAAACTCTCGCGAATTATTTAAACCATCAAGTGAGGTTTTACGACGTAGTCTGGTTGTAGTGCTACGGCGTGCAAATGCGGCAAAAGAAACTAGCTCGGTGTATTTCCCGGTAATTATTCTCAGTGTTTATTAATCCCAAAGGCATCCGTTCGCTCACGAAACACTGCGAAAAAGTTTTTTTTTTTTTGAGTGCGTCTCGAATCGAGTTCGAGATGTTTGAAATCGGGTGCATTTTATTGCAATTGCATTGATGTCCGATTTCACTCGAATTGCAGTTTGCACAAACAATCATTTCCTTTTAAGTTGCTTTCAATGAAAAAAAAATCCAAGTCACCAATCGTTTTGTCTTTATACGCACATTGTTAGCATAAATATAAAGGGCCACGCTCGCTTGTAGCTTTTGAGCCCTGCAAATTTTCTATCAACATTTTAATTTCATGAAAGGAACTAATCACACTGAGTACTTAAAGCTCTCCTCCAGAAGAATTCCACTTTCTATTTAATCATTTTTAATACAGAGAAACTCTAGCGCAATTTCTGATTGGTTTTTGAGTTCTAGGCTTCCATAGAACCTTTCTGTGCCCATAACAAGAACGGACAAAATGTAGGAACAGAGCGCTGGACGCATCATACACAAGCAGATAGACTATACATATACCTTCTAGACTTGTTAAGAAATTTTTTTCTGGGAAGAGTCCTAATCAAACTTTGGTGATACTTTTGTGATGATAAATCTTTCTGGATGTTAATATTTTTTAAATATTTCTCTAAAATTAACATTTTTTGTATCGAAACCGTCAATTGTGCGCTCAATTACACCTTCATAAAATGCATAAAACTAGTCAACCAATTTAACCACACAACCGCACTAACACGGTACACAGTGGAACGATGCAATAGAGGCGGTCGGACATAGAATTTTTGGCTAAAATTTCAAAATTTTATGTTAATTTGACAAATTCCATTCCAAGGGGTGTTTTTGAGAGGAAATTTATCGAAAAAAACACTAAGACCACCTTTAAATTTTTTTGTGTCGTATTTTTGAAAATATAAGCTTTCAGAGTTTCCAGACTTTGTCCGAATTCTCCTACTGATTCGGTAAAGTTTGGGGCAGTTCTTTACCCACACAGGCGTTTTATTCTTTTGCATATTCACAGTTTTTCCACGATATCGAACGAGAACCACGCTAGATTCGAGACTGTGAAAAAATGAGTCCGGATAGACCTTTAAAAGCCTCTCGACATTTTTAAAGTCTCTAAAAACCATCAGCCACGCATAACGGTCAGAGAGATTAGCCGGCCTATACCCAAACGTTAGGTCCAATAAATTCGCCCCCTCCTCTCCTCCCTTGCTCCCCCCCTTTACCTTCCCTCCCTCGATCCTGTGAGTGTGAGCAAATGCGATCATAAATACTCAGGGGATACCAGATGAAAAAATATCTCATTGAGCCTCTCACTTCCATCGGGGGAAGGTATATATCCGGGGCTAACGGCCCTTGAAAGCTACGGAAAAACGTCGTATGATCTCGTGGGCGCTGCGAGATTTCCTTCGATGGAACTTACATTTCCAGTCTAACTTGTGGATATTTTTCATTGAATTTTTCAGAGAATATTATTTGCAATTTGATCCAAAATAAAGGAGCATTTTAAGGGGGAAATAATCACAACTATCCTCGGAAATATACATTTTTTCTGGCGAAATTTGGCAAACCTGGAGTGTTCATACGGCGTTTTTCTTTAGTTCGGGAGTGTAGCTCGCGCATTAGCGCGAAGTCGGCAGCACATGTGCCCGCGCCGTTTGCGGCGCGTAATTTTATTGCCGGCACGTGAGATCGCTCGACGTGTTTGCGTGGCTGCCTAATTTTAGGCGCCACCTTGCGGTTTTGGAAATGAGCCTTGGATCTAATTTACTTCAAGGAGGTGTGGGATACGAGGCTCAGTTTCTCGCTCAACCATTCTGCCGCGCAACCAAGGGGAGCAGGAACGATCTATCAGACGTTTTAAACGAAAAAAGTCTCTTTGCATTGAGAGATTGACAAAAATGCGGATGTAGAGTAGTTTAAGACTGTTAAGTTAACATATGGATGTTTATAATATCTGCTCATAATTTATTCAATCAAAAGAAATCAACCACCAATTTTTTCCTAAATTTTCTTCGTCTATTGAAAAATTTTCGCAGAAAAGTTCAAGGAAAAATTCTTGTCGCTTTTTATTTTAAAGAAGAATGCAACATAATTGAAGATTTTTAAATGTTGCAAAGACGATACGCATTTTTCGGCTTTATCCATTGATGTGCTCGACAGAAACGCTTAAGACATTGAAAGGGAACGACTAATGCAAGAAGGCGAAGGAACGTTAAGCACACTCAAAAACCACACAATGCTGTATTATAGGCCGGTGGCAGTTACGGATTTCTAACTCTCCTGCAGATAGACGGGTACATCTGCATGAGAATTTTAAGAAAACCCTGTATCTGCTCCAGGTTGAGTCTTGTGTTTTATTACGTGTCAAGTTCTCCGCTCATAGAAAGCTAGCCTTTAGCTGGCTTCACAACTTTAACCCTTAAAAACGATTCATCTCTTAAATTGATAAGTTCTTTTTTAAATCCCCCAATGTAAATAGATTTGGAATGATCGCATGATAGTTAATTTTAAGTTAAACTATATCAATATAGCTAATAAAGTGAGAGACCAAAAATCATTTCCGTTTGCGACGTTGCAGACTTCCGGTGATATTTTATTTTGCTCTTGGGAAACTAGCCCACGTTATTTCTTGAAAACTTCCTTGATTTTTTTTCTATTTTAGTAGATTATTCTGTATAAATTCCAATCTCTAAAGATGATTTGTTCCCCTTCGAAAAATTATTATAAGAGCGGAGATTTTGAAACACCGTAATGGAGATACGTGGTGTCACACTTTAACCATGGATATTAAGAACTCTCCGTGTTTTGAAAAATTGACAGCGTTGTCTTCTCCCACGTGTGTGAGTCCTTTGGCGTCGGTGTGCGTAAACTCAAAACGCCCCCGCAGATGCGTGTTTCCGAGAGAAAAATGTGCGTCAATTTGCTCTTTGCACTTTATACAGGTTAGGTTCACAGGACCTGGAAATCTCGGCGGTAAAGGCCGATCTTTTTCGCCGTTGGAGCCAAGCCAGATTTTTTCCCTGAGTCTCGCAACTTTTTTAATATGTTGCTCGTAACAAGTGGCCTTATCTCCAAGGAAACGGCGGGTCGCCTCGGCCGGGTGCTCGTCGAGAAACGACGAGCATTTGTAAACAGACTCTTCTAACACCGCCCGGGATAGATTTATTTTCGGGACTCTTGACGA
The DNA here is from genome assembly GCF_001854935.1 of Bemisia tabaci. NCBI lineage: Eukaryota > Metazoa > Arthropoda > Insecta > Hemiptera > Aleyrodidae > Bemisia > Bemisia tabaci. The sequence continues at coordinate 748,674 of NW_017547167.1, forward strand.
CTGTTTGTTCTTTACTGACCTAATGACGTCTCGCAACCAGCACGCGGGGGCTCGCAGAGTGATGTACGACCGTTTTAGCACCTGCAGAATGATTGGTGAGGGTATAACTCTTTAATGTTCGCGCCGGTCACGTCAGATCTACGGGCGGACTTCGCCTTCAAAATCAAGTGTAGGCAAAATCATCACCGGAGAGTACAAATTCTTGTCGATTTCAATGTTTACGTCTTGAGGAACGTGTTCTAAAGAGCTAGGAATATGAAGAACAAGCTGACTGCGTGGTACTGTAAAAACATTTTTTTCGCCTATAAGAGCTGTATAAGCATGATCACATCGTCACCTTCCAGCCAAAGTATCACAAGCGCCATGCGATTCTTCAAAATTTCCGCCGCCATTTTACTTTTTTACAGTGAAATTGTCGGTTGAATCTGTTTGAAAATTTCACTAAATTTTATCGGTAGCTAAGGAAATGCAGTGACATTTACGAACAGCTTCGTCGAACAATATCTCCGTAAAAAAATAAAATGGCGGCAGAAATTTTGAAACGTCGCATGGCGCTTGTGATACTTTGGCTTGAAGATGACGATATACGGAGTGTCAAAATAGAAAATTTATCCAAATTTCACACCTGAATGTTGCATATAGTTGAAGGTGAAATAAGAGCAAGGCAAGCAACGAGCGTCAAATATATTCCATGGAAAGCATTTCCAGTTAATAGGGCGTATTTGTCCTCATTTTATTTTTCCCATCTATTACTAAGTTCACGTGCTAGGGACTTGAAATTTCGGCTAGTGATAAGACAGGAAAGCATTACCAGAAACAGAGGTCTTTCAATTTTTAAATAGTAATACCTAAACCTTCGGCTGCACGGCCTCTTAAACTCTCCACCTCAATTTTCTCAAATTTAGGTTTTACGCCGTCGTCCTTTTACCGAAAAATATCCTAATTAAGAAAATTGGAAAATAAAGAAAGCGTGTAGAAATCCAATAGAAAGAAAAACCAATTATATCGTAGGATGGAAAAAAAACTGTCATCGTAGGAAACTCGCACCAACTTGAATGATATATCCGTGATCATCTGTTTTTCCCCTGAAGTATTAAGGTGCGGAGGGGGAAAGTCGGGTTTTACATCGATTCATCAACTGCCACTAATGATCGTGAAAAGCCCGATTGTCCTTGCCTAGCGCCCCCACTTTCTCCCTCGGAGTCATGCTGTGTGCTTTACGATATATCGATTGACCTGCCATTTAAACCTATGGAAAAGTATCGATGAACAGACTGCTCATGATAATCGATTCTTTACCGTAGCTTCAAATGAAGAAATATCGATAGTCGATCATCACGCCTCACTTTGGAGTTAAGTTTCGCCGTGATTTAAGGCCCCAGACGAAAAAAAGGAGAAAATGACAAGGAGACAGACAACAGACATCAGAGCCGCGATGGATAATTAAAAATGTAATTAATTCGCCGACGGAGAAATCCCGGCGAGTCGATGGAAAATCTCAGCCTCGGACCCACACAAATAAAAATGTAAGACACTTTAAGCCGAAGCTAATTGCAACTCGAGGCCCGTGGAGGAAATTTTCATCCAATTTAAGAGGGAAGTGTATTCTAAGACGACGGGAGACCTCGCAAGTTCTTTCTCGCTCCTCGGGAATCTATCGGCTTAAAATCGTCGACAAACTTCTCGAGTTATTTGAGTAAACAGAAGATCGAGTCGCGGAATCTAATCAACGCGTAAAGCGCCGCGGGATGAGGTTTTGTTTCCTGGGGCGGTCACCGTCGTGTCATTTTATGGTGCTGAGAAAATGTTGCTTTCTCGTTCACCACGATGGGATTTTCTTTGATTTGTGCTGAGAAAAAAGTTCGGCTGTATGAATCAAAGTTCGGTGTACCATATCATCATTAATATAAACTTCGAAGGATTCTGCCTTTTTCTATTTCACTCGAGGGGAAGTGTCCCCTCCCGGACTCTCTTCCCCACCCGGTGACTGACGCTGCGCTGTGCTGAACGGTTCAGCCTGAACCTTTCCCCTACGTCTAACCGTTCCCCACTCATCAGTCAATCGAACCATATGCCACCGCTTACGTATTGTCGCTCGCCCACCCAGGTACCTGGCGGCCAGCGGTCAGTTGATGATAAATCTCGCTCATGCTCCTATGCAGCTACGCATTGATTACGCCAGCTAATTACTTTCTAATAATTAGAATTTCTTCGATAATAGTTTTCTTTATTTATTCGACTGTATTTTTTTCTCTGTTCTACTGTGATTTCCTTGGTTCTCTACTGTGTTTTTCCTAAATCTCTGAGTCAGAAATCTGAAGCACTTCGGTATGCACCGAGTACTTCAGATGTGTGACCTGAAACCTTCGGTATATACCGAACTACTTCAATTGTCTGACCCGAACTTCGGCAGATGGACCTTAACTTTTCGGATGCGTGATCCGAAAACTTCAGAGATTCATATGATCTCAGCTTCGGGTTCCATGCATAAATTTTTTTCTCCGTGTTTCCTTTTAGGGGACGCAACTAAAATTTCAGTAAATTTTTTTCAGAAAAAAAAAAAAAAAAAAAGTGGCTAACGATGATTCCTCACCTTCACGTGGTGTTGGCTGTTTTTACTAAGTGGGAACCGTCCATTTTAAGATATAGTCTATGTCTTGCCCTGCCATTATTATTCTACAAGTTAATTGTGGAGTGAGAATTTCATAATGTTTTCTATGAAATCTTCAAAATATTGTGATAAAAAATTTGCAACTACTACTAAATCGGCTCGCGAAGCGAGCCGAATGTCACTCGCGTAGCGAGTGACCGGGGGTCCAGGGGGCGTAGCCCCCGGCTAGGCGTGACGGGCGCGCGAAGCGCGCCCAGAACGGCTAGTTATTCCAAAAATTCGGTTTTTCCAACCGAACCAGTTCGTGTAACCGAATTTCAACGGTAAATTGAACTGACGAGCAAAGTTCGGTCATATGAACCGATCGGTTACATGATCCGAAAGTCCAACATACCGAATAGCTGGGATGATAAGGAACACCGAACGTTCGGTTCATAAGACCGTACTTTTTTCTCAGTGATGTGTCAAGATTATTGCAGTTTGTAGATACACCAAAAGTACTCATAAGGCGGTAAAGTAGCTTAGCAATATTCTTATTGTTTGGAAAATATCATGGAAAAACATTAAATCTGAGCAAGTATTAGTAAATATTTCAAAACAGCAGCATTATTGTGCAACTCTCATCGGTGATTCAGGGAGGTCCAGAGGTCTTACAAAACCCCAGAAATTGCCTATTTCTCTAAAAATAAAAAGTTCGGTCGTATGCACCAAAGTTCAGTGTGCCATGTCATCCCAACTAATTCGGTTTGTCAAACTTAATTTTCGGCTTATCAAAGCGAACTTTCGGTTCGTGTAACCGAGCTTGTGCGGTAAAGTGAAGTAACGAACAAAGTTTGGTCATATATTCCAAACGTTCGGTACACGAACCGAAAGTTCACTTTGACAAACCGAATATTTGGGATGGTATGGAATACCGAACGTTCGGTTCACATGACCGAATTTTCTTTATTAGTGATTGATTCTCAAAAAACTTGAGGACTACTCAAGGACCCATTGCAAAAAATAGTGAGGGCATCATATCTTTAATAAAAAATCCGCATTCGTAATATCTTGGATTCCTAATATCGGGATCTTGACGGTTGGGCGGATTTTATTACGACGGTGAAGAATGACAGGGCAAGAGCTGCGCATACAATACGCCTGAAAGGCCGTCAATTTGATCGGTGAAATCAGAGGATTTTTTTCTCGGTGCAACGTACTGTCCGACCATCGCGCAAAAATGCACCGATCGTCGAAAGATTAACCTCACCTCCCACAAATAAAACCGAAAGGACGGCCAGTTGTAATTGACCGAAGCCACGTGTTTCGAAATCTCAGCAGAAAGCTCGCCACTGTTTACACTCGAAATCCTCCTCATCAAGCTTTCTAATCACGCGCTTTTACCGCGACGGGCGCATAGGTGTATTTATCCCTCCGGAACCAAAGCCGAGCTTAAAGTCGCCTTCCGGAAACTCTCCTGAGTCGATCCTTGAATCGCTGTCGAATAATATCGATCGATAAATCCCTATCTTATCAACGCTATTAATCGATCGAGATATTTCGATATCGATACAACACTTGGCTTAACGTGCGAGCCTAAGAGGAAAGTTACTCTCTCGGGGCGATTGTCGAATCGATATCGAATAACCTCGATCGATTAATCCCTATCTTTGCAAAGTTATTAATCGATCGATATCGTTCGATAACGATACAATGTGGCTTAACGTGCGAGCCTAAGAGGAAAGTTACCGAGGCGGAGTCCTGTTATTGGAAAGTGCGCTCATCCCTGGCGGTAATTAAAAGCTTGCCAGATAAGAGGAAATATTTTCGCCGGGCCGCCCTGAAACGCGAGACGAGGGGGGAGGGGGGTTCAGGGGGTCCCGGGGGGGAATATTTCACCTTCCGCGGATTAAAACCTAAGGGGTTTTCTCTCGGATGGACAATCTTGCGGCCGGCCACTCTAATTGGATCCTCTGTCATCCTTCATTGAAAGACACGCCCGGGCCTGCGGTCGCCAGGGACGCCCGGACACAGGGGCGCGCTTCCTGGCGGAGTAATATTATCTCAATTAGGATTCGCGCGCACGTACGCGGCAACCCTTTTGCCCTGTGTTGCCATTTTAATGAGGAACTTCGATTATTTTTCGAATAAGCGGACTCTTGATCACTATGCACTTACGGAGAAAAATGTTCGGGTCATACCTTATATCGAGTATCAAAGTTTTTTGGTTCAGGTAACCAAATTTTTTTGTCACAGTAACCAAAATTTCGTTCTTATGACGGTGCGATTTGGTCTACTGAGCCGAAAAACTTCGAATACGAATCGAAGTTAAATCCTTATAACCGAAGGGTTCTCCCTTAATGTAGGGGAAAACTCGTTCAAACGAACTGACAAGTCCAGTAGGCACTTTTCGGTTCAGAGAATGGGTCTGTTGCAAAGGAGAGATGCAGCCGACTGGATGCCCTTACTTAGAGAAAACTCGCTCAAAAATCAGGTTGGGCACATCAGTATGAAATCCACTGCATAGTGCACAATCTTTGTAGTTTGTAAGACGCTTTTTACTTCCTCCTTCCAATTTTCTTGAGACATTTCTTAATGCGGACAGTTTTTCTTTGTGGTCGGCAGTCCTCTGAGCTGAAAAGTGGCCACTGAACTAGATGGTTCGTACAACCGAGCCCCCCTTCCCACTCTGTGCGTATATTTTTTTCGTCTGTTTTTTTAATCCTACATCTTCACTCCTTAAGATGCACCGTAATATCAGCCCAAACAACTTACATATTGGTTAGGTTCAATTAGTGTTCGTAGGAAATATGGAAAACTTGAGGAAAATTCAGGAGAGAAAATTTTTCCCTCAGGTGGAAGCACCCTGAAATGGGTTTAAAATTATCATTGAGTTCCGCGATGTTTTATCGAAAGATTCCACGAGCAAAGGAGAACGGGCTTGTATCATGCGAAAAATGGCAACACTGCCTTGCCTTGTGTTACCTTTCCTGCCCCGCGCGCTCCCATCGGCGCGTTAACAGCTAATCGCGCTTAAAATCGCTTTTTAAAGAGCTCCGTCAAACTTGCACCGATAGATTGTTCCGCGATGTCTCCCGAGCGTAATTAATGTTTTCGAAGCTAATAAGGCGCTTCTAGTGCTACAGGTGCGAAAATCAATACTCTCTGGTCGCAAAATCGCCTCGTAAGCAAGTCTCCGTCAAAATTAATCTATTTCGTGCGGAAGTTGATGAACGCGGAATTTAAGTACAGTTTAAGCTCGCAAACCCGAGATTGCCAATAATTGCTTTATCGGGGATCGGAAATAAAGATATTTTAACTTCAACACTGGAAAAAAACACATTGGATCTAGAGTCCAGACTCTTGGAAACATTGACAAGAAAAAAATACTCTAGATTCAATCGGATTTTTGTTTGAATCAAAATGAAATCCGCTTAAATTAAGAGGCTTAGTTCTTCATTTAAGCTAGAAAAGGTTGAGGATGCTTATACTTTGTCAGGCATTAGTGTATGTATGTACCTGTTTTCCTTTTCTGGTTCTTGATTTTCTTTTACCCGAAAAGTTGAGCCTCGGAGCAATCGTGATTTTTTCAACATTTCCCGTTTCCATTTTAAAGTTTTTCGGTTTTGTTCGTTTTATTAATTTTTCGTTTCAAATTGTGACTTGCGCAGTAATCAGTCAAAAAGTTTTTGAGGACCTGAAAACGAGCTTCGCAAATCTTGAAATTTGCATCGTCTAGACATCTAAGCACAAAAGGAGATCTATGACAAGAAAAGGAAAACAAGTAATTACTGAGAGGGTTCTCAAAAAGCCTCAGATCAGCAGCGGTGAAAAGTTCACCGCAAAATATATTCGCATGAGCTGTAAAAAAGTGCATTGACCTTGCTCCCACAATCCGGACAATCTTTGCCTCCTCTGCGGGCCGATTATTGAAATTGATTGACAAAGCTATGGACAAAGAAGAACTAGGGGATATAAGGCAATCCTATTGGTTGAAATGAGTGGTTCTCATAGACTAAGGGGGAAAATGATAGACTAACTGTCGGGTCTCTCGTGGGTTGCCGTTAGTTAGTCTATTACCTACCTCCTTTGTCCATTGCAACCACCCGCTTCTACCAATATGATCCTTCCAAATCCTTTATGTCTTCTTTGTCTATTGCTTTGTCTATCAGTTTCAATAATCGGCCCGCTGAAGGCATCGATCGATCTTTTGCACACGAACATTTCCAGCGAAAGTAGAACTGTAAAAAGCTCAATGGCGTTTTTAAAATACGGGCTCTATTTTGCACGAAAGCTCGAGCCATCCAACGCGACAACACAGTGACCGTGGAGTGTAATCTCGAAAGGCCGGGTGCAAGTTTTTCGGTCGTCTTAATGCAACCCCCGTCCCTCCGCCTAAGACCCCTCGGCCGCCTTGAGCGAACTGAAAAACCACCCCCTTGCAAGATGACGTTCCACTGCATACGGTCTCGAGAGGCAAACCTCTTCCCGCCATCATCCACCCCTCACCCTCGCTCATCCCTCCTGGCCTTTCCACCCTTTTGAGTGACTCACTGTTTTCGTTGGCGCGAGGAGGAAGCCAAGAGGGATGGGGCGAGCCTCCCCGTCGAAGTGAGGGCATTTCCCTCAAACGACTCTTTTAATTGTTTCTCAACGATCGTGATAATCTAGATTTTATGTTTTTATCAGTTTCTTTGAGAGCGCAGAAGCTTCCCGTCTTGCCCGCCGCAATGATTATATTTTTATCTCGCCGGCTAGACCCCTTAATTTTTAGTCCGCCCTCATCCCGCGGATCAGACCCTCTTAGAGCCCCCTTAACGATTATGGTATTACTGCCCGCTCTCGGTAGGCTGCAACGTTTGTATTTTGAATTTTTTCCCGAGTTACGTTTATTGCTTTAATTTGAAGCTTTTCTCTTCCGCTGAAGCTGCAAGATTTGTTTCGATCCCCTCTCGGGCAGCTTAAAGCCCATTAGGAGAAGCTGTGGTTGGCTGTGTTTGTTTAGTATAAATTGGATCGCATTCGGCAAGAAGGAACCAGCGCGATTACAGGGCATTCAAAATGGACCACTAGACAAGGTACGAATTAAAGGATTCTGATACATGTTTTTTTTTAACCAAAATTTCACGCAAAACACGATTCGCGCAACGAAAATGGCTGAAACCAACTCCTAACGAAAATTATAATGTTTTTAATTCACGTTGGTTACAAGGAATTTGAACTACCCGCTCACAAGAAACTCAAAGCTCTTCGTGAGTCTAATGGCGCACTACAACGGTTTCAGCTATCTTCTCAATCGAGCAATGTTCATTTCCCACCGCGTGTTGTTCAAACTGTAAGCAATTTGCTATAGCTGAGCCAAAGCGTCAAGATTGAGGTTGCCAAATTTTTATATCGCAGAGACTGTCATGATAACGTTTAGCGCGCGATGTGAATCACGTATAGCATTGAGTTTTCATGAGCGGGTGGTTTGAATTCACGCATCAAGAATTATTGAATATCTTCATAAGGAGTTGATTTCGGTAATTTTCGTTGTGCGCATCGTGTTCTACGTGCAATTTTGGATAAGAGGCATGTATCAGAATGCTGAAATCCGTACCTTGTCTAGTGGTCCATTGTGCGACTTCTCCTTTTTATTTAAAAACACACGGAAAAAACGAGTTTAGGATGGGGCCCTAACTAGAGGTAGGGCAGTGAGAGGTAGCTCACGTCCCTACAGATTATAGGCACGATGCCTCCATGAGCTAGTTGCGAACGCTGCCACCGACTGGGTTTTGAGGTTTTAGTTACTGCGCATGCGCAGGAGTAGCGAATACCGTCATTTCTCGCTGAACGCCAGTTGAGGACTGATGCCCGTATGATCAGGTGTCATTGATATGCCGAGAGGGGGAATTGCACTCAAGAGGCGTAAATTCGCTGCCTCATTCATCGAGGCCTCGTAGCCTGGTGGTACCGCGCTGGTCT
>NW_017547167.1:758008-775578 GCF_001854935.1 Bemisia tabaci
AAAAATTGATTTTTTTATAAATCTAAGTTCAAATTTGTTTATCTTATGCCAATATACTCTCAAATTCCAAGTTTTAGGCAAATCCATCAGGAAAAAACCATGGTGAAAATTTTCGGCCATTTTAAACTTTAATCGGCGGCCATTTTGGAAAATTTGTTTTTTTTGAAAATCTAACGTCAAATTCGTTTTTCTCGTGTCAAAATACCCCTACATACCGATTTTCGCGCAAATCCATCAACAAATAACCGGTGTGAATTTTCGGCCATTTTGAACTTTAACCGGCCGCCATTTTGAAACGGTTTGAGATATTGACTTCGGGTTTGCGCGAAAAGTTTTCTTTTTTTATGCTCTTTCGAACGTGCTATCACAAAGGGGGTCTTCCCATTTGAAAATTTAAAGTTAGGGGCCGTTGCCCCCCAAGGGGGGCCCCCCTGAAAATTTTAGGGGGGCCAAAAAGTAGCTCCCTTTGACCTAGGAATATCCCCCAAGTTTCAAATATTTACCTCAATTAGGTAAAAAGTTAGAGGGGGTGGAAGGGACTTTTGGATCACCCTGTACGTTCAGAGGCGGATCCAGTAATATGGCAACACCGGATTTCCTCAATTTAAACCTATGTTAAATAATCGATTGTTTTCGGAGCATTTGGTACCCACAAGAATCGATAAATTTCCATAGGTTTAAATGGGGGAAAAACAAAGTTGCCCATTTGCTGGATCCGCCAATGGGTATGTTTCTGTTGAACTCGACCTAAATTTAGTATGTCTAAAAAGTTGAAAAAGCAATATTTATGATTTTCTCAGAAATACGTATTTTATTGAGAGAAATTTGGCAACATCCGAGTGTTCATACGACGTTTTTTCTTAGCGCGGGATCATGGACCGCGTGGGTTTGTCAGGGCCCACATGCGCGAAATGGCTCTGGGGCGGCAATAAACGCCGCGAAAAATATAAAATAAGTTTTTACTTCTTTCAAAGTGTTTATATTACTCCACAGGTACGCATCAGCAATCCTGCTCGTCCAATGAAAATGTCTCTGCCTCTGGCTGAGTTTTTACTCTAATCAGCTTTTTAGCAAGTGCTGCGTTAATGTTGAAACTATAAAAGAACACGTCCCACCATTTGCAACGGTTGAAATCTCTTTTTTTAAAAAAATTAAATGGAAAAAACCAAAATGAGTTTAATTTCATGAGACGTTGCCTAATATTATCTAATGTTTTATTTTTTAAACAGAAAACTATGCACCCTTAAAATTAGAACTTTTGTGAATATACCTACTGTCATGATCTAGGGTAACTTTATTTAAATTTTAAAGGTTTTAAATAGTTTAGTCGACTTTTTTTGAAAAATAAAACATGATAGGAAAGTAGACATAGCTAAATGCAGTTGTAAGGGTGATCTCAGTTCAATCCGTCTATTTCACCAACAAAAAAGTTACGGGCTGTATAAACATAGGTTCGCTCCGGGCTCAAGAGGCCGAAAATTCCGGGTGCTGGAGCCGTAGTTTCGACTGCTCCAGGCGCGGACAGTATGTGTCTGTATTGCCCGTAAATCCGACTTTCACGGCCGGAGTTTTTTTTTTTTCAGCGTGAAACAAGCAGATTTCCTAACAACTCGTCGAGAATTCTCGTCCGGGAATGATCAATTGAAATTATTATTGGTCCAACAGAAAATTTTCCCCCGTGCTACATCTGAAAGAAGATTTATCAAGGCCCCAATAGTTCTTATACAATTATCTTGACACCAGCAACCCTGATTGATCGGTAATCCTGTGATTGATCGACGGAGTCCATGATGAACTTCGAGAATTCAGCAGTGACCAAACTAGATAAGAGATGGCGGGCAGGGCACCACAGGGATTAGTTAAATATTGACGAGAGCTAAAATTCGGATGCGTTTCCAGCTTCTGCGGGGGTGGGGCGCCGGAGCCCCAGCAGCCAGGAACCAGGCTCGACAAATTCGCTCAAGTTGGTGACACGATCCTAATTAATATTGGCACGAGCAACCTGCGTTTCCTGTTGCCAGATCTCAAAATTTCCGCTCAAAACGTGGTCCTGCGTTTTCAATTATTGTTCCGCGTGGCTTTGCTGGATTTCTTCTCCCCTTGTTTGCGTAAGTGACAAATGATTTTACTGTGGTCCCCTTTTCCGGATTCACCGACCCCTCATCACCCCACTCTTTCTCCTCTCTTCCGCTTCCCTTCCTCTGTTCTTAGTAAGAGGGGATGGAGATAGGTCATCCTTCCATTTTAATTTAAGTCAAATAGTTTAACCTTTGCACTGGTAAAAAAAACCTCTTTGACCAACGCCGCATTGCATTGACTTAAGAGTGCAGTTTCTTGTCGCCGGATTTAAGAGTCTTGAATTCTTGTTACAAGCGGGTTTTGTATTGATTCAAGCGGATTTTGCATTGAAACTAGAGTCCAGACTCTTAAATCCGGCGACAAGAAACTGCACTCTTGAACCAAGAGGTTTTTTTTTACCAGTGTGTACACTTCGATGTGTAAAAGTGGATTTTAAACGATGCATCACGTATTATTTATTAGAATTCAGGTGGTTTTGAAAGGATGAAAAGGACGCCTGCGGGCTGGTTGTTGAAACTGATAGACAAAGCGATCGACAAATTAGAAAAGGATAGGATGGAGTGATCGCGTTGGTTGGGACGGGTGGTTGTTGTAGGTTTCAGGACATGTTGCAAACGATTTTTTGTCCGTGCACCTTTTTTGTCCAGCAGTTTACGCCCACACGTAAAATAAGCAACAGTGACTTGGTCCAAGCGTTATTTTTTAGTCGGTATGTAAACTTATATTGACAATATGGAAATGAGAAATTGAGAGAGAAGGAGGTGTTGTTATGGTTGCTCATGCATTTTCCAAATGAAATGTTATTACTTTCTCCTTTTGAATCATCTTTTCAAATTGTCATTGGTGAATATTTGATTTTATTTCTATCCTTAAAATATTGAATGTACAATATACCTTATATATGTATAGGTACTTTTTTTCATTTTTTCTTGACGAAATTATTACTTCATTTTGAAAACATTTATATTTTTAAAACGTGACAAATATTTGTAAAACATTTTCCAAGCGACATAATGTCAATGAGCCGCAGTTGTGCTGACAGAAACTGCATAAACGAATAAAAGAGGAAAAAAACCAAGAAGCACGCAATCTTTAGTTTTAACCCATTTTTACATCGATCTTTTAGAGTCAAATACGTCAAATTTTGAGCGTTTCGTTGCGCGTACACCTCGCTGCAGCACAATAGAAGCACAAAATGTGAAAGAAAAAATTAAAGTGCTTTGGAAATCATTAAATTGGACACGGAACCACCAATATTTAAAAAAAACACACATTATACGATTATTATTCTCCTTTGATAAATTGATACATATTTTTTCCCATCAATTTAAATGAGAATAATCAATGCAGAGTGTGAAAACATTTCAAAATCATGAGTTAAAAAACGCTGACTATAGGAGTATAAATATTAAAGCCGAACAGAGCGGAGCGGCGCGCTGCCAGCGCGAGAGGTTCACTGGCGCCTACAAACCTAAGTGGATACTTCACGCATTGCACAATGCTGGAAGTATCCACTTAGGTTTGTAGGCGCCAATGCGCGTTTCGCGCTGGCCGCCCGCTCCATCTAAGACGTCTAAAGTAAAAGCGCCGTACCTCTATTCAACACTTTTTCAATTTTTTCCTGACAAAATGGAAAGCTAATTTTACAGGAAACCTAGCAAATATTCAGCATTCATTTTTTCAATACAACTCCACCACACCATTAGGAACTAATAATGAAAAAAATGATGCCCCGCGGTCATCGAATTTTCTTGTAAGAGAGCAGTAAGTGCTGGAAGAAAGGGGGGAAAATGAGTTGAGTTACGGCGCCTTCGCTGTGGACGGCAGATATGCTCTAAGTATAGAGAGAAGAAGAGGATACTCATGAAACTATCGAAGTAACCGTAGATTTCTCGAGCAAAAAATAGGGTTAGAGGAGCCGGGAGCGCCCCGGCAAACTGGATTAACCGAAACGGTTTTAATCGCCGTGTTAGGATCAGCCATGCCAAGCCCGCGAGGGTCATTTACAGCTCGTTCGTTTGATTTAATTCAATTTAATTGTCAAGCTCTCCGGACGGCCGCAGCACTGAGAAAACACGGCGTTACACCGATTAAAACACTTTACAGGTGTTTGCCCGGGCTTTACGAGCCATGAATGGGGCCAGGATCCATTCTAATTCCGACCGCTCGCTGCAGCGTGACGCGAGCACTGTCTGATTAGGAGTCGCGGATTATGAATGAAAATGGATTGTATTTCGCCATAAGGAACCACTATCTCCGGCTCTTCGATGAAAGCACCTTTTTGTATAGGGAAACCAATGGCATACATGCTGCTTCTAAAATGAACTAAAAATAGTGGTTCCTTAATATTGCAAAATGTGGTCCATATGTTAGATCAAAATAATAAAACAACATCTCACTTTATGGTAAGTGGAACCTACAAAGGAGACAGCGTTGAATGAAAACACTGTTTGATTCAAGAAACTGCGCGCAGCAGGAGTCGCGGTATTTGAATGAAAATGGATTATATTTCGCCATAAGGAACCACTATCTCTGGCTCTTCGATAAAAGCACCTTTTTGAATAGGAGAACCAATGGCATATATGCTGCTTCTAAAATGAACCAAAAATAGTGGTTCCTTAATATTGCAAAATGTGGTCCATATGTTAGATCAAAATAATAAAACAACATCTCACTTTATGGTAAGTGGAACCTACAAAGGAGACAACGTTGAATGAAAACACTGTTTGATTCAAGAAACTGCGCGCAGCATATTTCGCCTTCGAAACGGCTTGATACTGTGCACTACCCACGTGCCCGAATAGTCGCATCCTCGCGCCTTATAGAGTTTCGCAATCTTTTCTCGGTTATTTTTGTATGTGGTACATGCTGTGCGCACAACCAGTTAACTAAACCTGTAATGAACTGTAACCTGTGACTGAAGCAGCCTACCTACATTAGACGTTGCTTAATTTTCTCTCGTCAAATTTTCTTTTAACAAAAACTGAACAACATACTGCCTGGAAATTTTCCAATCTCAGAATGTTTCTAGGCGTATTCTAATTCCAACCGCTCTCTGCAGCGTAATGTGAGCACTATCTGATTAGGAGTCGCGGATTATGAACGAAAATGGATTATATTTCGCCATAAGGAACCACTATTTCTGGCTCTTCAATAAAAGCACCTTTTGAATAGGAAAACCAATGGCATATAATATGCTGTTCCTAAAATGGACCAAAAATAGTGCTTCCGTAATATTGCAAAATGTGGTCCAAATGAGAGATGAAGAGAAGAGGATGCGCAACAGGAAATGGATGCTTTGGAACACGACTATTCTGATTCTAATTTCGACAGTCTATTCTTGAAAATTACGGGGGCACGGGGGAGAAGGGGGTTACAGAGGGTACGCGCCCCGGTCACTACGCGGCCAAACTCCTAAAGGACACTTTTGGCCCTCTAAATCCATTTTCCTCGGTCATACTTCAAATATTTAAAAACAGTGGGGTCGTTGAGAGGTAATTACTTGCCAATAGTAGCAAAAATATCAGTTTATAGAGTTCTAATGGAACAACGTCATTTTGTATTGTAAGTGATGAATAGAAACCAAGGTGCTTTGGATATATTTCTGTAATCCATTCAAGCACTTTTCGACTTACGCCGTCATCAGAGCATTATTACATACCTTGAACATAGAAATCGACATTTTTACAAAATTCTGAACTGTGACTATGTTTGTGTTCAAGATTTGTAATGCTGCTCTGATGATGGCATAAGCCGAAAAGTGCTTGAGTGATCTAAAGAAATCCGTCTGCAAAACCTTGGTTTCTTTTCATCATTTACAATTCAAAAATTTTAAAAATTTGCTCAGTAGACCTCTAGATAGAACCATTACGAAGAATAACACTTTGGGAGAGCCGGATAGATTTGATGGAGGATTTTTATCAACAAATCGAAATGGGCCCTCTACAGAAGAAGGACACTCATCTGCCAAATTCAAAATTTAAGTCACATTGAGTACATTCGACTTCGTTAGGGGTTCCATCTTAATCCGTTCAATCCCAACAATTGATAAAATTGACGCGCAGAAATAAATTCATAATTCGAATTGACAATCCCGGTGGCTAAACCGGTGATATCATCAAGACACCACTGACAAGTCAGAATGAAGAGACAAAACAGAATTCACCTTAGAGTAGCTCTAACGTCACTTCGAGACGCACCCGCGATATCTTGAACAGAATTTGTAGAATCATCATTAGACATTCTGTCATATCAACGACAAGGAAGCGAGCAGCCCGGATACGAACCTACCTCAACAATAATATCAGAGACCCTTAGAATAATCAAGCCCAAACCTCGTAGCGTTGAATTGCCGTGGAAAGGCAGTTGAACCCACTACCCATCGTCGTCAAAAGGGAACGGCGAACCCCGAAGTTCTCAAGAGTGCCACTGCATCTGAAAATTTACGTGTTTCCGTCTTGACGATAACGCCCTCGTGACAAGGAATAACGCCTTATGAACCTTCGGACATTGCCAAATTTCCTTTGATAAGATATGGATTTTCCGGAGAACTTGTGAATATTAACCTCCAATTTTTCAGAAAATTGTATTCGCAGTTTAATCTAAAAAATTAAATTTTAAGTCAGTTTTTTTATCTAAAAAAAGGAAGCGATTTGCATAAATTTCCTTGAAAAAAAAAAAAAAAACCTAATAAAATCTGACGAGTGTGCTCAATACTAATGATGTCTAATAAGACCTTGAACTTTAAACGTATGAATGTAGATCCCTCGACTTGACTTAATGGCTTAATATCCCAATAAATCTGCCTCAACTGAATGCTCTCCCCCTCTGTCTTGTACTGACCCTCATTAAAGCTCAACTTTTTTACAATACGTGAAATATTTTAAACTTTTTGGCCTTGCCCTCCCCACAAAATACTGCAGAATCAGCACTATTTTCCCGCCTTCTTTGCTTAAAAGTAGATATTTTACCAGGTTTTGCAGAAACGTATCAAGTAGCATTTTCGGCAAAAAATCTGTTCGCAGTAGTTTTGAATTCAACTAATCGTGATTTCACCCCCATCAAAAACTCGAAGTCAAAAAAACAAATTTTTGAGCGTAAAAATAGTCGTCTTTATCCGTAATATTGAGTTTTATAGAAGAAAAATACCTAAAACCTATTTTATTTATTAAAGTTTGTTGCAACTTGGCGCATTTTTGTTAATCTCGGTCCATTTAGCAACATTCGAATGTTCATACGTCGTTTTGCCTCAACGCGGCAGAACTGCTCCGGTTGAGATTCACGGAGGAGCCGACAGCTGTCAGACGACAAACCCTCGCTGAAGAGCCGAACCTCACGTTAAGATGAGCCCTGTCTCCCATAAGACTCCGTGTTCTCCAAGGCTCACGTGGTGTCGGAGTTACGCTCATTCGTACTGACACGCGCTTTCGTCTAATTAGCGGGAGGTGGCTCCCGACAGGAGTGACACAACAAGATTGCCGATGGGAGCGAGGTGACACGGGCGCGGGTTGGAGTCGCAGATCTTGGGGGCTCTCGGGCGGAGGCAGGAAGGAAGCCGGAAACTCGGCGAAACTTCTCGGGACCACCCCCATCCCCGTCCCTCAGGGTTCCGTCGTTGCAGGGTTGTCACTCGGAAGTCTTGGCTTTGACCTCGCGTATACCTTAGCGTGTCTGGAGGGTCTCGCGATCCCCTTGTCTCCGCGGGTTTTTGCGTGTTGGGGTAGAAAAGAGAAGTGCAAATGAGCTTTATCGCGGTGTTGGATGATGTTAACCCTAGTCTGACCGACTCCAGCGGGTTGATTGTTGAAATTGATAGACAAAGCGATAGACAAAGAAGACTTGAGGAGCATGGAGTGGTCCTATTGGTTGAATTGTGTGGTTCTTGTGCACTGGGGAAAAAAACACATTGGATCTAGAGTCCAGGGTCTTGAAAACAATGACAAGAAAATATACTCTTGATTCAATCGGATTTTTGGTTAGATCAAGAACGAAATCCACTTAAATTAAGAGGCTTGGTTCTTGATTTAAGGTAGATTCTGATTGATTCAAGAGTACTTTTTCTTGTCGATGTTTTCAAGAGTCTCGACTCTAGATCTAATGTGTTATTTTTTCCAGTGTGGACTAAGGAAGGAAGTGATGGACAAACTAATGGATTCTTGTGGGTTGCCGTTAGTTAGTCTTTTACCTACTTCCTTTGTCGATTTCAACGTCAACCACCTGCTTCCACCAATAGGATGCCTTCTTATCCCTTTTGTCTTTTTTGTCTATTACTTTGTCTATACATTTCAAAAAGCAGCCCGCAGTCTTTTAGACCCGAGACTTGCTACAGTTTGCTATATGTTTGACGTTAAGGATAAAAAAAGAGAGGAATAAGGCGAAAAGAAATGAGAGAGAGAAGAGGAAAGGGGGAAAGGAAGTAAAAGAGAAAAGGAAAAAAACAACAAAAATGAGAAAAAGAGGAGAAAAATCATGTTTCCCTGCTTCCTTCTACGACTCCTTTTCTTTTGCCTGTTTCTTTCTTCCTCTTTTACTCCTTCTTCCTCTCTTTTTTCCTACTTTTTCTTTGCCTCCCACCTGGTTTCTTCCTTTCCTTGCTCCTTTTTCTTCATTTTTTTCCTCTCCTGTTTTTTTTCCTCTGCTTCCCCTGCTTCTGGTTTCTATTGAGTGCTCACCTGATCAAAAATAATCTTGATCCATCGCTTGAGATATCATTTGATTATAGCTTCAGCAATGTAGCAGATGTCAACAATCATCCATTGAATTTTATTAAAATCCTGTTCATTACACCAAAGTAAACTTTTTTATTGAATCAGGTGCCATGTCACGACGAGTCGTGGCAGACGGTTTTCTTGGCAACGTCATCGCTACTGACGCGAAACGCTTTCTTGAAGTTGTATACCGTTTTGTCTGACCAAAGCCCAAAACTTTCTTTTCTCTGTTCGCTCAACTTCTGGAACTTTCGTCGCTTTGCAGAACTTTACTATGGAGATATAGGCTATAGGGGCTGAAACAATACCCCGTTCTCTTTGTTCTACTGATGCTAGTCTTACCTTCACTAATCAATAACTTCTTGTTTTATGTTGCAGGTAAGGAACTCACCTATCAATGAATGTGTATGCGCTTGAGCTGCTCACGATATAAAGTCATCATCGATATAAGTAAGTGAATTCATAAGACGCGCGTTTTGAGCTAAATTATTTGTGCTTTAAATGCAATACCATTGAAGTTGTTGTCATCAAACCTGGGTTTAGCGGTTGGAATGAAAAGGCTGATAAGTTGGCATACGTCGAAGAAAGGAACTACTCTACGAAAGGAAACGTTATCCCAAAATGAGTTGGTTGTTTCTTTGTTTCACCTCTTTACAACATACGAAGACACATACAGCTAAGCCAAATACATTTACTGCGAAAACTAGTTATTGCGATTTTTCAAAACCTTCATTACTTTTTAATTTTCTGAAGAGAGAAGTGCTAACGGGTATTTGTAAAATTTTTAGAAAATAGTTTTTGAAGGGCAAATAAATCACTTGAGACATTTTGCAATGATGACGATTAGCCATTCCTCGTAGAAATAAAAGTTAACGAACAGAAAGTCTACCACATCGCAAACCGAGGTACGTCGTCATGTCGTTTCGTTTCACTATCGATAAATGTACAGTGCTTGGACTCGAATGATTCCTTTTAACCATTGCCGGATAAAAAGTTGCCGTAGAGGAATGGATTGGATGGTTAACTCAATAACGCGTATTCTAAATTATTAATTCAAATCAGAACTCCAGACATAATTTAAAATAGATTAATGATTCTCAAGAGGTAGACAGAGTCGGTAATCATAATGTGAGCCAGACAGTGATTATAGCCACTCGGACAGTTCGCTCTGATTTTGCACGCCAAAATTAGACTGGAACATGGAATGAGATGTGTGTGGCCGGTTGGTAGAAAACAGATACGGGGGCTTGAATAATTGAAGGCAGTGGCGTGGCGTGAATGATCGATTATCGATATTTCCTCATTTGAATCCGCGGTAAAGAATCGATTATTAGGGTGTTCGCTGCGAACACCCTGTTAATCGATCCTTTACCATAGGTTTCAATGGCAGATCAATCGATATATCGCAAAGCACGCTACGCCACTGAATGAAGGCGATTACAAATCGAAGCGCGTGCTACAGTGTTTGGGGTTGTTGATGAACCGTATATTTTCCCTTGGAATGCATTTTGATCCAAGGACATGATAATTTCCACTAATCTTGTCCTCTTGCGTTTTTAGAAAAATCATGAAGGAAGTAATCCGGTAAAATCCTTACTTCTCCCTGCAGTCACCGATCTCCGGAATTTTTCCGCAAATTTTGAATGTGTTCTCGGTGATTTAACCAATATATTCGGTATTATTGTCGAATTCGGCAAAAAAGAACCCAAAAAGATTACCAAATTTTCACGGTGGTCGGTGATCCATAAAACAGTAATTTTACCGTGTTCCTGGTATTTTTTTCGGTTTCCTCCCATTTGATTCGTCAAACAGCATTCGCCTGCTCTAAAACTATTTTTCAACATTTCTTCTATTCAAATTTAAACCAGTCTTCGTAGGTTTTTTTTAAAATTTTATCAAATCGAGCCATACTTGACCCAATGTTCGTTAAATTAAAATTACCAAATTTTCAACGTACTCCAGTACTTGTCACCCAATTGGTATAAAAGCTCATCAAACTCTCTTAAAACTCGATTGACGATTGTGCCTGTCTAAAAACATTAACTCAGCTTGTAATCGGCGGATCATCACCAAAAGATCTCCATGGCATCTCATTTGGCAAATACTCCATCCGGTTTCTTTTGTTTTTTGTTTTTTGATTTTGCAAAGTTCATCGCATTGTTTATGACTTCACCAATAGATCGATTTGGTGACTATCCTTTTATACGATGTTTGACGTATCAATGCATCGATATTTGATGGTTTCAACGTAAATAACAAAATGTCACATCAAGTCCAAATTATTTTTGGAGTATACATCGTGTTAGTTCGTTCCAAGCCTGTCGGTAATTGATAGAACAACAATTTACTACTCATTAAACACGAGCAATTTCTACTGCGAGAAACTTTAAGGACCCTCTTAAAGAAAGTAGTAATCTATGAAATAACTATGAATACGGCTCTCTGCGAGTAGTGACGCACAGTAGTAAAACATAATAGTTAATGGCAGCCGCCCTCCAAAAACGTGTTAGCGCTTTCATAGGAAAGTTTTCGCCTGACATTGACTTTTCATCAGCCTCTCCGTCTGTCTGACTGAGATAATTTTGCATTCCGATCGCCTCCAGTTCATTTTCCCGGCCCGAGACAAGGACAAAGGACAAAGGGAAAATACTTGAGTGGATAGTTCCGTCCGTGACGTCACAGACTCGTGCAGACTGGAAATGTGCCGTTGACTAATAGCCGTTATTTAACTTTTCGTTTCTGCGTCATTAAAGCAGTGGCGGACGGATAAAAGGCATCTGCAGAATGCGGCGCAAAGGCGTTTAGAGTTGACTCCCGCAGTCCCAGACCGGGATCCCCTTTGAGGACGGCGTTGGCAAGTCGAGGAAACTAATCTCATTTCAGACACGTTCCGCTCCCGGCGCGACACTCACCGTCTCGCCTTCACTTTGTCACGCTGCAACCCGCGAGCCGCGCCTCCGTTCCGCCTCCCGCGGCCCCTTCATTCTCTTTCCCTGCAACCCGCGCCGCGTGGCCCCTTCATTCTCTTTTTCTGCAACCCGCGCCGCGCGGTCCCTTCATTCTCTTTTTCTGCAACCCGCGCCGCGCGGCCCCTTCATTCTCTCATTCTGCAACACGCAAGGATCGCGTCGATTTTTCTCGCCCACCTAATAAAGGTATAAAAAGTACCTGTCGAATGGGATGGAGACGGAAGCGCGTCTTATTCATAGCGTGTATGTTTGCGTTATCTACGTGCCAGTGTTACTTCAGCACATTAAAGCCACAGTTCCACAAGGCGCGAGCGACGCGGAGTTGGCCGCGCGTTTTTTACGTATGCACCACGCAGGACCGGGTGCGATGATTTTGAATCCGTCTGTTGCCTCGACGTTGGTGACACTAATTGCCTTTCAAGTAGCAACAATGAGATTTAAATTCATTGTACCCGGTCGCGCTAAAAAGCCGCGCGGTTGACTTTACGCGGCCAACTTCTCGTCGCCCGCTGTCTGTGGAACCGTGGCCTCAGACGGAGCAAAATAAGTATGGATTCGAGCACCCGTCTCTTTCATGCTATTTGTATTTCCATTATTTTCTATGAAAGGATCCTCCTTTTTTATATTACACACCTCAGAAGAAGGAACCTTTATTCATCCGAAGCGTCAGAGTATAATGCTTTATCATTGTTTGGTTGTGAATACACAAAAATAGCGTTAACACTGTTGTAAAATTTTACTGGAACCCTTTCACAATGAGAATGCAAATTTCCGTACTTCCTGTGTTAATGAAACAGGCCAGTGAAAAGGTTGAAATAAATAGCCAAGAGGAAAAAGATACATAGTGCCAACTGCGACAAAGTACCAAGTGCAACAGGTGTTGATAAATTTATTAGAAAATTTATTCGTTTTTATGGCAACGGCTCTGCAGAGTGCAGAGTCATATGAACCGAAAGTACGGTGTTCAATATAGAGTCACATGAACCAAATGTACGGTGTTCAATATCGGCCGTATTGTTCGGTTCACGTAACCGGTCTCTCGGTTCTGGGAACCGTATCCTCGGTTCATCCAACCGAGCATTCAAACCGAACAGAACTAACTAAAAAGCTCGGTTGCATGAACCGAGTTAGGTTAGGTTCATCCAACCGAGCATTCAAACCGAACAGAACTAACTAAAAAGCTCGGTTGCATGAACCGAGAATAAGGTTCCCAGAACTGCGAGAGCGGTCGCATGAACCAAACAATACGGCCGGTATTGAACACCATATATTCGGCTCATATGACTGAACTTGTTTTCTCGGTGTGCCAATTCGTTTGAAAGTTTCAAAGAATTTCCTTCACAGCCAGAAGTAAATTCTCTGATATTTTCAAGAAAATCTGCACCATCCCTCTTTTGTAAGATAATAAATTTCTCGGTTGAATTAGGCAAAAATAACGTCATTCGGTTCCTTTTCAAGAGACACAGCCTACGTGATTCTGCTTTTGGTGACGTGATCCTGAATTAGACCAAGATTGCGTAATCAAAGCAGTGAACATGACACCATCTAGTTGTCGATAAATGAGATTTTTTCCACCCAAGATAATGCGTAAACACGGAAAATTGGGATCCCTGTTGGTCGTTTTACTTCATGCTTCCCAGGGTTCGAGTGAAAATCGAGTCACATCCTTACGTCGGAGAAGAGAGAAAAATTGTGACGTAAGGTCTGAAATATCTGCTGCGCGGGAAGAACGGACGATATTGAAAAGTAATTTGCCGGAGGTGATGGATGAGAATCGATGAAAGCACCCACGCAGTCGATAAACTCGTCGCTCGACTGACAAAAGGGCGTAACTACATATTGCGATGAGCCCGGAACAGCATTGAATTGTATGGACAGTAGGGTTCTTTGCAGAGTGCAGTTACGTCCTTATGTCAAGAAGGCGACGAATCGTCCAGGAGCAATGATGTGTCACACCGCAGCGCACCCAACAGAATTGTCAACTTTCTAGCTGAGATTGTAGCTTTTCGCTGAACACCAAGATTAGTTGGAATTTTTAGAACACAAAGGTTTAAAGTCATGTTTTTTTTTAGTAAAAAAAAATTGATACTGGAATTTTTTTCTCTTTTAATCGCGACTTGATCGCAATACTTTATTTGGACCGAGTTTAACTAAAAGTAACCAAGTCGCATTTAGATTGAACCGAGATAAAGAGGTTTGAAGTTTCATCTTTCCGATACTCCATGTCAAATATGAAGTTCAACGCCTTTCCTCCTAAATAATTTTTCTCAACTTTCACATTATGGCAGAAGAAAATGCGCTTCTACATACACTGGAAAAAAAACACATTGGATCTAGAGTCCAGACTCTTAACCACATCGACGAAAAAAAGTACTCTTGATTCAATCAGAATCTAGCTTAAATCAAGAACCAAGCCTCTAAATTTAAGCGGATTTCGTTTTGATTCAAGCAAAAATCCGATTGAATCAAGAGTATTTTTTCTTGTCAATGTTTTCAAGAGTCTGCGGACTCTAGATCCAATGTGTTTCTCTTTTCCAGTGTATAATTTAACTCAAAAATGCCTTTAATTTATCCTCAATTTTATATTGTTTTCTTCCTGTTTGCGCCAGTCTTAATATCCTCCCTCTGATTAAACGGATCTCATTATGCAAGTAGAAACTACAATTTCCGGCTCATTCGTGAAAACACTTATGTCCACAGGGAAACTAATGGTACGTACGTCGTTTTTAACTGAGCCAGAAATTGCAGTTCCTAATTGCCAAATGTAGTCCAAATATATGCAAACACAGTTCTTTACAGCACAAATACGCCCAACCGGTCCACTGTGCGTAGCAATAAATAAAAGCGAAGATTTTACGATTGAAGGGGTTCAACAAGCCGACGAGGAGCAAAAAGCACGAAACGCCGCCTCGACGAGAGCAGATGAAAGGGAAAGGCCGAAGAGATTTAGTCATCATAAACTCAATTACCCGGCACGAAATTCGGGCGAAATTCGAAGGGGGCTAAAGATCAAACGCAGCAGACGCAAACGGTTCTCCATGGGAACCGAGCGGATTGCCTATTCAAAATTCTGCCCCCTTCGATTCTCGTCCCGTGAAGCTACACCTAGCGCGATACGATCGGCGGAACTGGGAACTCCGAATAAATTTGTAATGTTTATCATCATTCGAATATCTCTTGTTTTCCTTTTTGTCTTTGTGTTCGGCTCCCCTCTCGGTGTTTTTCCACCTTAATTTGATGTTTGCTTTATGGATTATCGTGTTTGATGCCGTGTTGAATTGAACGACGTTATTTCGTCTATTCCACTTATGCGCGCTAAAGTCGTCCAACTGTTTCTGCTCTCCACGGAAGAAAAATCCTCTGTTCGTGGGGAAGAATAATAATTTTGATTCAGTTAACCGAATTTTTTCAGTTATTAGAATCTAACTCCTTTTCAGTCAACCCAAGTTTATCGCAGTCACAATAACTTTGACTCGTTACCTACATCGAAAATGGAGATGTTGCATGTGTGAGGGATTTGCGATTTGACCATTGATTCTTATGTAAAAGTTTGCGAGAAACACGATGGTGCCACTGGTTTTCTCTGAAATCATCTCCCAAGCTCAAAAAAAGCTCTCAAAGTGAGGCCAAAATGAAGGGGATATCCCACTCTACCCTGAGAGTTCATCTCTACATCAAAACATACTCTCCATATATAGATAGGGAGTAAATACATCAGTAGGGTGGCCACTTTGTTTGGGGACTCCAAAACTGAAAACACGGTAACCCGGCTCGCACTGTGATTGGCGCAATGCGTGAAGTATTCCTGCAGTCTTGTAGGCGCTATACGTTTCGCGCCAACCGCTCCTTACCGCACTGTGTTCGGCGCAATGGGTGAAGTATTCATGCAGTCTTGTAGGCGCTAATATGTGTTACATGCCGATCGCCGCGCCGAGGGTTTGTCTTTTTCATCTCAAGTCCTCGTCATCATTCCTCTCTGCGTTGAGCTCTAGGCCAAATTGCGTGTTCAGTTTCTCTCTTCACTCTACTACATAATTAAAGATGCTATTTCTTGTTTCACCGAAAAACGACAAAATTAGAAATTACTATTCTCTCAGGAAAGAGAGATTTCGTCCCCTTTTCTCATGGATAATTTTTTTTCTGAATCGGATTTTTTTTATACCTGCATTTAAAAAAACTGCAAAATTTGCCGCCCCCTAAATTTGCCGCCATGGGCCATGGCCCATGTGGCCACCCCCTTAATCCGGCCCTGAGACTACGAGACAAAGTTATATTGTAACTGCGATAATCTTTAGTTAACCGAAACGAAGCTCGATTCTAATAACTGAAAAATACGGTTAACTGAATCGAAATTTGTATTCTCTCGTACGAACCAAAATTTTTTCATGATCTTGCCTTGTCACCGAAGAGGTCAATGACGACCACACTTTTGAAATGCAGTTTTGCTCAAAACCTCTCTTTGTAATTCAAATGCTGAATGATTGAAAAACCCGAACTACGGGTCAGATAACCAACTGAAACGGAGTTCGATTCTAAAAACTGAAAAATTCGGTTAACTGTTAACTTTTAACGGTAACGGTAACGGCTCACCGGAAAAAAAACTTATTGGATCTGGAGTCCAGACTCTTAAAAACATCGACAAGAAAAAATACTCTTGATTCAATCGGATTTTTGCTTAAATCAAGAACCAAGCCTCTTAATTTGAGCGGATTTCCTTTTGATTCAAGCTTGAATCTGATTGAATCAAGAGTATTTTTTCTTGTCAATGTTTTCAAGAGTCTGGACTCAAGATCCAATGTTTTTTTTTTCGAGTGTTAACTGGTTCGGTTCAATAACGACCAAATTTCTGAAATCATAGTTTTCCTTAAATCTCTGTAATTCAAATGCTGAATGATTGAATTTAATCTAAATGAAGGTCGTCGACCTGACAGCTTGATACGGGCCGCCAATACCACCACGTGGAGAATCGAAATCCCGCAGACACACGAGTGTTTTTCACTATGATTTGAATCAAAGCTCCACGGAGGCGCGATGGAGGGTGCTCTACCAATTAGCCCCGAAATTCCTCTCCAGTTTTCGAGCGAATAATTAGAAACTGGGTCGGAACTCCGTTCGGGGCCCGATTTTCCAGGCTGGATTGTACGAACCCGCGAAATATTTACCGCACATCGAGAGTGATTAATCCTAACCAGCCTAATCAAGTGAAATTACGCGCCTGAGAGCGAGTTGATTGCTCGTTTATCAATTCACCAAATTGTGAAATATTTGGTGAGAGTTTTCCGAACGAAAGGTTTTCTGTCGTGAAGGATTTTTCACTACCTTTCATAGTACCGTGAACACTCAGGTGTCGCCAAATCGTCGGTGATAAAAAACCAGATGTGCCTGAGAGTGGAGATGTTGCATGTGTGAGGGATTTGCGATTTGACCATTGATTCTTATGTAAAAGTTCGCGAGAAACACGATGGTGCCACTGGTTTTCTCTGAAATCATCTCCCAAGCTCAAAAAAAGCTCTCAAGTTGAGGCCAAAATGGAAGGGATATCCCACCCTACCCTGAGAGTCCACATCTACATCAAGACAAACTTTCCATGCACAGATAGGGAGCAAATACATTAGCAGGGTTTCCGTGTTTTCAGTTTTGGAGTCCCCAAATAAAGTGGCAGCCCTGTCAACGTATTTGCTCCCTATCTTTGCATGGAGAGTTTGTCTTGATGTAGAGGTGGACTCTCAGGGTAGGGTAGGATATCCCCTCCATTTTGGCCTCAACTTGAGAGCTTTTTTTGAGCTTGGGAGTTGATTTCAGAGAAAACCAGTGG
>NW_017547167.1:775902-808828 GCF_001854935.1 Bemisia tabaci
CCAATTTTAACAAAGAAATTCAACGTAATAAAGGCGTGGTTTTTTCAGAGAGAAAACATCGCATTCGATACTGATATCGAAACTGCACTCGGATGCGATATTTTCTCTCTGAAAAAACCACGCCTTTATTACGTTGAATTTCTTTGTTAAAATTGGTAAGTGACTGCTTTAGTCTCCTGACAACAGAATTGCGATCTCAAAATTGGAGAAAAATGACGAGTAGCTGAAAAAATGGAACCAATTGATGCGATATATCGCATGCCGTTCTGACACAAAATATGGCGTCCATCGAATCACCTTAAAAACATCGAGAAGAAAAAGTACTCTTGATTCAATCAGGAGCTAGCTTAAATCAAGAACCAAGCCTCTTAATATAAGCGAATTTCGTTTTGATTCAAGCAAAACTCCGATTGAATCAAGAGTATTATTTCTTGTCAATGTTTTCAAGAGTCCGGACTCTAGATCCAATGTGTTTTTTTTTTCCAGTGTAAATAATTTTTCTCAATTTTCACATTTTGGCAGAAGAAAATTCTACATAAAATTTAACTCAAAAAAGCCTTTAATTTTTCCTCAAAATGCATATTGTTTCCTTCCTGTTTACGCCAGTCTTAACATTCTCCCTCTGATTAAACGGATCCCATTATGCAAGTAGAAACTACAATTTCCGGCTCATTCGTAAAAACACATATGTCTACAGAGGAACTAATGGTACGTACGTCGTTTTTAAACTGAGCCAGAAATTGTAGTTCCTAATTGCAAAATGTAGTCCAAATATATTCAAACACAGTTCTTTACAGCACAAATACGCCCAACCGGTCCATTGTGCGTAGCAATAAATAAAAGCGAAGATTTTACGATTGAAGGGGCTCAACAAGCCGACGAGGAGCAAAAAGCACGGAACGCCGCTTCGACGAGAGCAGATGAAAGGGAAAGGCCGAAGAGATTTAGTCATCATAAACTCAATTACCCGGCACGAAATTCGGGCGAAATTCGAAGGGGGTTAAAGATCAAACGCAGCAGACGCAAACGGTTCTCCATGGGAACCGAGCGGATTGCCTATTCAAAATTCTGCCCCCTTCAATTCTCGTCCCCGTGAAGCTACACCTAGCGCGATACGATCGGCGGAACTGGGAACTCCGAAT
This sequence comes from Bemisia tabaci, assembly GCF_001854935.1. NCBI lineage: Eukaryota > Metazoa > Arthropoda > Insecta > Hemiptera > Aleyrodidae > Bemisia > Bemisia tabaci. Next base: position 777,045 of record NW_017547167.1, read on the forward strand.
AAATTTGTAATGTTTATCATCATTCGAATATCTCTTGTTTTCCTTTTTGTCTTTGTGTTCGGCTCCCCTTTCGGTATTTTTCCACCTTAATTTGATGTTTGCTTTATGGATTATTGTGTTTGATGCCGTGTTGAATTGAACGACGTTATTTCGTCTATACCACTTACACGCGCTAAAGCCGTCCAACTGTCTCTGTTCCTCACGGAAGAAAAATCCTCGGTTCGTACGGAAGAATGCTAATTTTGATTCAGTTAACCGAATTTTTTAGTTATTAGAATCTAACTCCGTTTCAGTCAACCCGAGTTTATCGCAGGCACAATAACTTTGACTCGTTATCTACACCGAAAATGGAGATGTTGCATGTGTGAGGGATTTGCGATTTGACCATTGATTCTTATGTAAAAGTTCGCGAGAAACACGATGGTGCCACTGGTTTTCTCTGAAATCATCTCCCAAGCTCAAAAAAAACTCTCAAAGTGAGGCCAAAATGGAGAGGATATCCCACCCTACCCTGAGAGTCCACCTCTACATTAAAACAAACTCTCCATACATAGATAGGGAGCAAATACATTAGCAGGGTTGCCACTTTATTTAGGGGCTCCAAAACTGAAAACACGGCAACCCGGCTCGCACTGTGATTGGCGCAATGCGTGAAGTATTCCTGCAGTCTTGTAGGCGCTATACGTTTCGCGCCAACCGCTCCTGACCGCACTGTGTTTGGCGCAATTAGTGAAGTATTCGTGCAGTCTTGTAGGCGCTAATATGTGTTACATGCCGATCGCCGCGCCGAGGGCTTGTCCTTTTCATCTCAAGTCCTCGTCATCATTCCTCTCTGCGTTGAGCTCTAGGCCAAATTGCGTGTTCAGTTCCTCTCTTCACTCTACTACATAATTAAAGATGCTATTTCTTGTATCATCGAAAAACGACAAAATTAGAAATTACTGTACTCTCAGGAAAGAGAGATTTCGTCCCCTTTTCTCATGGATATTTTTTTTTCTGAATCCGATTTTTTTATACCTACATTTAAAAAAATTGCAAACTTTGCCACCCCCTAAATTTGCCGCCATGGGCCGCGGCCCATATGGCCACCCCCTTAATCCGGCCCTGAGAATACGAGACAAAGTTATATTGTGACTGCGATAATCTTTAGTTAACCGAAACGGAGCTCGATTCTAATAACTGAAAAATACGGTTAACTGAATCGAATTTTGTATTCTTTTGTGCGAACCAAAATGTTTTCTTGATCTTGCCTTGTCGCCAAAGAAGTCAATGACGACTACATTTTTGGAATGCAGTTTTCCTCAAAACCGCTCTTTGTAAATCAAATGCTGAATGATTGAAAAAACCGAACTACGGGTCAGATAACCAACTGAAACGGAGTTCGATTCTAAAAACTGAAAAATTCGGTTAACTGTTAACTTTTAACGGTAACGGTAAAGGTTCACTCGAAAAAAAACACATTGGATCTTTAGAGTGCAGACTCTTAAAAACATCGACAAGAAAAAATACTCTTAATTCAATCAGATTTAAGCTTAAACCAAGAACCAAGCCTCTTATTTTGAGCGGATTTCCTTTTGATTCAAGCTTAAATCTGATTGAATCAAGAGTATTATTTCTTGTCAATGTTTTCGAGTGTTAACTGGTTCGGTTGAATAACGACCAAATTTCTGAAATCATAGTTTTCCTCAAATCTCTCTATGTAATTCAAAAGCTGATTGATCGAATTAATTCCAAACGAAGGTCGTCGACCTGACAGCTCGATACGGGCCGACAATACCACCACGTGGAGAATCGAAATCCCACAGACACACGAGTGTTTTTCACTATATGATTCGAATCAAAGCTCCACGGAGGCGCGCGATGGAGGGTGCTCAACCAATTAGCCCCGAAATTCCTCTCCAGTTTTCGAGCGAATAATTAGAAACTGGGTCGGAACTCCGTTCGGAGCCCGATTTTCCAGGCTGAATTGTACGAACCCGCGAAATATTTACCGCACATCGAGAGTGATTAATCCTAACCAGCCTAATCAAGTGAAATTACGCGCCTGAGAGAGAGTTGACTGCTCGTTTATCAATTCACTAAATTGTGAAATATTCGGTGAGAGTTTTCCGAACGAAAGGTTTTCTGTCGTAAAGGATTTTTTACTACCTTTCATAGTGCCGTGAACACTCAGGTGTCGCCAAATCGTCGGTGATATAAAACCAGAGGTGCATGAGAATTGATGTATATTTTTATTCAATTTTTTGCCTCCAGAATCATATTCGCATCCTTACCTGAAGTATACTTGAGTGTCAAAAATAAATATTCATAACTTTTCTCTGAAAAAAATATCTTGTTAGGGAAAGTTTGGTAATATCCGGTGTAATGTGCATATCGACAGTGTAAGTCGGCAATCACATAACTCGGTTTGCGACGTCGCAGACTTCCTGTCATACTTTATTTTTTGAACAGAAAACTACTCAACGGCAATTCTTTAAAACTGCCGTGATTTTTCTTCTCTGTGCGAAGAAAATTCTGCATGAATTTCAAAGAATGATGTGAATTTGTTCTCTTTTAAAAAAATAATATAGAGGCGCAGATTTTCAGACGCTGCAAACGAGTTATGTGATTGCCGACTTACACCGTCGATATGCTCTTTTCCCCGAGGACGGAAGAGTAACTAACCCGTTTTCCAAGAAGGATGAAATGACTTTCGAGTTTTACCCGAGAACTCATAAGTTAGGAGCAAGCGCACGTTAAAAGAGTTCTCAGTAGTAAAACTGTGAATCGTGGAGTTTCATGATCCCAGTAAATTAAGTGGTCTTGACTCACGATCCTCCTATGATTTTAAAAATTTTCAGAAATTCTCAAAATTTGACTCAAATTGTCTAACCTCCGGAAAAAACGTAGTAGATCGAAAGTTTGACGTCTTAGCTGGACAACAACTTTGGGTTTTCTTGAACAGAAAAATGACCATTAATTTGTGTAAGATACAGGATTGTATAATAGTGCTGTGTCTGCACTATTCCTGGGCGAAATCAAGACAAAAAATTCCGAAAATCAGCACTAGAGTCACAAAATGGATTCTGATTAATTTCAGTGCAAGACTCTCATTACTACAACTCTTACAACTTATCACGGTTCCTTTCGTGACCTATAATGCTGATTTTAGGTTTTGTTTTCCCCGTAGAACAGTGTGGTTCTAGGACTTCTTCATTGCGCTGTTCTCGTATTTTGGCCATATTTTTATTGTTTTTCTTTTTATGTGTGTTATTTTTTACAATAAGATGGACTGAAGGAGGGTGTAACGATTTTTCAACAACTTATTGTTAAGCGCGCACCGTAGTACGTATATGCGTAATGCATGAAATATTCTAGGGTCTTGTAAGGCGCTACTACGCGCGTTGCGCCGTTGTTGCGCGCACCGTGCTATACGCGCAATGCATGAAGTATTCTAAGTTTTTGTAAGGCGCTACTACGCGCGTTGTGCCGTTGTTGCGCGCACCGTGCTATACGCGCAATGCATGAAGTATTCTAGGGTCTTGTAAGGCGCTACTATGCGTTACGCTCCGTGCGCGCCAGCCCCGCGCCGATCGCACCGTGTTTGACGCGATTATTCAAACTTGAGGCGTCGCGTCGGCGATTTTCAACTTATGATTTTGAAGTTTTTCTACAGTTTGTTGGTATTATTGTCATTTCCAAAGATAGAACATTATCTAAAACCCGACTAATTTTCTTCTCTTCATCATTAATATAAACTTCGAAGGTTTCAGACTTTCAGCGATTCTACCTTTTTCTATTTCACTCGAGAGGTTGCCAGATTTTGCGATAAATGTGAATATTTTACATGGATTTGAATCGGGAAAAGTGCTAAAAAAGCAACTTATCTGGCAACAATAGAGTCCGGGAGGGACGAGAGGCTGCCTTCCTGGGAAACCCCATGATTTAGCCGGAAATGTCATTAAAAAAATTGATTCCGTTTGAAGCATCAATTGTATACTAGGGGAGAGCTATTTTAAAATAAGAATTGTAAATGGACAAAGATGCTACAGAAAAGGAAAAAGGAAAGGGAAAGGAAATGAAATGAGGGTATGATTACTTATATACAATCAGAGAGAATAAAACAAAAACATCATAGAAATTCATATGGGATGAAAGTATAAGAAAAAAACACAAGTGGGCTCATTGCGATTCGGAACTCGAACTATACTATTGTTGAGCAGTTTTTAGACCCCTACGCCACCGATAATATTCTTAAGAAGTTAAGATGAACTTTTGCTACTTCAGCGAATCAAATCGCGGAAGGAGATCCATGGATTGTCTTTTTCCGCCACCCGATGGGATGACGTTCCAGTCCAATGCGTTTTTGAAGAAATGATCGATTCCCATCATCGCTTCATCCACACACATCTATTCATGTACAAATGATGGCACGCTCCGGCGACAAGGTTCTATGGCGAAATCATTTTTGCCTCCAGAGTCTCCAAAATGTATACATCCTAGCGATCAAACGTCCAATCACTGAGAAAAATGGCTCGCGGAGCGAGCCGAATGTCACTCGCGTAGCGAGTGATCGGGGGTCCAGGGGGCGCAGCCCCTTGGCTGGCCGTGACGGACGCGCAAAGCGCGTCCAGAACGGCTAGTATTTTAAATACATACATTCTAAACATATGACGACAAACACCATACATGCCTCCCGTTTTATTGTCACAGTATGCTCACTTCAAACCGATGTATTGCAATTTTTAACTTTACTGTGTGAGTTGTCTTCCCGGGTCTTTCACGCGCACCTCTCAATTTTAAAAAAAAAAAATTGTTCCGTCGTTTTAAACTGCTCTTCAATGATGTTCTTCAAGAAGATCTCAGATTTTCTATAGTAACCCGACGAAATTAAAAATTCCCCACCGCAAGTTCTACGGATTCATCCTTTACAGCGCGTTTTTTCCACTGACGGAAGCGGAAAAAGTTCCATCACGAAGGCAGCGCAACTTCCAGAGGAAAATAGCCATCGCGACCATCATTTAAAACCGCAAAAGCTCTCCGACAGAGGCGGCCGATTGACTGGAAAAAGTCGAAGCGCTTCAGCGTCGGTTTTGTTAAATCATTTTACAGCATGCTTCAAAGTTTAAAAAGCTTTTACCCGGGGCATCGGCTTCGGTCCGGCCTCCGTTCTCTTTCATGTCTCTTGCACAGCTTTTAAACTTTAAAAGCTCCCGCCTAAATTGATCGTGATTTGTTTCAAGGGTTTTACCGAGCCTGCCCGAGTTAATGAAGTTATAAAGTGTTCCGCTGGATGCATCACACACCGCGGCCCCGAAATCTGGAATCCCCTAATGTATTCATGGAAGTTTTGGGCCTCACTCTCAAAGCAGTGATATTCACGCGATTCATTCTGACATTAATAGAGACACATAGATACACATCCTCAGTAGTTTTGCAGTGGTGGAAATTTGCACTTTTGATAATTTAACAGGAATTTCAGTGTGCCTGAAAAGTCAACGAATTTAAGGTTTGTCGAACGAATCAGGCAGCGCTTTGTCTTATTGTTCAAAACAAGGTAATTTCGAGGGATATAAATTGTAGAGTCGTGACTCTTTCGTCTTGATTGTGATCAGGAGGTTATTTGAGGACAATATATGTTTAAGGTAAGACAATTAGTTGTGACTGGATCTGTGAAAAGGGACCTTATTCTCTGGGAGAAAGTTTTCCTTTACTTTTTGCGAATGCGTGGAGAAAGAAAATCTGGACATTTTGTCGCAAGTTTTACCTTATTTCACCCTAAAAGCTCAAAATGGAAAGAGATATGGTCTCTTTTCCCATATCCAGTTCGAGTTGTTTGTTTTTTTCCGAAAGTGAATACAAATTGAAACTTTTATTCAATGAGGACAATCTAGAAGTTCTCAAATAGCAAATCAAAGTTTGTTATCATCACTCGGCAGTACATCATTACAGTTGAGCAACGAAATTAAATCACGCACAAACCTCCACGATGATCGAGAAACCCCTTAGTTTGGAGAAACATAAGTTTACTCGCAATACTCGCATTCGATGTTTACGAATGTATTTGAATAATACGCAAGCAGCTTTGCGCAAGCACCTGAAACTTGTTGCCCCAACGTACCAGGTGGAAACATAGCGAAGACGTCGCAAACAACGAATCTAACACCAAGTTTTGTCGCGAGTGACTGAATGAAAGTTGTATGAGCTCAAGTTATCAGGTATTGAAACTCGACGTCACATTACCGTATTTGTAAGTTTTAGAGGGACAAGGTGCTGGTCTCGTTGAGTGAGATGTCGCGCAGTGAGACGTCCTTTGAAAATACCATCTTGGCCCAATTGAACGGGTTTTGCTATGATAAGAAAGGGAGATACAATTATATTAACGTTCAGGAGCTGGGGAAGTATAACCGGCCACTTGAAGGAGTTTCGCCCCTCTTCCGTGACGTGCAAAGGTTCCACCTTGAATGAGGACGAGGATACGGTGCTATGCTTGGAATTACTGGCCAAAATTACTACTTTTCAAGTAACGACAAAATGAAAAATATCGCACACCTCTCATTTATATCTTATATTGAAAATTGATGGCGCACACCGTAAATCTGTGCAAGGATTGGTAAGGAAGGAACCTGGCGAAACTAATCCAAGTAAAATAATTTTCTTGGTGGTATCACAAGTTTCAGAGTTACCTCTAATTTTGTAATCTCTGGTTTCTCCTGATTTTCCTCCTATTGCCTATTACCTGCTATTATTCTCCCTACTTTTCTTCATTCTCCTCTTTTTCTCATTTTCATTTTCCTCCAGTTTTCCTCAATTTTTTCTTCTCTTTTTTCCCTCCGATGCATGTAGATGCATTTTTATCTGAGCCACGTTAGGTTAGTCCTACAACTTAAGTCTATCAGACTTGAATGAACAGATCTACTCTTAGAATTTAGAAAACAAAAATTCATATGTTAATTTTAATTTTCAAGCCTGCATCAACCTAGTTTCAACGCAAGCCATAGTTTGGACCAGCTTTCTACGTCTAACCGCTGAAACAGTTGTCGCAGTGGCACCGGGGAGGATAGGAGCACCGGCCGGAATCACGAGCGAATCATCAATAATTCTTTAATCACATTATTCATACTAGCGAAGCGATAAATCCTTAAAATGTGCTGGCGCATAGGAAGACCGATAGCGGGAGCTCAATGCCGGGCGTCGGTGGCCGTAATCTAGTCGGGCGGAGCCATCGTTGCGGGTATTTGTCAAGCTCGGTGCGGGTGCAGGCTCCGCCGTTTGCGGAACTTTCCAACTTGTTGCTCCGCCGAATAATGCATCCATTTTTATTTGCAGGCGCGCGCTCTCATAAATCCAGCTCGATCGAACCGCGCCAATGCAGTTCCGCGTTTGTTCCGCGCCGGAGCGGCTGGTATTAGACTAATCTCTCCATGTGTCCCTGCTCTGGTCCATTGTTGCCAAGTTAGTTACAGTTGGCGCACGGTGACAAGGGATTATGCCTCAATTTTATGAAATATATATGAATATTAACGCTGAAATAAAGGGGTCCGTGTGTACTAAGTGGATATTTTAAATCAAAACGAGGTGTCCTCTTTGTAACATGGGTCCAGGGTTCTATCCTGTCCTGTCCTGTCCTGCCATGGCATTCTTATGCCATTCTTGAGATACAGGTAATAATGGATCTATTTCCTTTGATTGGGATACGTCCAAATCATTAACGGACTGGCATTTCGCCTTCATTTCATGAAGTAGGCGAAAACGGGTGCATAGGCGTGAGAATAGTGGTAGCCTCCTTAAAAATCTCGTTAGGTGTTTGAGTTACAAAAACCTATTAATGACCGTCCATACTTGAAAAGGAAGATGCCCACAACAATCTAACATTCAGAAAATGTTAACGAAGCATGGAAAAGTTTTCTGTGGATGGTTCGAGACCAAAAACACCCCGTCCATTCATAATAAATCGAAATTATGATAGTGGAAAGTTCTCATTTTGTTAACACTTTGAATCTGTCATGTTTAGAGTACAAAATGTTCCGAAATATAATTCAATTTTACGACCTCTCGGATGTAAAGTGAAGTAAATAGCTTGCATTTGATTTCTCAGAACACCAGAGAGAATTTTTGTGTGAAATCTCAAAATCCGATTTCTTGTCCTAACTCGACAAAAATCGCTCCTGTAAATATTTTATCTCGTCAGCTAAGGTAGCTTTTCTCGTGAACGATCACCCTTACAGTGAAAATATAAGAAATCACGTATCTCGATCGTATCGAAATTTCCCCTAAGTAATAATTTATTTTTACTTTTTCCGACTACTTGCAACTTCTTTGCAAGTTTTTTCCATTAATTTATTTCTGCAGGGTTCAATCCTCACCATGTGGCCACTAGCAATTCATTCTTTTTCCGAGGTTTCCCTACCTTGAGAGGTAAAAGCGAAAGTCATTGTAAACCAACGCAAGCGCCTTTTACTGCCGTGCTAAGGAAGAACGCCGCATGAACATTCGAGAGTTGCCAAACTTCCCTTGATAAAACATGTATTTTTAACGACATTCATGCAAATGTTTCCTTTAAATTGTCAGTTATTTTAGATTAAATTGCATGCAAAATTGTCTGAAAATTTCGGAAAAAAATATTCACAATTTTCCTAGCAAATTCGGTTTTTATAGAAAGAAACTTGGCAACGTCTGATGGCTTATACGGCGTTTTACCTTAGCACGGCTGTACAGCCCGTTGTAGTAAACGATGGTTCCCCTTCTCATCAACCGCGTTGCTCTCTTTTCCGAATAAATAAATGACAGCAGGCTTCAACGCTAAATTATACATGCATCTCATTTGAGCGCAGGTAGCACCAGGGGGCATCGCAAACAAAAATACCAGGCCCCACGAAAAGCCACGCATTCAACATTTGAACAAGAGGAAGTTTCCTTGGAGGAAAATAAAGAGAAATAACGGCGTAAAAATGAATTATTAATTAGCTTAACGTTGCCGCCTTAAATGCATGCAAATTTTACAAGATTTTAAACTTTACTTCTCCGAATAACTTCCATAAACATTCGGAGCATTGCGAAGGACCTATCAACCGTAAATTTCAGATTTTAAATTTTAGTTTTGTCGTCACCTGAAGACTTAAAGAAGTTTAAGACTTTAGGATCGAAGGCTTTATTTATTCAGCATTCATCATTCCTGTAAACTTTTATGTTGCAAACAACCTTCAAAGTTTCTTCAGTAGTGCGTCACTGTGCCATTAAAAGGCTTTCAGTTGCACCACTTAAACTTTGACAATTTTCCGCCTACAATGGCAGATCAAAGTTTTGCATACGTATCTTTTTTTCGAATTACATTTTTTGAACTAGAAACTTCAAACTGCTGTTGAACCAGTTTTGTTTCATATACTCTTCAGTGTGGTATATTCTAAATGTTGATAGAACACTCCTCTGTGCTTTGTTATGAACAATCCTTTTTTGAGTTTTTGTTAGTATTTTTTCGTGGTCTGTAACATATTTTCTTAAATAGTTGATTTCCGGACTTCCCGTTGCGTGAATCGTCCTCTGGTACAATTTTGGACGGAGTTATCGTAATCCTTTATGTTCCACCGTGCGCAATTATACCCCAGATCACTATTCGGACCGAGTGTAACAAAACGCACCTAATCGCATCAGGTATGAACCAATCCAAGAAACAGAGGTTTGAAATTGTCACCTCGACAAGACTCAAAGCTTGAAACGAAGTTCAACCACTATTTCCGTATTCAAAATATGTTCTTTCAAATGAATTTTTGACAGGAGAATATTTACGACAAGCTGCATTCGTAACTGAAGTTGTAACCTAGTTCGTCATCCTCCGGCAAAAGTATCATAAGCGCCGTGCGACCTTTCAAAATTTCCGCCGCCTTTTTATTTTTTACACCGAAATTGTTGGTTGAATCTGTTCGAAAATTTCACTGAATTTTATCGGCAGCTCAAAAAAAATTCAGTGAAATTTTCGGACAGCTTCGTTGAAAAACTTCTCTATGAAAAAATAAAATGGCGGCGAAAATTTTGGAACATCGCATGGCGTTTGTAGATATTTTGGCCGGAAAGTGACAAATTCATTATTTTCCTCAAAAATTCCGCGCGCTACGTTTCTTTCAAACTCAGTACAATTAAATTACTAAAACTTCAAACCCATAGCGAGAAAACTCCCTCTCTTTTAACGACACGCACCATTGTGCCTCATATCCAATCGCGATACCCCGAACACCAATGACCAGATTCAAATCAAGGACGCCCCCTCTGCCACGCGACGGGGTAAACACAGCCGCGCCTGCATCATCGTGAGAAACGAACAGGTGCCCCCGCCGGCTCGAGACATCCGAACGTGCCCCGATCAGGGTTGCAAAACACCCACTCGAAAATCCCCCACCATCACCCTTGATCAGCCGTGCTAAGGAAGAACGCCGTATGAGCCTTCAAACGTTGCCATATTTTCCTCAAGAAAAGCCAAATTTACTGAGAAAATTGTGAATATTTTTCCTCAAATTTTTCAGTCGATTTTGTTCACGATTTAATCTAAAATATCTGAAAATTTCAAGGAAAAATATGCATAACTTTCCTCAAAAGTACATGTTTTATTCGGGGAAATTTGGCAACTCTCGAATGTTCATATGGCGTTTTTCCTTAGTACGGTAGTAATTCCGAAAAATTGGAGACAGATTCGGCAACACCGCCTCTGATTCGACCACCCTTTTTTCGACTCGCGCGAGGGCTTGTTAAGGGCGGACGCAATCCGAATAGACGATGAGAGCCGTCCCGTCCCTGTCGGGGAATCCCTGACATAGACTCAGGGATGCGATTACAGGCTGTCGACCAAGATTACAGCATTAAATTCGCGCAGTCGGCAGCAGCCGTGAAATGATCCAAGTTCAATAGCATCCCCTCCTCCCGCCCCCGCAGGTCCGGCCCTAGGGGCTCGTTACGTCGTGCACCGCAGCGCGCTCTTTCGGCGTCGTAAAAAGCTCCGGGTTCTTCTCCGCTTAAAACATATCACGGAACGGGCTGGCGTTAATCATTCATGGAGCGGAGCGAGATTAAAACGTAAGGAACGGTGCGAGGATAGACACCGTCTTGGTCGTGGTAAAGGAACGACGTCGAATGAACCGTCAGACGTTGCCAAAATTCTTTTGAAGGTATACAAAGTTGTAGGGAAACTTGCGAATTTTTTACTTCCAATTTTTCGGAGCATTCAGCTCGCAATTCAATCGGAGGTATGTGACAATTTCAAGAAAAATCATCCGTAAAATTCTTCAAAAATAAAGAATGAGCAGTGGATAATTTGGCAACATTTAAATGTTCATAAAACATTTTGACTTCAGATCCTCAGCACGTCGGAACTTGGAGGGGGCGTTTTCAAAGTCGTATGAGCCTCAAGACATTGCTGAGTTTCTGTTGATAAAGTACAAATTGTCAGGAAATTTTGTGAATATTTTCCTTTAAATTTTTCGGAAGATTTTTTTTTCACAATTTAATCGGGAGTATGCGAAAATTTCAAGGGAAAACATTTATAACTTTCTTCAAAAATCAATATTTTTTTCTGGACAGTTTGGCAACGTCCGACTGTTCATACAACGTTTTTCGTAGCACGGAAAAACGCTTTCCGGTCTCAATGGGAGAAAAGTCCATCCTCATACAAAATTCATGATCCAAAATAGCCACGGAGGACCCAAAACGTGAAATGCAGCACGATTTTTGGTACGAGATGCTCTGGATTGAAAGGTTCCTGAGTTTAACTTTCAGGAGACGGGATACCACTATTGCGACTCCTGCGGGATTGCTTTTGCCTATTTTGTAAACTGAAGGCGAAATGTGGTCCCGTCTTTTAATTGGTGACTGAATCCCGCAATATTTTGACCCCAGTATGGGTCCGTTTTTGTCTCTTTGTGATCAACCATTAGGGATGGGATTTTAGTCCACAGAGAGAAAGTATTCCGCGGAGCAATTTCTGTCCATTTGGGTCAAAAATCAGTTTATGATCTCGATCAAAAACTCTTTTTATCCAAGTGTCTCTAGTATCCGGAAGAAGAATTTGCGAGGGATTTGGTTCATTTTCTCGTTAACTAAGGTTGTTGAGTTGCATTAAAATCTAGCGACTTCTTGCTCTTCCATGGTAGATCAGAATTTTAAATACCCTTTCCTCGTGCAGATAGCTGATTTTAACTGCAAGCTTTTGACAATCATAACTCCGATTTTATTTGACATTTTAAGAAGTTGCTAGGGCCAAAAATGCTCAAAAACTGAAGCATCAATCACTTAAGTTCGAATGTCTAAGCACAAAGGTTCCATGTAGTCATGCTTTCTCATGTAGGTAAATCATTCCATTTTCCGTCCGGGATGCAACTATTGCAACTTTAGCGGGCCCGCTTTTGCCTATTTAGTGAATCGAAGGCAAAATGTCATCTCGTAATTGATTCAGTATTGAAGGAAAAATCTCGCCCCACCTTACGCCGTCCATTATAAATTTGGTAAGCGAATTCCCCTATTTTCATTTTGAAGGTGCCATCAATCATACTCAAGAACCCTATCCCCTGCTCCATTCTTTGAGAAATTGATAATTATACGAACAAACAATTATAGAACTGACCGTTCCTCCTATTTCCACGATAATGATGGGAGTCACTACGATAGAAACCCAGTCGTCATAGAATCAGCAACAGCTCTATTCATCACCAAAGTCGAGCTTTCACTCCCATTACATAATGAGAGAACTCGAGAACTGTTCATTTGTAGTGAGTTTCTCGCGAAGGATCGTNGGGGGGGGGGTGTACCGGAGGGGCACAGAACAGATGCAGGGTTGGCTAGTCGCAAATTATGTGTTGCGTCAATGTCGCCCGGTAACAAATAGTGCTGCAGTAGTAGCAGCATGGCGTTAAGTGCAGCCGTGAGAAGTAGAAACCGCGCAACTCTTCGGGGATTCAATTGGGAGTTACGTTGTTCATAAAATCCGAGTCGATAACGGGAGGCAGAAGTACAGGCGTGAGCTTATTAAGTTCGTCATAACTGCAGCTCGGGAGCAGCCTTGACGTTCGAGCGAGCGACTGCAGTTCTGCCGTGCTCAGGAAGAACGCCTTATGGACATTTCGGCGTTGCCAAATCTCTACCGATTAAATACCAATTTATTTGAAAACTTATGAACACAAATTTTCTTGAGCAGGGTGTCTAGCATCAGGATTTTCCCGATTTCATCAGTATTTGAAGTCGCAATCAGGATTTAATCCCGATTTCATCAGGATATTTGAGGCCAATCGGGATTTAATCCCGATTTCATCAGAATTTGAGAAAAAAATCGGTCGTATAAGCAGGATTTGACAAAAGTCGGCCGTCCGATCAGATTTTTTTTTTTTATTCGCTTATGCAGAAATTATTATTTTCCTCCGCAAAAAATGAGGATTTGGGAAAATTATGAAATCAGGATTTAGCAGTCAAAAATCAGGAAAATCAGGATTTCCCAAAATAAAAAAAAACTAAGACACCCTGTTGAGGTTTTCAGGAATTTTCTTTCGAAATTGAATTTTCTTATTCTAAAAATTTCAGGGAGAAATATTAATAACTTTTCTCAAATTAAATATTTGATCGGAGGAAATCTGACAACCTTGAAAGGCTTATACGACGTTCTTCCGTAAAACGGTAGCGCAGCTCAGCAGCGTGTAATGAGAATTCATCCTCATTTCTGCTTCTTGAACGTTCGTCAGCCCCCCCCCCCCCCCCCCNCTTCTCGCTTTAATCGTGCCAGAGTGTTTTATCGTCCAACACGCGTCGAACCGAGTCTCGAAGCCTTTAATTGCCCCAAGTTTTCGACTTGTTTGTAATTTTGTCATGAAGCGTTTGATTGTTCTCGCCACTTTTCAGCTCTTTGCGCTCTGGTATAAAAGTTGCCCACTATATTCCAGTGGCGAGGCGAAATGCGTGAATGATCGATTTTCGATATTTCCCCGTTTGAAGGTACGATAAAAAATCGATTATTAGGGTGTTCGTTACGAACACTGTTTATCGACCCTTATCCGTAGGTTTAAATGACAGATCAATCGATGTATCGCAAAACACGCCACGTCACTGGTATATTTGGACGTATTTCTGTCAAACGGAACTATGTGCATTAAGACATGAACCCTGAGACCCATAAGAATATGTGCATAACAGGGCTCACGTCATAATGCACATAGTTCCGTTTGGTAGAAATACGTCCATTTGTCTCTGGTAATAATAACAAGTCTCGCACTTGGATGATAGCCGAATTATTTGGCCATCCACGGTTAAAGGGACCTTATTCCTCTAAATTTCGAAATTAAGTTCGGTGATATCAGAGATTATGAGGATGTCTAGCTCGCATACTATAAATATCGGATCCAGTTTTGTTCCCTCGAAGGTCCCTGGAATTCATGCTTCTCATTCTTCTAAAGAAAGAACAAAAAATAATACCCTTGAGTGAAAAATCGCAACGTCGCAAATTGAGGTATAAATGTATCTTACGTCACCGTCTACGATGAAAAAATGTGTAACTGCGCATGCGTTAGAGTGTCACCTCAGTGGTGTGGTTATCATGATCTTATGCTATCAAATCGAAGCGAGACGGTCGAAGGCGCTCTGAGCAACTATTCCGCCACAGAAGTATTGCACAGTATCAAACGAGATTGAAGGCGCACTAACGTACGTAAATTGACTGGTATCGTTCAACACTGTGTACAGAGTCTTCATCCTACGATGTATTGCGGCTTTTGCGGCCTGATTGTTTAACTTCATGTTGGCACGACATGAATCGAAAATCGATTTATTACACGGCTCATAAAGGCTTTGTCCTGTCTCATGTCTCATCTTGCCAACATAGCCAGTTAATGCTTCAACAATCAGGCTGCAGTTAGATAGCATTTTTGTGAAACTTGGTGTCAGTGGATATTATTTGACGAGGAATTTTAATGTAAACTCAAATTTGCAAAATTAAAAAATGCAAGATAGTGGAAGTGGTGGAAATGCTACATTGGCGCCTTCGAAATCATCCAACTTTCCGTATTCAATAAATTCATTCCTTTCCCGTTCTTTTGACGATCTCTCCTTGCGTCGAATGATAGTCGGACTGCGTTAATCAGAAAGATACCAAACCACATCAACTTCACATCAAATTCAATCGGGCAATTCAAGTTTTCACACAAACAGACTGCAACAAACTGTTGCATTAAACAGCGTACCTCTTTGAGGGAAAATTGTGCTCATGTGAACTTTTTCCCTCTGTATTCAGATATTCAGCTTTATGCTGGCTTTTAACGCACATTGGCTAAAAAATTCCAACATACTGTCAATTTTCCACATTAAAACGGTTGTACTGATTCTCGTGCAAATTTTAGTGAATTTTCTCCATAATACGAGGCAAATTCCTGAAAATTTTCAAAGAACAGACGTTCTCTCGCAAAAAATTAAATTGCCTTGTCACATTTGGCAGAAGCTAATGTGACTTGGTTCCTTTCTGTTAAACCCGGTCCAATGGAGATGTTGCATGTGTGAGGAATTTACGATTTGACTATTGAGTCTCATGTAAAAGTTCACGAGAAACACGATGGTGCCACTGGTTTTTTCTGAAATCAACTCTCAAGCTCAGAAAAAGGTCTCAAAGTGGGGGCGTATTGGAGGTGATATCCCACGCTATCCTGAGAGTTCAACTCTACATCAAGAAAAACTCTCCATGCAAAAGATAGGCAGCAACTGTATCAGCAGGGATGCCGTGTTTTCAGTCTTAGAGTCCCCAAATAAAGTGGCAACCCTGTCAATATATTTGCTCCCTATCTTTGCATGGAGAGTTCGTCTTGATATGTAGAGGTGAACTCTCAGGAAAGCGTGGGATGTCCCTCCATTTTGGCCTCAACTTGAGAGCTTTTTTTGAGCTTGAGGGTTGATTTCAAAGAAAACCAGTGACACCATCGTGTTTCTCGCGAACTTTTACATTAGAATCAATAGTCAAATCGCAAATTCCTCACACATGCAACATCTCCATTGACGAGAAAATTTCGAATTTCCAGCCTTTTTTGGCAGCGTCGCTTGCATTGGGTGGCAATGGCGTGACCTTGACTGGCGTGAGACGCCTGTCCCCAGACAGGCACGCCAAATGGCGAGCATGGACGTTGTCGGGGCTGCGTTCCGTTCCCCGGTTCCCCGCCCGACTTCTCATTTGAGGCTGGACGCGGAACGTGATGGGATTAAAAATCGGAATTAATAAAATCGCTCAACGGAGGGGGTGCTAATATCTGCCCGGCAGACGCGCCCTCCACCCCTCGCCCCCACCTCACTGATGAATGACGTTGCAAGATATTGTTTCGCGGAGAGTATGGCGCGAGCACAATGTCACGATCCAATTACGCGCTTTGTGCGGGGTCTCCAGCGGCCCCTGAATCGGGGGGTATAATGAAACGTCAGGTACATTATTTTGACCGTGAAAATTCAATGAAAATGCGGGGAATTATGCATTGAAGTCAAGAAAAGCTCAGTCAACGAAAAAGCTTGATTTCAACCTCGTTTTTTGTACACGGAAAAAATGGATTGCTGATTCAAAATTATATTGTTAAAAGAAGTAACTGACATTTTTCAAGTGTAAATTTTACAATAGTGGAATTAGCATTTTTTAATTGTAAGATCTACATTGAAACACGTCTGTCACTTTTAATAACTCCAAAATCGTTAAATCGGTAATTCAATTTTTTTTATGTACCAAAAATATTGGAAAGTCGAGGAAAAAGGAAGTGTCCAGACAACCTTATTTTCATTATTTAGTCGCATTTTTCCCCGATAATACCTAATTATGTTTTCCTTTCTGTTTGCAGGTGAGTTTCAACAACCAAGATTCCGTAAGCTTCAGCGGGTCGATCGGTGAAATGTTATCGAATGATCCGGATCGATAAATCCCTATCTTAGCAATGCTTTTAATCGATCGAAGTCATTCAATATAGATTCAACAATCGAGCCGCCTACTCAACCAAGTGCATAGTGAGGATACTTTACTTGGTAAGTAAGTCTTTTCAAAGGAATTTGATTTGTAATATTTATTTTTGAAAGAAGAGATGCGTAAGTTTACCCTAACGTCATAAACTCCTCTTCCAAATCAGCAACTAGTGCATCGCAGATTAGGAATGGAGAAAGGTTTGTATATGTAAATCCCTGCTACTGAATATCAGGAGTAGGCCAATTTAAATTCAAGAAACATTTTTGAAAAATATTTTTAATTCAAAATTTTGTGTATAAAATGATCCTAAATAGTGATGATAAATGATAAATTGAAATGATACGAAATAGCACACTTCTGCTCTCATTCTCAGCGCGTGAAGTTGCATCGGACGGGCTCCACACAATCTCTTAGTTTCACCATCGATGCACAATGGACCACCAGACAAGGTACGAATTTCAGCATTCTGATACATGTTTCTTGACCAAAATTTCACGCAAAACACGATGCGTACAACAAAAATTACCGAAATCAGCTCCTTACAAAGATATTTAATGATTCCTGAAGCGTGAATTCAAACTACCCGCTCATGAAAACTCAATGCTCTACGTAATTCGCATCGCACGCTAAACGTTTATCATGACAGTCTCTGCGATAAAAAAAAAAATCTGGCAACCTCAATCTTGACGCTTTGGCTCAGCTACAGCAAATAGCTTAAAGTTAGAACAACACATGGTGGGAAACGAACATCGCTCGATTGAGAAGCTTGCTGAAACCGTTGAAGTGCGCGATTTGACTAACGTAGAGCTTTGAGTTTCTTGTGAGCGGGCAGTTCAAATTCCTCGTAACCAATGTGAAATAAAAACGTTAATATCTTCATTAGGAGTTAGTCTCAGTAATTTTCGCTGTGCAAATCGTGTTCTACGTAAAATTTTGGTTAAGAAACATGTATCAGATTGCTTAAATTCGTACCTTGTCTAGTGGTCCATTGTACGTATAGCGAAAGCACGTGTGTGATAGGCTTTTACAGCCTTTGTCGTGGCCCCAGGCTCACCTTTGCTCCGCGAATTGTCGTTGCAAATTTCTTTTATCTCCGTCCCGACATCGCCCGCGTTTTGTTACTCGAAAATTTATTCACAGCATATTTGTCCCGTATCTTGCTTTTATCCGACCGCCTGAGTTACGGCTTTTATCGCCCCTGATTCCGCCCGCCTTTGTTTTTATCCGGCTTTTGTGAGAAAGCTCCGGCCGCCTTTGTCTTCCTTTTTTTTAAATTCGAGCTCCGCCGCATGCGGAAATCCTTGCACCACGAATAATTCTTCCGCGTATCCTTTTCGCCTCCGTGTCGAACTCTAGCCCCGTTCTGTGTTCGATTATCCTGGAATATGTTTCAGTTGCACACAATGGCGTGCCCCTGCCCAGACGTAAATCTAGTTCAGCGTCGCTGAATTTCCTCTTGCATTTCTTATTTTCCCCGTGACACTTTTGATCATTTCAAAATGAAAAATACACTTCTTTCTCTACTGATCACAGGCAAAAATAAGTGAAATTTGGGACGCATTCTACATAGTTATATTCTTGATCCAGCAATTTGGCAACATCGGATTTCCTCTATTTAAACCTATGCTAAATAATCGATTCTTGTCGGAGCACCTGGCTCCTCAAATAATCGATACATTCCCATAGGTTTAAATGGCAAAAGACTATGTTGCCAATTTGCTGGATCCGTCAATGACTCTTGCCGTAGTCATATTCTTCATCCGCACGTTATATATTTGCATCTTCATACATTAAAATTTTATTTAAAAGACACTATCTGAAGCCTCTACATTTTTTGTTAACATCTTGAATGTACTTGAAACTTTTGTGAAAGCCTTCAGATGATCCCTAAAATTTCCTAATTTTATCAATTAAATTGGCCTGTGCAATAGCGTCCTAAGTACACGACTAGATCACTGACTTTTCTGATTTCAGACTGCCGTAGGAAACCATGAATGAATATCAGAATATTTTCAATGACGCTCTCCATGACTTAATTAGTTAAAATTGACTGCGCCAGCACATCGTTCCAAAATATTTTTGATGAGGAAAGTTTGAGCTTAACTTAATGGTATCGATTTATGTTCGATATTTTTTTCTCTCAAGCGTGCAGAAATCTTGAAACACTGTCACGTACTAGCCCGAGATGTTTAACTAGAGGTTAATTTTATTCATGACCTTGAGTAGGTACATTGAGACCATGAAAGAAAAAGTCGATCTCAACTCTCCGAAGCGTGAAGATAATGAAACAAAACGAGCTTTTTAAGTCCTCAGCGGAAAATGCGAGGAGGTATAAGTGGAGAGAGTAAAGGAAAACTTTCATGTCAAATAAATTAATTATTAATAATTAAATTCCCCTCAAGAACCGTCAGCAAACTAAACTGCGAATAGTACCCGATAAACGATATTGGATGGAGAGTTCACTCTTTTTTTTAAGGGTCAAAAGAATTGACGAAGAGGCACTCCACTTCCGCCAGGGGAAAAATGTGAAAGTAAGGAGTAAAGATCAATTATAAAGCTTCGACTAACTCGAACTCGAAGACGGTATCTCATATTCATTCCGGAATGGATTTTATTTCTTTCCTTTTCCGTCTGTATTTGCTTCCATTTTTCCAATGATTCTCCTCCTCCCTGAGTTTCTTTGAACGTATTTTTGACAGAAATCATCTCACCATTGTAACAATTACTTTTGCGAATGAATGATTTTAATCAGAAGTAGCACAACTACATTACACGTTGTCTAAGAACTGAAAAAATAACAAATAAACTAGAACACCAATCAACTTCCCGATTTGAAATTTTGCGAGAATATTTCTCGTATCAACGAGAATTTTGCAAAACATGCCAAGGCATTGTGTTGCTTTGCATTCAATTAAATTTAAAAACTGATCGAGATGTGAAATGCAATTCGGCTGATTCTGAATAGAGCCGTCGGAATTTTTGATAAAAGATATAATCGCAAGTTAAACAGGATAATGGCTTTCGAAACATCTTCGAAGAATCTCTGTGGAACCGTTACATTTGCGATATTTTTTTAAATAATGCTGTCCGTTTTAAAATATGTTAAATCTGAGCCAATTTTTGGTATATCCTATATAAATATTTAATTTCCTTATTAAATTTTCTGCGTCATTAATTTCTCAATTATCTGCGTCTTGCACACTATAATTGATTTTTAAATCTCGGACGAAATTTTGATGCCAGGTATTTTCTATATTCCGTAGACATTATTTCAGTGAGAATAGAGTACGTAAATTATAGATATTAAGAATAATTTCTCTCACATTCAATGTCCGCACAAAACTTATGTTCTAATCACATAACTATAAGTCTCCTACGTGGCTATAGTTCAAAAATCAGGCGTGAAAAATCTTCTCGTGATAGATCGTGTAAAATTTCTCATCCTATCATTCAAAATTTAGCAAACTTTCAATTACTCAAGCCGCCAACCAGTTGATGTAGTCGATTTGACCTCACGCTGCGACCGTCAAACCGCCACAAGCAACTATTACTGATCCTAAGCCGTGCACATTGCCTACTCCGAATTTGAAGGGGCACTGGTGCGAACGAACACGTCGGCGCTGCGGCGGCGTATCGTACCGCGGTCAATGTGCGTTAATAGCTGCGCCAATGCCCGAGATCATTAGAACACTATGCAAATATTTAGAGGAGTAAAATCTTGCAACTTCGCTTTAATCACGGCAAATAACCGCGGGATTTTAACGCGCGGGAATCAAAACGTCCGCGTTCGCAATCTCACTTCAAAGACAGAAGTTGGACCGTTGAGAGTTGGCAGAGAACGGAAGTGACCCACTTCCATCCGCAAACAAAAGGCGTTTCAGATCACTTTGATGCATCCTCGCCTTCCTCGGATGCATTTTCTCCTGGTGCAATCTCCGCTTTTCGAACCAATACACTCAAAGCTGCGCCGTGGAGTTTCGATTATCCTCAGTGATTGAAAGTACTGCGAATGACCTAAAAAAATGGAGGAAATAGAAAAACGCGGAAAATCAAAAGTCTTAGCTCATCAAATATAGATCGTATTCTAAAGCGGTTCGATGCATCGTTTGGTTCAAAACAATGGAACATAACTTAAAACAAAAATTTAAGGATATAAATTGAAGAAGCTGAAAATGAGACAACTCCTTACAATTTCACTCTTCATTATCATTTTATACTCATAGAATCAAAAATCCATCATAAAAAAGCCGTTTCCTTAGATTACTCAATTGACTTGTGAGGCTATGTCTGCATGTTGAACCAATTAATATCGATACAATCTCACCTGTTTAATGTCTGGCTAATGCTATAATTTAATGTAAAGCTTATCCTCCAAGTTTGTTTTTTCGTTATGTGATCCAATTTTTTAAAGGTCTAGTTTATGCGAAAGGTTCAACGAGGGGCTTTAATTAGCTCATACGGAATTCTCTCGATAAAGGGGACTGAAGAGGTAAAAGAAATAAACAGAGGTAATGTTCACTTTAAAGTAAGTTTTTCATGAGGCAGTGCCACCTACAGATGTGGGAGGAGACGAAAGTGTGAGACTTCAAAATTGCAGGAACTTCATTATAACCTACCTGCTAATAAAATAAACCGTTCTCAAGTTTCGCAAAGTTTTCGAGTTGCCATTTTGCGATCGGAATAAGCGAGCACCTCCCTGTTCAGTATTCATGTATCCTACAGTCTGGTTAAAACAGTTGCCGCATCTAGCTACAATTTCCACGCACCTTCAAGCATAAGAAATTTATACGCTTTAATATTTGCTTCGCATTGCTTGGGAAATTCAAAATTGCACAAATTTTGGTTACATTCGTATGAATTAAAATACCTTTTTGCTCTGGGCTCTTCAATATCGGACGCGGAGCTCAACACATAGGAGCTAAGCTCATGAGGACTTACATAAAAGCACATACCTGTGTCGAAAAATCATTGGTAGATTTGTTGTTTATGGACTAGGCCAAAATTATTGGTTCCCTCCCACTAATTCAAAAGAAATCTCCGACCAATTGAAATAGACTTCATTTTGCGATAGGGAACCGTTATTTCTAGCTTACCCGTAAAAGCATATTTTTGCGGAGGGGAACTAATGGCACCAGTAGTGGCGTGGCGTGCTTTGCGATTTATTGATTAACTTGCCATTGAAACCTATGGAAAAGGATCGATAAATAGGTTGTTCGCAACGAACACCTTAATAATCGATTCTTTGCCATGACTTCAAATGGGGCAATATCGATAATCGATCATTCATGCCTCACTACTGAATGGCACAAACCGTTACTTCCACACTGAAAAAAAAAAATCTTAAATTTGCCGCAAGAAGTATTTTTTCTTACACCGAGACTTTTGCTGCTTAATATAAACTACTTTTTTGCTGAACCCGAGCATTATTTTCACGTATCAAGAACAATTCAGCTTAAATCAAGATAAAAAAATTCTTGGCGGCAAATTCAAGAATCATCATGCTTGAGCCAAGCACCGTTTTTTTCAGTGAATGAAAAATAACTAGTAGTTCCTTATTGTAAAGGGTAGTTCAAATATTGACTTATAGAAAATTTCAACATAGGTTCAGTGCAGCAACATTCATACTCGAACGTCGAATCGAATATCATGAAATTTTTAGACGGATTGATACATGCTTTCCTTTTGTAAGAAACCGCTGAAACGAACCGGAATGATTCCAGGATCGCACCCCCTCGGTTTCGCACTAAGCAGCAGAAAGTGACTTTCTCCGGCTGAGTGAGCCGTTCGAGGCTAAAACGAAGGTTAATAAAAGCCGCCTGCTCCACGGCCAAGTGTAAGAAATATGATTTAAGGCCCGGCAAAGGACGAAATCAAATAGAGGAATCCGCTGGGGAGGCGAAAAGAGGGGTAAAAGACAGGGGATAACCGAAACGTCTCGGGGAGGGGACCGAATTTACCCTCGGCTGATATTGAATCGAGGGAGGGAGCCCCTCCCCCCGAAAAAAAACCGATCCCTAAGAAAACACCATCGTTGTTGGGTGCACATATTGCCACGTGAGAGTCGGTGGAAATGCACAGGGTGTTTTTCGAGTTTAACACGAAAAAAGTCAAGGACGTTGACTCATTCCTGGTTTGAGAGCCGTGGCTTAACTGCCATGCTAAGGAAGAAGGCCGTACGAACATTCGAAAGTCGCCAAAGTTCCTCGGATAAAACATGTATTTTTTAGGAAAGTTATGAACATTTTCCCTCGAAATTTTCAGATACATTAGATTAAATTACGAACTAAATTGTATGGAAACTTTGAAGAAAAGTATTCACAATTTTGTCAGTAAATTCGTTTTGTATCGAGTGAAATATGTCAACGTCTAAAAGCTCATACGGCGTGCATCCTTACTATGACGGTACAGGCTTTGTAGACGTACTGTCCGAATTTGAGGCTTATTGGCCGGCCGAAGTCTCAGCTCTTAACTCCGAGATTTACAGCTCTTATGAATCCGGGATGCGGTCGACATTTTTACATTCGCTCCGTGCTTTACGGTGTTTAAACTGGAATTTTTAGTATATTTAACTGTCTCTAATCGCCATTCTTCAAGCAGATTCGACAATTCGTCTTTCCAACGAATGTGAAACAAAAAAACATTTTATCCGCCTTCCTCCTCTTCGGTATAAACTTTTAAAATTCTAGACAAAAAACTTAAGGTGACTCTTTATTTTAATGCGACAATTACGATATTTTGATATTTAGTCTTGTACATCGGTGATATTTTCTGTTTTACGGAAAATAGCACCATTGTAACAATAGCAAGAATTTGATGCCAGATGGTTGATGATTTTAAACTGGATGTATCTTGATTTTCGAATTCAATATTTTCATGTCAACATTAGAATCTGAGACTACGAAAAAAACGAGGATAATAGCTCAGAATGATGACCAGCAACACATGACGAGAATAAACTGGACCGAATTTTGGAAAAAGTAACCACTGATTCTGGCTCATTTTAGAAACATTTTATATGCTGATTCCCTATGAAAAAATGTGCTTTCATGGAAGAGCCAGAGCTAGTTGTTCCTTATTGCAAAATGTAATCCAGCTAACCTCGACATAATTAGATCCTTAAGTCGACGTTCAAGAAACGCAACGAAGTTCTTTGTAAGGGTTAAGTATGCAATTTCTTCCCATGCGTTTTATAACATAGGCTTACGAGAGAACAGTTATCATTACCTGAAAAAATGCATCTCTGACTTCTTCTGTGTCACTCTCGGCACACCCAGTGTCCATTACCTACAAAACCTGGCTTAAAATAGCTATTATTTACCTGAAAAAATCCATCCCTAACTTTTTCTGTGTCACTCTCGGCACACCCTGTGTCCATTACCTCCAGGACCGGGCCCGATAAGGATAAGAGAAGTCCACCGGTCTGAGTAAACTCTTCTTTTCATCGAGTCGTGCCATCGGGGGCACCCGCGTGGATTTACCTCGACCGACGAGCGGAAATATTGGAGCTCCCCGGAGCGGTTTTTTGCGGTCGGAATCGCGCTTCCTCGTCGGCTCATAATAGGGCGTCGCGACGCTTTGCGAGAGCGTCGCGTCGCTTTTGAGACCGGCGCGCGCTTCGGAGGTAGTGGCAGTCAACTTATCTCCGACGCCCTGCCACCGGCAGCCAGTTGACACAACTTTTCTTCGACGAGTGTTTCCCGAAACTTCCAGACTAGATTAGCAGCTCCCCAACTTTACCTCCGCGCCGCTCGAGGGAGGTTTTTTGCCTACCTACATGATTTGTTGGAACGCGCGCGGTAGTACTTAAGGTCGTATTCATAGGGTCGTTGTCGCAGGCGTCTTTTGATCAGCCATTTTCTTAAGGAGACCCCATATCACTGGGAAAAAAAAATAATTTTATATTTGCCGCCAAGAAGTATTTCTTCTTAAATCAAGAATTTTGCTGGTAAATATAAGCTACTTTTTTGCTTAACCCAATTAAGCATTATTTTTCTTGAATCAAGAAATAGTCAGCTTAAAGCAAGATAAAGAAAATTCTTGGCGGCAAATTCAAGAATCATCATGCTTGATCCAAGCTCCTTTTTTTCAGTGTATAGTTTACATTGTGATCATAAGGGGATACAAGGAGATCTTTATAGCATAACATCATAGAACGGACAATTATGTCCTACTTCCGGTAAAATTCAGTAGTAAAACTTGGGAATGGACCACTACGCAAGGTACGAAGTTAATTATTCTGACACATGTTTCTACACTAAGATTTAACGTAAAGCACGATTCGTGCAACGAAAATTACTGAAATTGACTCCTAGCCAAGATATTTAATTTTTTTTGAAGCATGAATTGAAAACTCCCACTTATGAAAACACAATGGTCTACGTACGCCAGATCGCAAACTAAACATTAGCGTGGCAGCCTCTGCGATACGAAAATATGCCAATCTCGATCTTGACGCTTTGGCTCAGCTATAGCAATTTGTTTACGTTTGGAACAATATAGAGTGAGAAATGAACAACGTTTGACTGAGAAGCCTGCCACAACCGTCGTGGTATGCGCGATTTGACTTGCGTAAAGTATTGTGTTTCTTGTGACCGGGCAATTCAAATTTCCCGTAGCCAACGTAGAAGTAAAACGTCACTATCTTAGTCATCGGAGTTGATTTCAGTAATTTTTGATTCAAGATTCTTGTTCTTCGTGAAATTTTGGTTAAGGAACACGTATAAGCATGTTTAAATTCGTGCCCTGTCTAGTAGTCCATTAGGTCTTTGAAAGGGATTAAAATAATGTAACAGCACAGAAAACACAAAATACGAATGAGAATATATTGCAAGATTTGCTAATTGTAAGTTAGGTTCACACCTACCTTAGTTTGTTCAAATCATCCAATTTTTACTTCCGTATTCTGTACTTTTTGCAGTGACAAATCATTGTAATCACTTGCGAGGATCCATTTCCAAAGTTATACTGCTGAATTTTACTCGAGGTTGGCAAAAATTATCCTTCTCATGGTGCTATCTTGAGGGTTTTCCTAAACCTTTTTATAAAACCAAAGAGAACCCTCTAAGGAAAGAAGCTGTGAAAGGAACAAGAATGACTAAGATTCTAAGTTTTCATCCCTAAACTAGAAATCCTCATCATCGCGAAATGAGGATGACGGCGACACACACAGCGCAACAGATGGAGCGGAACGTCGCTTGAAAGTAACATCGCTGCTAGTCCGCCTTCAAATTTGGCGACGCAACCTAACCCTACACCGAAGTTAATTAAGTTGCATCCACCGATTGGCTGTATTCTTAATGTTTCTACGTACCTTACGAGGACGTATGTCTTACGTTTGAAGCATTAATAATCAATTGGCAGACATATAGTTCGACGAATTATCGTCATATTTTGCTATTTTATAATTATTGTCATAATTAATGATCATCGGACCTCTCCTACGGGCATTGGGTATGGTACATTGGGGCTAAGGCAGTTTAAAGGAGACTCTCAACGTAGTCTTAATGAAAACGGACACTTTCTTTTTTAAAAAGTGAAAACATGCTAAGAGATTGGATTTTCACAATAAAGAGTTTTGAAAATAATTTGTCACGGGAGCAGATTCATTAGTTGACTCATTTTATGGTTTCCAGGTAGCTCTCGTTCGAAGTTCGGAGAGCTTTTGTTTTAATTCTTAAGCTAATATTAACCAACCGGTGAGCAGAAAATTCAGCGCGCTTATTTCTCTTGGTACCTTGGTAAATAAAGGGCTCAAATCTCGCCTACAAAGATTTCTGGACGAAAGAATTGTGTTTTCTTCCATTCCTTTTGGAAAGGGAAAAAGAAAAAAAAATCCGAGTTAAAAAATGACGTTACTGAAGAAACAGCACTCATTCAAATTATTAATTAAAGAGCAAAATGAGCAGGCAAATGGGAGGAAAGAACGAATAAAATGTTGAAACAAATTACGTTTGCGGGAGTTACAATCCCAACTTTCGGTGTAAATTAGAGCTCTCCTACGCACTTGTAGGAACGTGCAGAAAGTATCAGAAGCTTTTACGCAACGATCTCACGGCCGTGGTGGAAATTGAAAGGGCAATAGACGCACTTTAATTAGTTATTTCTAAGTTGAGCGAGTCGGGGCTGAAACATTAAGCCCTGTGTTTCAAGATAAATCTCGCCGGGAAAAAAATTCTCTCACAGTTTTAGGTTCGATTTAATACTCTACGCAGAATAAGTTAGTTACAGGTCAATGGAGAGGGTATGATTTAAAATACCGCGATTAAAGTTTTCACTTCGAAGTGTCATGTAGCAAAATATGCACGTCATAACGGGAAGTTTCAAAATGAACTCCTATGCAGGATATCAACATTACTATGAACTAAAATTAATTTTCAATCGAGGAAATTTAAAATATTAGCATTTATCAATGGTAAAAACTGTAAAATTTACGACGCTTTGTTGCCGAAATGAGCTTTGAACTCAAGCTGAGACTTTCACTTCGGTCCTCTCTGTCCAAAGTTTTGAGCCAAAATGTGATGTTCCTTTCGAACCAAATGTTGCATCATATTTTGTGCGCAGTAGCCTCGTTATCTCAATCTTGGCTCTGTAAAATTAAATTGTTGCCCTGAAATGTGTCGAAAAGATCCAGACTCTGCGTTATCCTATTTCAGTCCGCTTTGCTACAACTTCAGTCCCATTCTGCGGATTCAAACGACTAAACACGCGGCGCTCAAAGAACCGAATTGGTTATCATAGTTTGCCGAGCATGAAATCATAACTGTTCTCGGATTAATCCGGCTCCCTGAACAATCGCACGCATATACTCCTTTCCCGTTGCGCCGCGTAGGTATGTAACACGCTTCCCGCGCGCCGTGTAGGTATGCAACCCGCTGAAATGCAAGCGAAGCATCGCCCCTGACAGAATTCTCGTCCTGTGACGTAAAAACGTATCTCAATTTCCAGGGTGAGCCCTGTTTCACATATAAACCCATGCGTTCTGGGGCTCATACGGAAATCTAGTTACGCTCTTACGTCACAGAAGCGACGAATTATTATCTCTGCCAGCCAGCTGCTGCATCGGCGCTTCTCTCGTGTCATGTCCGTTCGCCCTTTCCGTTCCGAGGGCGGGGGAGGGGGTTGGTGGTGAATCCCCCCCGGTTGCCCCGCCCGCCGTATTTACATTACGCTAGTTTTATTCATTGGGCCATTAGGCGTCATTCATACAGACACAGGCTCAAATCATAGTAATAACTGTGTTTATGAACACATTCATTTCCATTTCGCTGTGTTATTCACGCGGCCTGGAGCTTTGGCTTCTGTTTCCAGGACGTCATAATACGGATTGCCTCGACGCCTCGCTCGCCCCGCGTCGAGTGACTTTTGCATGCTGGCAATAATTGATAACTAGAATCAGTCTGCGTTCCTATTTCCACAATTTTCCCGCGGGTTCTTTTTTATTTTTTGTACAGGCAAATTATGGAACATAACGTTATGGAACTCCTCTTGGATTTATCTTACAGTGTAAATAATGTTCGCAAAAATGCCGTGTTGCAAAAGAGAGCCGTAATTAGTGGCGATACTTGAAAGTTGGCAACACTGTTTTTCCTCCGTTTAAATACATTAGAAATATCGAATTTAGGTGAGCTTCGAGACCCATCAGAGCATATATTAACCTTGGCTCCCACGGGATCTTATTATCAGTACTAAATTATCGCACGGAATAGAGGGCTATAAAATCTGCTAGTGTGCCTGATGTCATTTGAACCGCGTTGAGTACCCTGGTAAAAATTGGCAGTAGAATCTGTGTTCCAAAATACCATAGACCTACAGCCGGCTGTAAGATTTCCAATAGCTTCTATAGCCGGCTACACAATTTCTTATAGCCTTTTATAGCCGATGGCGATTAAGCAACAGCCAGGCCATAAAGTGTATGCTAAACGTTACTAATTACGGATGCTAGGACTCCGTGAGTTTTTGGAATACTGCTCTCTTTGTGGGCCGTAGTATCTTGATTTATTTTGCGAGGAAAGCTCCGTACTTTTGATGGATGCCTGCCATTACCAATATATTAGAGCGCCTCCAGTTTCGTCTGATACTGTGCAATACCTCTGGTGTGAAATAGTTGCTACAAGCGCCGTGGCACGCTGCGGTGCGGCAGGCGGGCAGCCAGCGCGAAACGCGCATTGGCGCCTACAAACCTAATAGGGATACTTCACGCGTTGCGCAATGCGTGAAGTATCCTGTTAGGTTTGTAGGCGCCAGTGCGTCGCCGCTCCGCTTTGCGTTAGGCTCTAATATTTAATCTGGCGAGTTAGCGTTATTCAAC
Organism: Bemisia tabaci; assembly: GCF_001854935.1. Taxonomy (NCBI): domain Eukaryota; kingdom Metazoa; phylum Arthropoda; class Insecta; order Hemiptera; family Aleyrodidae; genus Bemisia; species Bemisia tabaci. The sequence goes on from NW_017547167.1 coordinate 806,279, forward strand.
TCATGATTTTGAAATGTTTGCACATCCTGTATGAATTATTCTCATTTTTAATTGATGAAAAAGAATATGTATTAAAGGAAGATATAATGTGTGTTTTGTAAATATTAAGGTGGTTCCGTATCAAACTTAATGATTTCCAAAGCACACGACTTTCTTCACAATTTCTTATAGCCTTTTATAATCGATGGCGAAAAAGCAACAGCCAAGAGATTAAGTGTAAAGCTGCATAGTTTTTTATCGCTTCGTATAGCCCGGCCGTATGATTTTCTCCGCATTCTGCAGCCAGCGTGTCTCTGTAGCCTTCTTTAGCCGGCTATGAGAATTCCTATGGTATTTTGAAACACAGCTCTTATCGCCAATTTTTACCAGGGTAGAAAGGAACCAAGCTACATGAGCAAATGCCAAATCGGGCTATGTAAATGTTTACATGAAAGCGGTTTTGCGGGTTTTTGTGCAAATTTCAGTGAATTTTCTGTAAAGTACGAAGCATCAAACTCCTTAAAATTGTCGAAGGAATCCAAGCTGACAAACGTTCTCTCGTAAAAAATTTATTTTCCCTGTTAAATTTGGCAGCAGCTAATGTGTTGTGGTTTCTTTCTGCTGAACGCGGTCGAAATAGCCGAGAAACTTCTGTGAAATAGCGCAGAGATGCGACTCTGCGGGCACGCGAGTTGTGCACAGTATCAAGCCGTTTTAAAGGCGAAATATGCCGTGCGCACTCTCTCGATTCGAACACTTTCTTTATTACATATACATATCAAGCCGCTACCTCAGCTCACTAGAGCACTCTGCGACTCCAAATCGCCATCGGAATCGATCCTCCCACAAATCATCGGGCAGATTACACCGTCTGATCTCCCCCTCCACTCCCTCTCGCCAACCTTTTACTGGACGTCCACGCCGCCTTCTTCCGGGAGGAACCCAATCAAATACCTTTCTGGGCAACCTACTATCTGCCATTCTCCGCACATGTCCATACCAAACCAGCTGCCTGGTTTTGATATCGTGACACTTTCTTATTTGAAGTTGATAAAAAATGAAATTTGGCAATAGCTGATGTGGCTTGGTTCCTTTCTACTGAACGCGGTCCATTCTTGAACGACTTCTAACCGGCATTACACGCCGATATCACATCTCGGCGTGTCCTGTCGCGTCCGAGGAGTGCGGAAGAATGTTTTCGGAGCGTTGCCGGTTGCCGAGCAACGGAGACGCCGGGCGCCGGGAGGAGGTAGGCAGCCGGCAGGACGGGCGCGCGCCGCGGTGGCGTGGAGCGGCATCGCAGGCGTCGCCGGCAGACTGCTGGGCGCGCACAACCGCCACCGACCCCGCCGAGTGACTCCTACACCGCGGCGCTCAGACTCCGCGACGCCACCCACCGATCCCGCTAACTCGCGTCCCGTCGCGCTTGGTCCATTGTTAAAAGATCTCGCTGAAATTCTCTTGGAGTTTGAAAAAAGAGGTGGCCATCCAGGAGAAAAAGAGGGGGTCGTATTCCTAGTACGACGATACTGCCGTGTTAAGGAAGAACGTCGCATGAGCCTTTAGACGTTACCCCATTGCTTTCGATGAAAACATAATTTAAAGGAAAAAATTATGGACATTGTTTTCTAAATTTTCAGACAATTTTGTACGCAATTTAATATAAAATATCTGAAAATTTCAAGGGAAAATATGTATGAATTTCGTCAAAAGCACATGTTTTATCAAGGGAAATTTGTTAACTCTCGAATGTTCATACGGCGTTCTTCTTTAGCATGGCAGGATAGGCCTCCAGAAACCTTAAGTTGGTTCCAGAAGTCTTAAGTTTAAAGGCAATTCTGCCGTGCCAAGGAAAAACGCCGGGAAAATCAGGGAAATTGTAAATCATAAAATTATGGCATCCCTGAATTTTTCAGTAATCTTTAGGCTCGGGCAATACTCACATTTTTGCGGCCAGGGAAGGAAGCCCACTTTGGGTCTGAAGGCCAAAATCATCAAACCTGCTTTGCTTGTCGGGTCCAAGTTAAGGACCCCTCAATTTAATCCACCAATGCATCTGTAGATGGATTTGCAGTGTTAGCAAAAATTTATTCTGTCAAAAAATTCAAGTGCTGTCGGCACTAAAATAGTCTAAACGCCTTTCTACTTCCAGTTATTGGGGGTAGAAATTTGGCGTAATGGCACTGTAGCGTATCCAATATTTTCGATGAAATTATTAAGCAGCAACATCACCACGATTTTAATAAAGGAACCAGTGTTGAAAAAGAAAATCTTACTATAGTAAAAAAAAATAAGGCCTTTTTTGTGTGTACGTCCGTGTCATTTCGCATTCTCATTGGTCTTTCATTAACCAATCAGAAAACGTCATTGAAAATCCCCGGGAAATTTAAAAGTATTCTTCCGTAAAGGAATTATTGATAGGTAGACAGGTATAAAAATGGGATGTATTTCTTCTAATAACCAGGATAAAAGGAAGGATTATTACCTATACAGGATAGTCCTAGAAAAACGGGATGTACCTATATTAATAAACCGGGATAACAGGAAGGATATCGATCATTGTGTATCGAT
>NW_017547167.1:811395-882656 GCF_001854935.1 Bemisia tabaci
ATGGCTGATACCAGGTTGCCGAAGAAGGTGTTGGAGTGGGTCCCCCCAGGTAGGCGACGGAGAGGGCGTCCAGCCAAACGGTGGGTAGAGGGCATCCATGAAGAGATGGAGAGATGCCAGCTTCCGGAGGATCTCTACCATGACAGATTCCTGTGGAGAATAGGCGTCGCAGAGCGCCCTAGCGCGCCGTAAAAGCGGCTCATACATACACATACATGAGTGCATTTCAGACTTTGCCGATGCGCTCATCGTGGTTTTTGAGGCATTATCTACAGGAAACAACTCTTATTTTTGCTCTAGCAAAAGTTTGCAACAGGCCCATTGGTTCCGGGAGTCTTAAGTTCAAAGGGCAATTGGATCGCATATAGCATAAAGGAACCAGTGCAATTGCAGTGTCGTAAAAATGGTGCGTCTTCATAATTATCTGAAAAATTTCTCAGAATAACAAATAGTTTTTGGTTCCCACCAAAAAATTGTTAATTTTAAAGGGAAATAATTGGGCAACTTTTAATACCGTACATATTTAAAGTAGTTCTAAAAGAAAATAAGAAGTTGCACCGTTTTGAATACACTGTAATTACGGTGATTTCTCCTTGCATTTCTTAGCAAAAATTCATTCTGTCAAAAAATTCAAGTGCTGTCAGCACTAAAGTAGTCAAAACGCCTCTCTACTTCCAGCTATTGGGGGGTAGAAATTTGGCGTAATGGCATTGTGGCGTATCCAATATTTTCGATGAAATTATTAAGCAGCAACACCACCACGATTTTAATAAAGGAGCAAGTGTTGAAAAAGAAAATGTAATTAAATTTAGCTTAGTGTTTAATTACCTTACCCTCCTCTTCGACCTTGATTCTTCTATTAAAATCTAACCCTATTAGTTTTCGTTGCTTTGAAAGATTCATTAATATCTATAAAGAACAAGTGAGGATGTTTCATGTAGCATAATGTTTTCGCTCTAACTTTAGTTTTACATGAATTATTCCAATATTTGTGATTTCGTAAGTCACACTCCATATTTGTGCAACGATCTGCATTTATATTTGAATGTCGCAATTTCTATTTTATTTCAACGGGAAATTATATTTTTGTCATATTATAAAATTAGAGATGGATTATGAATATTCTGCCTAGTGAATACGAAACCAAACCCGCCCCGAGAAGCAAAAACTGGAAAATTACTGGCATTTTCCAGTGTTATTGATTTTAAGAGATCCTCGGGTTTTTTATCATCTTACGGTAATTTTTCCGCGTTCTTAGGAATTCATTTACCTTTTTTGGCAAAAAAAAATAATTAAATGAAATAATGTACAGAGTCATGGACCATATCAACCATTTGTTGAAACATAGAAGCATCATCGAGAGATGATAATAATAGTAATCGACAAATACCGAGAAAATTGGTAATTTTTGACAATGCCTATCAGAGTTTTTTCGATTTAGTTCATTATTGCATTATCAAATAAACTAGCTGTCTCGTCGCCTAGTGGGAAGCATCTGAGGAGGTCGGACATGAAATTTTTGACTGAAACTGAGAGATATGGATGTGTATTTTGCCACATTATAAATATTTAAGTGTGCTTTCTAAAGAAACTTTTACGAAACAACCAATAAAAGCATCACATTTTTTCCATATTGGCTGTTCCTTCTTCTTCCATCGACTCGATCCATTGTGCGACGCACAAGGAGTCGAGTCAAGGAGAAGTCTGACAAAATTTGGAAACTTCGAACGCTTACAACTCCATTTACACAAAACGTCGAGGTTCTAAAAGTGGTCTTGCTAGTTTCCTCGTACAATTTTCTTCCAGAGGCACCCTTTAAAATTTAAAATGTGACGAAATAAACATAAAAATTTGCAGTTTGAGTAGAAAATGTCACGTTCGACATCTCCCATTGACTCTACACTGAAAAAAAATTCTCGGCGTTTTTACGAAGGTCCGTTGGTACCTTTACCATCTCACTCTTTTTACCAATTATTGGTAATTCTACCAAGGCAGACTGATAAGCTTACCTAAAAACCGGTATTTTTAATGTTTTTTTTTTTTTCAGGTAAGAATACCACTTTTATTGGTAATCAATTCCCGGTATCTTTGCCATTTTATCTCGGTAATTCTATCACAGTCGATAAAAAATATTGGGGTGTTTACCAAGATCCATGAAAATTATCGAGAAAGTTCAATAATTTTACCGAGATTACTGGGTAAAATTACCAATTCCATAAATGGTAATTTTACCAAGAAAAAACTGGGATCAAATAGAACCCTGAATTCTTGGTAATTTTATCCTTTTCTTAGTAAATACACCGAGATTTTTTTTCAGTGTAATGATCATTGGTTTTCCTTTCCAATAGAAATGTGACAAACAGATTTGCAACGTCGTCACGGCTCCTTGCCCGGACCAACGGCTTGTAAAGACATGGTTTTATGTACGAAACACAGATCCAACCGCTAAACAAACTCCTCCTTGGAATATTATCATACGAGGGACGTCAGAAGGGAGAAAAAGGACCCTCGAGTTTTCGTCGAATGAACGGTCTACTTGTTATGAAAGGCTCGAGCGAGGACCGGTGAGCAGCAATAATTCGTCGCTTCTCTGACGTAAAGGCGTATGTTTAATTCCACATGAGCCCTGGAAAGCGTAGAGTTATACGGAGAGCAGGGCTTAAGAGGAAATCGAGTTACGCCGTTACGTTAGCGGAGCGACAAATTGGGAGCGCGCATTTCCACGACCAACTGTTGAGCGTCAGATCGGGTGCGGGTCAACAAGCATCGGTCGTGGGACCGAGGGCCAAGTGTACTGTCAAAAGTATCAAGTATCATAAGGAGCACACATGGAATGAAATGTTCACCCCGGGGTGGGTTTTCTACTCTTTGAACAGAAGGAAGGGATACTGTTTACAGCCTCGCTGAAATGCACGTCAAATTCTCCACAAAGAAAATAGCCAGAGCAGAAGTTTCAGATGGAGCTGGGAAACAGGGTGTATACAAGTCCGGAATTTCCGGAAAGTTCGGGAATAGTACAGATTTTTTAAGGGCGATCCGGAAGTACTGAAAAAGTACGGAAATTCCGTAAGAAGGTCCGGAATTTCTTTCATTTTTTTGTCTATTTTGTCACAATTTGAGCGCGAAATTTAAATGTTTCAAATTTTTAGAATTTCGTCAAATTGAGGTGCTGAAAAAGCACTGACTTTTTCTGTTGAAGAGGTACTGAATTTCTGGGAGTGTACTAGAAAAGTACTGTAAAAGTACTGATTTTTGGCCAGCCTGTGTTGGTAGATGCAACCTGGTCGAATAGGGAAGGAATTTGCGACAGAAAGGTAAATTCATAAGCACAAAGTAAACTGAATTTCGATAGAGCTCACAAAAGCTACGGAAATATGCTTCTTTAGGATGTCTATGTCTACCGTAGTCGGTACAAACCGAAAAATATCAGGAAATTCAATGCAGGAAAAATCTGATAAATGTTAAGAAAGTCTGTCACAGATCAGGAAATTCTGATTGCGTCAACCATTATTCAACTACATGCAGTTTATCACATTCAAAAGTAAACCATTTGATTCAGGTTTTGATCTAATATAGGTAGCTTGTTATCAATTGTTATCACTGAAATCTGTTACCTTGTTTGAAAATAAATTATGGCCTCGGTGATATTGATTTTGTGACCCTGACGATGAAGCGTTTGCTTCGAAAACCTTCGGTCAAAGTTTGTTAATAAAATGTAAGTTTTTTAAAGAAAATTTTACATTATTTCTAGCACTCGGCTGCACTCCAAATACCAATATATTTAGTGCTACTACTATTTTATTACAATGTTCGCTGATTTTGAATTTAAATGGGTGGAAAGGAGTGTTGCCAACTTGCAAAATTGCCACTGCTTGAGGGTCGGAAGAAAGTTGAAAGTTTGAAATTTAAAATGATTTCTTTCTCTCTTGAGGTAGTTCTCGCCGGAAAAGATTCGGATTCTCTAAACATTCGAGACAAACCTCAACCCTCTCCCTTTTTCTTGTGTTTTTTTTTACATAACACGGCACAACTTGGACACGTGCTCTCGAGTTGAAAGTGCCTTTCTTCAAGCTCTCAGGACTGAAAACATCTTTGAAGTAAAATTTTCCGTCAAATTACGAGGTTCCACGGACCTCATCTTTCTTTCCACGGCCACGCGTATCATGCAACGCCAGTGACTGATGAATAGTGCCTCATTAAAAATTGATGAGCTCCTCGGAGAATTTGAATCTTACACTAAGGACTTCCTTGTCGTCCTCTGTTCGTTTTTTCCTTCATTGAGGTAATTTTATTCCCCCTTCCTTCCTTGAAAGATGAATATAGCTTTATTTTTTCTCTCCTCCATCCGTACTTCATCTTTTTTATGATTTTTTTGTTTTAAATTACCTGTTTCGTGATCTCCCTAATCGATGCTACGAATAAGCACGAGCAGCTGGGATTCTGTGGTCTTCAACGAAATTTTTCATATTTTAACTTCTCAAAGGAGGGAACCGAATAAAAGTCTTTTTCAAAAGAATCCAATTATTGGCTCAAAAAAATACAGTGGGTAATGTCGTGAAGGCACCGGAGAATGCCGATGTACCTGTTAAACCTATTACCTGTACTTGAGCTACGTACCTGTTATTTGTATGCCTTGGAGATAGTGTTAGAAATTGCGCTCCGTGCATGTAAATTATTCAATTATTAAGCTTTTTTTCGCGAATTTCAAAAACAATCTCAGATCAGATCGTATTGAGAAATTCGTAACTCCAAAACACAAATCTGACTCAAAATTGGAGGAAAATTCCTCACCTTTTCTCTGTATTGCACGTGCCACGATATCCAGAACGTGAAGAAGATTATGTAGCATCGCGTCCATGATATTGGACTCCATGCTCAGCCCTGATTTACTTGCCTGCTCATCTCGTCCAAGATCTTGGACTCCATGCTCATCGCTGAAGTTCTCACTTCTTTGCTTGAGCATGGAGTCCAATAGCAAGTAGGCCTTTCTTAGTTTTAAAGTTCATAATGATAGAAAATCGTAAACTTCTCTTATCTAATCTATCTAGAACTAACCTAACCGAACCTAACCTAACCTACCCTAACCAATGCACAATTTTTTGCGAAAACACATTTTTTCGTCTTTATTTCACAAAAATTGTCTAATAAATTTTTGGACCATACGCTCGTGTGTTGTCAGAGAATACCTGCATCCCACAGTTTTGGGCGCTATGCTCACTTCGATTTTCTAAAAAATTATCCCTCATTAAAGTGAGCATGGAGTCCAAGATCTTGGACGTGATGAGCAACTGAACATTATATAGGTGATCATGGAGTCCACTATCATGGACGCGATGCTACATTACCGTGAAGAAAGCCCGCGCTCCTTCAATTCCTGCGTAGGCAACACAGACAACCGTAGAGCACGTTTAGTTGCATTTAGGAGTTGGGCTCTTACCATCTCACTGTCGACATTTGCCGCGTGGAGTCATGGCGTGCGTGGTGCGCAGCGCTCATTTTTTCAATTCCAAGAAGTGCTTCTAAAATCCTTAAAATCCATTGAATTCTGTAATGAACTCAAAATTCATTAATTTCACCCCTATCGCATCACATTAAATGCAAATAGAATAGAAAAATTAGAAATCAACTTCATTAAAAAAATACATTCTTTGCCCTTAAAATTCATTTGTCGCTCACAGAAAATGATGGGCCCTATCAGCTTAGATCTACATCTTAAAACTGATGAATTTCACCACACACTCACCATTCAAACAACAATCAAACGTCAAATCCGGTCATTTTCCAACACAAAACACGTAAGGATAACACGAGGGAAGATTTCAAAAAATGAAGTTCCATATGAATCAGTTGTTTTCAAAAAGGAAGGTCCATTCTTCGATGAGTCTTGGTTAGCATGTCCTTTTATGCAAGCCAAGGCTCATGCAAAAATGGAGTCGTTCCTTTTTGAAAACAACTGATTCATATGAAGCGTCACCAACAAAGCCAACGCACGCATCTGTTGCGGCGGCAAGCTTTCAAGTGCTTGAGCTGACGTCGACTGCAAACAGGCGTTTCATTTGCTTAGGCTAATGGAAGCGGCAACTATATCATTCTGTTTGCGGCGTCTAAGGGATCGCAGGGAGGATGAAGGGGCATTCAAAGGGCAGAGGCCGGACAGGCGGGGTGCCCGGCGCACAGTGGACCAAGTCCATTAGGGAGGTCGGACATGAAATTTTTGACTAAAACTGGAAATTTTGATGTTTATCTCGTCACATTTTGAATTTCAAAGGGTACTTCAGGAAGCAAATTTACGAGTAAACCAATGGAGCCACTTTTAGAACCTTAAGGGGACTTGGATTTATCATATGCCAGCCCATATTAATTTATCCAACTTCAATTTTTTTTCTCAGAGCCTACTACGTCTTTTTTCATCCGGTTTATTTTGTTGGATTTGTGACACCTCTAGGATAAAGTCGACATGGGGGTTTTCCAAAATTTTGAAAATTCGAATTTTTATGAATTTTTTCCATTTGGTAATGATTTTTTCAAAAATATTGACTTTAAAGTGTCCTCACAATTTAAAAAATCGATTTATCAAGAAGAGTCTGTGTTAAAGTATGCGAAAGAGTTTAGGGAATCAAACAAAAACAAAGTTTATGGAAAAAGACCCACTAGAACCTGAGAAAAAGTACATTTTTTTGAAAAACATTGACTTACAGAAAACTTGCTTTGAATTTTTGGTAAGAAAGACAGTTGATAGGTAATTTAATGGTATACGCCTTGACATTTACTCCCTCTAAAGCTCCTCCCACCTGAACTAGTCATCAGAAATAAGTGATCTTAGTCTTGTTTTGCTCGTGAGGATGTGCAGAAAAATATGAGCCCAAAATACGAATTTCTCCATTTTTTCGAAAATCCATGAACGCCTCCCCCTACTTTTTGTATAAACAGAGTTATAAGCGTTTAAAGTTTCCAAATTTTGTCCGACCTGTCCTATTGACTGGATCCACTGCGCGGCGGGTTGCGGCCGAGTCGGGGGCCAACGGCGAGTATGAGCGCCTGTCCGCGCGAGCAGTATATCTCGGGGCGACTCGGGTCTCGGGGATGAGCTTGTGCCATGTGTGCGGTTTCAGGTGCGTATCGTGCGAGTGTCGCTGAAATCGAGGGTGGCCGCCGCGGCCCGGGCATCAGAACGAATGGCCAAGAAATATAATTTATACCACCCGCGCGAGATAAAAAATCGCGCGTCTGAGGCCGCGTTGCCGCTTGCGAATAAAAACAGGACGATAATTCGCATGGAAAAACTTCAGAACTTTGGGGTCAGAATTTGTGACAATTTGAAAATTCCTTGAATACTTTACATTGAGTTTACAAGTTATTCTGTATCCTTGATTTTTAAGATATTCAGGGTTGCCTTAGTCAGGAAAAACCGGGAAAAGTCAGGGGAAACCTGGAAATGTCAGAGGAAATGATGAAATAGTCAGGAATTGATGAATTTGTCGGCCTCCTGTGGTGTAGTGGTTGTAGGGCTGGCTCTACAATCAGGAGGCCCCGGGTTCGATTCCCGGCCAGGCGACCCGAGTTTGATGGTCTCAAACAACGGTTGCCTTGGGCTGGTACATTATAGGGACGGAGGGGGGAGGGGCTCTTACTGGAAGCGCAAGGATTACCACTTGTGTGGTATTTGAAGTAGTAAAAAAAAAAAAAAAAAAAAAAAAAAAAAAAAAAAAAAAAAAGTTAATTCATCTTTATTTGCGTTTTAGAATGGGTTTGACGTTTTGAACAACAAATTTTACCTGAAAACTAGTTCAGATTATGTCTTTTTGGTCATCTTGAATATCTTCAATTTTACTCAAATATGTCAGGGAAATCAGGGAAATGTCAGGGAATTTCATCTTCCAAATTCTGTGGCAATCCTAAATATTGCAATGTTAAAAATCAACCAGTGCAATTTAGAGCATAACAATTTCACTTTTCAGTGTCATTCTGTACTGAATATCCATCACAAAATACCCGTTCCCTCAGATTTCTGAATTGACTTTTGAAGCTATGTCTACCTGTTGAACCAATCGATATCTGTAAAGTCTCGCATGTTTGATGTATCGAATACAATCTATTCGACAAAGTATTTTCTCGCCCTCTAGTAAGGATCTGTATTCGCATGTGCTCCACTCATTGAAGCGGGATTCTCTAAAAACGAGCAGGATCTTCCTCACGCGGCAACAATGGGCAAAGCGCACATACTTTCCAAGTTGTAGAACGTCCGCACCCTGAGAGGAAGCCGAGGAAGAAAATTTACGAGAGTAATTCGTCGCTTCAGCCGGGAAATAAATAAAAGCCATTCCCGAAGCATGCCACCCGATATTTTAGACAACGTCGGCCCGAGCATTGTCCATGTCGATGTACATCAATACCCACCGTGAATGTTCTTTTCTCCTCGTGCGTCTAAACCCTTTTTGATACCTTTAAATCCCGCATACCCATGCGCGTGCCTCCCTTTCTCCAACTACCTTTTAAGTGAAATTTCATTACAGCACGAGTAAATTCTGCGAACCCTCTGTAGAAACTCACCGGGGTAATGACACAGCACCACGATACCAATTCCTCGGCAAGGCGTGAATGATCAACTATCGATATTTCCCCATTTGAAACTATGGAAAAGAATCGATTATTTAGGTGTTAGTTGCGAACTTACTGTTTTTCGATACTATTCCATAGGTTTAAAGGGCAGATCAATCGATGTATCGCAAAGCACGCCAGGCCACTGATCCGTATCTCCCTCATTTAACTTTATAAAGGCTTCCGTCACATGTGAATAATTTTAGAAGATTTAAGCTAATTCTGAGCTTTTATAATCGAGGGGCTATAAAGTTCGCTGAGAAAACTGTTCGGGAAAATTGAAGTAATGTCGAATGGAAGCATACGAAGACTTTGAACTTTGAAGTCTCTCACCATAGCGTTTGATATTGAGTTTTTTAAAGTGCAAACCCCCCCCCCCCCCAAAAAAAAATTCCAGATTTAAAGGGATGAAGAGTCCAGTCAAAGTCTTAAACTTAGTATACCAAATTGTCTTCTTCTAAAAAGAGTTCTAAAAGGAGTTCCAAAAGGAAATGAAAAATTAAACTTCACTGTAACTCGAAGTGCCAATGGTGTGGTCATCACATAATCAGTCATGGTTACCGTGTTTAAACGACTCGTAAATTTTTCTTGAGAACTTTAGAAAGAATCATCCGGTGAAATCTTGAAATCGGATTTTTGTTACCTAATCCAAAGAAAATAGCTACATCAAAAATTTTGCCCTGAGGTCTAATCACTGAAGTCATTTTTGAATTCCTATTTACTCCATTTTTCGCGGGAAAATGGCTTTCGTCAAGACACGTGAAGGGTAGGTAAATTTACGTCACCTACGGTTCTTAAGTCCCACATCTGCCGGCTTAGAACCGAAACATACCCCGGTTAGCGTCTCACATGTGGGATGCAGAAATTGAACGTAAATTGACACAAACACGACCCATTTTTCCGTGAATAGGAAACAAGAATTCAAAAATTACTTTAGTCTCAAAGGCAAAATTTTGGATGGGACGATCATCTTCGAATTGGATAAAAAAAAATCCGATTTTAAGATTTCACCGGATGACTCTTCCTTGTGTGTCCGATGCAAGTTCGTTTTTTCTTTATCATCCATGATATTCTGCAATCTTCGCGGAGACTTTTTTCAGTTATTTAAATAACTTTCAAGGTACTAACGAGAGGTCAACTTCTCACCTCCCGGCGGCTGGACATTACCCCCAGTTACGAGCAAAAACCCCCAGACAAACCCCTGCGGCGCTCGTGGTAATATTAATAAATGATAAAAGGGGCGAAGGNGGGGGGGGGGGGGGCTTGATGAAGATAAAGGCATCGGAGGCGGAGTATACAATAGGAAGACGCGGGGTTAAACCGAGCTTGAGACAGAAATTATTATTTTATAAAAAGAGTAATTTTCACGGGCGGGTAGTTTCCCCCGCCCTATCCGTCTTGGAGTCCGACGTTGTGGTCGCCGCGTTCGAGGCCTTTTGAAAAACGCGAGGGCGTTAAGACTTTCACTGTCGACTGTCCGGTGTCCCGTCGCGTCGCCCCTTTCAAAAACGTAATAAAAATGCGGCGTTAACTTTTAAACCATTAAGTCGGTCGGGTTCGAGATCGGTGGCGGTTTTGCAGCGTACGTCAGGACGAAATATTTCCTAGACAGACGAGGAGATAAATTTCGATCGCTAAAATTATGATGAATTGTGCCAAATTAGTGATGTTTGGTATGGGCTTTTAATAGATAGCAGCTCTAACCAATAATAGTGATGTTTTTACCATTGAAGGATAATACTCCCACTACGTTGGTGGTTGTCAGGGCCAGATAAAGGGGGTGGCCACATGGGCCGCGGCCCATGGCGGCAAATTTAGGGGGCGGCAAATTTTGCAATTTTTTTTTCAAATGTAGGTATAAAAAAAATGGGATCCAGAAAAAAATTATCAATGAGAAACGGGGACTAAATCTCTCTTTCCTGAGAGTATAGTAATTTCTAATTTTGTTGTTTTTCGGGGATACAAGAGACAGCATCTTTAATTAGTCGAGTTAAGAGAGGGACTAAACACGCAATTTGGCCTGGAGCTCAGGACAGAGAGAAATGATGACGAGGACTTGAGATGAAAAGGAGAAGCCCTCGGCGCGGCGGTCGGTATGTAACACATATCAGCGCCTACAAGATTGCATGAATACTTCACGCATTGCGTCAGACACAGTCCGGCGAGTGCGATCAGCAGTGGTCGGCGTGAAACGCATAGCGCCTACAAGACTGTAGGAATACTTCCCGCATTGCGCCAAATACAGTGCAGTCAGCGCGTAGCGGTGGCGGAAGTTGAAATTATTAAACCACATTTATGTTTGTTCTTTCTTAATTTTTTCGTTCAATGCTTATAAATGGAATGCCTCGCCACTAAGAGATAGGTTTACGGGACTTAACTTTCGCGCAAAGTTCCGTGAACTTTTGCTCGCATAGTGTTGACAGGGCTTTCACAAAAAATGTGTTTAACATGAGTAAACGCGTTTTAGGCACTCCTCTCCCTTCGGCACGCTCACTTGATGGTTTTATTGATGTTTCAAAACGAATGAGAAGGGGGCGGCCCATGGGCGGCAAGTAGGTAAATCCGGCCCTGGTGATTGTACGCCCGCGCTACTAAAATTATCACGTGATAAAGAAAAACATACCCTTATTATTGGTCATGGCTATTATTACATGTATTGGAGAATCCAAAGGGAGTGCGTCACCATTTCGGTCACTTATATCTCAATTTTTTCAGTGTCTGGAACACCAAATGTTTACATCTAGAGGAAACCAGAGTTTTTGGTCGTATGAACGAAATTCCGGTTCACGTAACCAAAGGTTTTGCTTGTCAACTGAGACTAATTCTCTGCACTGAAGACTGATTATCTGAGCCGGTGCTCAGTTTTTGTGACAGAAAATTCCTGTTACCTGGACCGGAGACTTTAAAGTCATACGTACCGAAATTAAGTCGATCATTTTCTCGTGCGCTGCATTGACTGTCAAATAAGTTCTTCTTGAAAAATAAATCACAATTCGTCCTGTCTGTAATCTTAGGATTATATTGATTCTTGCATAACGGCAATCCTTCGCACTCTGAATTTCGTAAGTGTAATTGGCGTGGACTCCAGCACTAGCTATGTACGGAAGCTGGCAAAAAGGAGCGTGCAGTTAATCGGCATCTTAACATTTTCGCAGCCCTTAACAATGATCGATGAGCCACGTGTTGAGCAGTTTGTCCATCAAGTTTGTCCTGGTTTGTCGCAGTTCGTCAAACCTTTCGCTCATTACCTGTTCATCAATCATCGTTAAAGTCTAATAGCGGTGCCAAATGTGCTACAGTCAACATTGATCGATGAATTATAAAGGAGAACTTCGTGTGTAGGATTCGCATGATATAAAGTTCCTTTTTATCTTACTAATCTTTACATAGTTTCCTCTTGTACACAGTACGAAAAAGTAACTAAAATCTTGTATTAGTATAGGACGTAAAACACGAAGTAACAGAAGCAAGCTATTGGTTGATTTTCTTTTTGTGTTAGTTTTCCTAGTGTCAAAGCGATTAAATCTTTGGATCGAGATGACCAAATCTTTGTGTTGAGGATTTACGACCTCGCTAAAAATTAGTCGCTAGCCTTCAAGATCGAACCTTTATCGCACCGATGGAAATTCAAAGCGCTAGCCACCCGCAAGTTGCGAACTTTGAGTAAGGGGAGGAAAGCAAAAGTACATAAGTTCGGCAGAACACTTTCTTTGTGATCCGATGTCTTACAGTACCCTAAGGTTTGGGTTGATCTAACACAAAACCGTGGTGAGCAACCAAGTTCTTTAGGTTGACCTGTAGAAAAAAGTAACTCTAAGTGAACCGCGTTTCGCAGAAAGGAACCAAGCCACATCAGGTATCGCCAAAAACGGGGCATTTTAATTTTTTACAAAAGAACGTTTGTGCGTGTTCCTTTGAAAATTTCAAGGAATTTGCCTCGTACTCTGCAGAAGACTCTCTAAATTTTACACAAAAATCCGCACAACCGTTTTCTTGTTTAAAATTAAATTGCCCCATTAAACTTGGCAGTAGCTGATGTGGCTTGGCTCCTCTCTGCTCAACGCTGTCCATGTAACAAATAGTGACATCAAAGGCAGAAATTTTTATCTGTCTTTAAATAGGGCCGCGTTTTGCAGAAAGGAACCAAGCCACACCAGCTATTGCCAAAAACCAGGCAATTTAATTTTTTACGAGAGAACGTTTGTGCGCATTCCTTTGAAAATTCTAAGGAATTTCCTTTGTAGTATACAGAATATTCACTGAAATTTGCACAAAAATCCGCAAGACCGGTTTCGTGGAAAAAATTAAATTTGGCAATAGCTAATGTGGCTTGGTTCCTTTCTGCTCAACGCAGTCCACACTGGAAAAAAAAACACATTGGATCTGAAGTCCAGACTCTTGAAAACATTGACAAGAAAAAGGACTCTTGATTCAATCAGATTTAAGCTTAAATCAAAAGGAAATCCGCTCAAATTAAGAGGCTTGGTTCTTAATTTAAGCTTAAATCTGATTGAATCAAGAGTATTTTTTCTTGTCGATGTTTTTAAGAGGCTGGTTTCTAGATCAAATGTGTTTTTTTTTTTTTTCCAGTGCATGTAACATACAGTGACATCAAAGGCAGACATTTTTATCTGTGTATAAATAGGTCCAGTCGGACGTGGCAACGGAGACGATTTAGCTCATGTAATTAAAACCAGATTCAAGCTTGTATGGCGGAATGTTTATTCCTTTGATTTGAGAAAGGCCCGGCCGTGGGGGCTCCGAGAGGGGCCGGGGGCTTAGTCGGAAGAAGGGGCTGGGATACCGGGTCCCGGGTTGATTGCTCGTGCAGATCCGTGGCATAAATTCCTTCCGCTAATTCGGTTCCGGCTCCCGCCACGCCGGCCGCGCCTCGCTTCCCGCAGGTGGATTAGTCGCATGTTCCCTCACCTTTTTCCCCCGCCGCCCCGGCCCCGCGCCCGAACACCCGGCAACCCGCTTCACACGTCTGTCGCGCTTGTCACCCGCGTTGCCACGCCGCCTGGCTGCGCGGCAACCCGCGCTACACGCGTGTTGCTCTTGCGGCCGTCGTTCTTAGGTTCTCGATGATATTGCCTCGTCGAGACGGATATATCTGGAGAGGCTGAAATAGTTGAGGTGTAATGAAGATTTACGGAATTCTGGCGGCCGAATTCGAAATATGCGTATCTCCGATTGCACCGGTGCAAATCTCTGCTCTTGTTTCATACATTCATATATTTATGTATTTATTTTAATTTAAGTAAATGAGACAACAATAATAAGTTGGGCCATGTTAGCCAGCGTGCGTTAAAAGTCAGCATAAAGCTGAAAATCTCAATACAGAGGGAAAATACTCATAGGAGCACAATTTTCCCTCGAAGAGATACGCTGTTTGCTGTCTGCAGTTGCCTTCCTGAATGGTTGTTACTAATGTTGCACCAAACAGCGTATCTCTTTGAGGGAAAATTGTGCTCATGTGAGCTTTTTCCCTCTGTATTGTGATTTTCAGCTTTATGCTGATTTTTAACGCACGTTGGCTAAAAAACTCCAACATACTGTCTTACGACCCGTGCGTCTACCGCAATCAGTTTGTGTAAAACAACAACAACACAAAATCGTTACTAATAGTATTTTTTTCTTTGATCTGTTGCAGGTACATCATATCCTCTTTAGTTGACATGCTATCTAAATCACTATACCCGATAACAGCCTACATCTGCCGTAAGGAAAAATTCCATTTCTATCTTCCTCATCTTTCTTCTATACATTGTGTAAGGCGCAAAACCCAATCTGTCAATTGTACTCTCGCAGATCGGAAAGATCTCTTGAGAGTGAAATTACAAACAATTTTCACCAATACGTAGAGAAGTAGATAATGGACCACTAGACAAGGTACGAATTTAAGCATTCTGATACATGTTTCTTAACCAGAATTACACGTAGAGCACGATTCGCGCAACTAAAATTACTGAAACCAACTCCTTACGGTGATATTAACATTTTAATTTTACATTGGTTACGAGGAATTTGAACTGTCCGCTCACAGAAAACTCAAAGCTCTACGTGAGTCAAATCGCGCACTCCAAAAGTTTCAGCAAGCTTCTCAATCGAGCAATGTTCATTTCTCACCACGTGTTTTTCAAACAATAAGCAATTTGCTATAGCTGAGTCGAAGCGTCAAGATTGAGGTTGCCAGTTTTTTATATCGCAGAGACTGTCATGATAATTATTCAGCGCGCGATGTGAATCACGTAGAGCATTGAGTTTTCATGAGCGGGTGGTTTGAATTCACGCATCAAGAATCATTAAATATCTTCGTATGGAGTTGATTTTGGCAATTTTCGTTGTGCGCATCGTGTTCTACGTGAAATTTTGGTTAAGAAGTATGTATCAGAATGCTGAAATTCGTACCTTGTCTAGGGGTCCATTACTTTTAATAGTGCATAATTGCACTGAAGTTCAGATATCGGTTTCCGCGCAGAGAATGGAAAATGCGTTATTATCTGAGAGGGAAATTTTTATTTTTCCCAAACGTGGCAATGTGACTGTCACTCTACCGTGGCTCAAAAATTATGACTGTCATAGTCGATGAATGAAACTGGACGCTTGGCGGAGACTTCCATGACCGTGTGTTCGCTTTCCCACGATGTTCTTTTAATCGGGACGATGTCCCGTTTAATCCAACTTTAGAAAGTAACGGAGAGAAAAAAAATGGCAGACTTTAATTATTTTTCTGTATTACGAGCTACATAGCATTTGCAGGTGTTCCGGACTGAGATAGGAGATCAAAAGTGAAATGGAATTTCTAGAAAAGAGCGAAATTAAACTAGAACTCTGACGTTAATTCTTCTTGAAACTGCTTCACTATTACTCCGTCAATGTGCAACGCTGCCGGTCTGTCATGTTCGCATCAAACACCCTTAAAAAAATACTGTAAGATACCGTATTAAACCCCTTAAAACCTCCCTTTAAATCTTCCCTTTAAACATAGCATATGTAAATGTAATGTGGGTAACGTGAGTGTGTTTAAAACCTCTCTTTAAATCTTCCCTTTAAACATAGCATATGTAAATGTAATGTGGGTAACGTGAGTGTGTTTAAAACCTCCCTTTAAATCTTCCCTTTAAACATAGCATATGTAAATGTAATGTGGGTAACGGGAGTGTGTTTAAAACCTCCCTTTAAATCTTCCCTTTAAACATAGCATATGTAAATGTAATGTGGGTAACGTGAGTGTGTTTAAAACCTCCCTTTAAATCTTCCCTTTAAACATAGCATATGTAAATGTAATGTGGGTAACGTGAGTGTGTTTACGTCTGCAGTTACGCACAGAGTAAAAAACATCGGGCTCATATGGAACACCAACGTATTTGGTATGTAAAACCGAAAGCTTCGGTTTAAAACAGACGGTTTCAGGAACCAAACTTTGGTTGAGGTAACTTGTGTATCTACTAGCCATGCTAAAACTTTTATGCGTAACCCAAGGCTTCTAAGTTTAGTTTTGACCGAAATCTTCAGTTACCTGTACTAAAAATGCTGATGCTTCTTGCGAACCGAAGTTCGATCCTCATAACGGAATTTTTTTTCTGCTCGTGTTTAGTTCAGACAGAAAAAAGGGATCCTAATACCGGAAAGCTCAAAATTGAGATTTTGGTTATAATTCTGTATAGAACAGTGTTTTACATAGATTCTTACATGCGATACCCTCAAATTTCAAAGCAAATGGACATTGTGCGTTCAAAAATGTATGCAAGCGCTCCTAGGTAACATTCAACAGAAGTTAGAAAAATTGCGTCATGAGAATTGTAATGTGATAATGTAGTGGGAACATCTGTTGTGGAATCAAGCGGAGAGCCAAAATTGAAAGGTGGAACTTGAATTATTCACGCTGATAAATCGTAAAACTTTGCAAATTCAACTTTATTTACCTGCTTTTTTATAGACATTATTGTTCACAACTTTGCAAAGCTCTTTCTCAAAAGTCTCCATTTCCGTTCATTATGTAACCAGTTTGCAACAACTTTCCTCTCCTCGCTCGTTCTGAAGTTGCGTTATTTGTATCTGAACTTTCTGCTTTAATTGATTGAACTTTTTTTTTCGCGAAATGCTCCCTTTTTCCGAGAATAAACCACAATAGTTGTTCCCTGACAGTGCAATAAATCCTTTCAATCGATTAAGTTCTGCGGTTTGCTGGCATTCGTCGCTCATTCAAAGAGAGGCAACAATCGAAGGATCAGCGTGAACATGCGATTTTAAAATTACAGTACACTAATGGCTAAAGTTTGAAAATTTACCTACCGGAGGCGTTTTACTGTAACTTTTTTGGCGCCGAAACAATCCTATCCTGTTTGCGGGGTTATTATATCCTATCGCAAAATAAGCTACTTTTACCCCTGAGTCACTGTCGTGTTTTCTAATCAAGACACACTGCAATATGACTCTAAAGGTAAATTCTGCGTAAACATCGGAAATCGGAAGATAAAACCATTTATGATTATCCCTTAAGAGTGTTTTCGGAGTTATTTTAAAGGATCTCTCAGCCAAATCTTATGCACGAATGCCTGCCTGGCATATACTACAACGTTATGTGAATATGGGGCATGTTTGAAAAATGTGTTTTGATTCAGAAATTATCAACTAATCGACCGACTGTCGAATTGATCTGGGGAATGCTATTTCCATGCATTGGAATGCATGCATTTCCATGTATTCCACGAATTCAATGCTTTTTCTTTAATTAGATCAGTGAGAACGAAAACACACCAACTCGGAAAAATGAAAGTAATCAAGACACACAAAAAACTGCACACGAGATGAAGAAATTAGTCTTAAAAAAAGATTTTTGGTGCCGAAATATAAGCACTTGCGGACATTTTAAAGGTCCAAGTTTGAACAGATGCGCTAACTTCAATGACCTTAATACAAATTGATCGTCTGTAATGAAAATTGAGGATTTTTGAGTTACCGAGTTGATGTGCTTTCGATCTCAATGATTCAATTATAGTGCACCGGAAAAAGAAACTCCGGCCGTGGATGCGGTACTTACTACTTACGGGCTATATAGACATACCGGCCGCGTTCCGGGCTCAGAGGCCGAAAGTTCCGGGCAAAGGACCCGGAGCAATCGAAGCTACGGCTCTTGCACCCGGAAATTTCGGCTTTTGAGCCTGAAACGGGCGGTATATGTCTATAACTTTCTTGTTCAGTGTAGTGGATGCAATGTTAACGGAGATCCTGAGACATCGCAACCAAGAAATGCCCTTTCTGCACCCAGCGCTTCAATTACAAAAACGCAGCGAGATAAAATTGCGTGTTCACCGAGGCTCCCCGAAGAGCCGTCGGGTCACGTAAGGGGCGGGAAAATCAACACCCGGAAAAGCGCAGCGGGGAAGTCGGGACAGGTATGGGCCGGGGCGTCAAGGATCGGTCGACCGGCCCGGGCGGGCGGGTGGCGGGCAAAAACGGGAGTAACGGTTACGTTACGAGTAAGTGGGGACTCTAAACAGATGAGCCCGGATCGCCCGGGTAGACAACGTGATAAGTGGCCGAGAGCACGGAACCCGCAAGTGGCCCACTGATAAGCTGATAAGTTGCGGATAAGCCGCCCGGAGAACGGCTCAGCCCGAAGGGACAACTGCGTTGTCACATTTTGGCGGGAACATGGAAATGTGGAATCGGCGCCGAATTCAAGGGGGGCGTAGGGGGCATACGTACCCTCCGTTCGCCTGAAAAGAAGACGTAGAAAGAGGGAAGAGAGGAACTGAGGAATTGAAGAACCGAGGGACTGAGGAAAGGAAAACTGAGGAAAGAAGAAGGAAGGACACTCATAAATTCCCTTATTATTAATTCATGATAAAAATGACTCGAACTGCTTATAAGATGCTTCAAAATTTTGAAAATTTTCTGAATGAAGCCTTCCAGACCCCCTATCCGCCCCCTTCCGCAGTGTCCGGATCCGCTTTTGGTTCGCCTTGCCATAAGCAGGATGGATTGGCACGATAGAAACAGATGGCAGGTCGGTGATATGTTTGGAAGAAGTTCACGAGGCTTTGAAGTTTAAGAAAAACCGGGAGTTCTCTCCGCCTTGGCTTAGCGATGCAACCCCCAATTTTTTTTTTTTTTTTAAATGACAAATGAATAAATACCTGTGTATAAATAAATAAATGGCGCCTAAAATGAGGCTTTGGAGTCCATAAGTTCGGGATGCTGGCCAAACGTGGTGCCTTACAAAGTTAGACGCGACCCACCGCGAATTATTGATGCAGTGATCCCATTTTACACATCAACTATTATCTCTCGCTCGTTTCAAAGTTCCATGTGCTATGATAGGTAGGTAAACCACACTTCAAAATTATTTCGACCCCTAAAAAATTAAGGATAACTCCTAAAAATCAACTGCCAAATCGCCAGCCAAAATTACTCCAAAAGTTTACCCTGAAGTTGGAACATTGTAAAAATGTGGAACGAAACTTATTCGTTCTAATATCTTCTTCTCCTGTTGACCTATTGTCCGCCTTTTGACTTAGAGTAAAAATAACATTTCCGTATTAACCGTGAAGTGTTTTCTCGGTGAATAGCCGACACCAAGTCGAAAACCAGGGAAATCTGGTAACGGTGTCTTTTTAAAGGCGGCTAGGACGCAGATGTAAGCCAGGCATCGCAACGTGAGGTTCTCGCAAAGTCGAGTAGCGTCTTGGGCCGCATTCGGCCGTGGAATATTTTACAGACGCTCAACGTGAAATATCTTTCATCGTCCCGAGTAAGACGCACTTTATATTTTCTCGACGAGTGCTTGAACCCTCTCACGTTTTCACGGCGCGGAGAAAAGATCCTCTGAGAGGCTCAAAGTTACGTCAAAGCTCAATATTGAGGGCCAAGGAATAATACCACCTAACTGATTATCTTGGCAAAAATGAATTAGCGCAATCTACAGTATAAAATACGGAAGCTGATTTTTTCCCTTTTTTTTCAATTTTGCAAGGAAGCGCTACAATGACGCTGTAATGTTCGAAAAAATTGCAAATTAATCCTCAAAAACAAAAATGGTAAAATTTCTCGTCGTCCTGCAAAATTTCCATAGTTTGCCGGTAGGCGGTATTACTCCATAACCATCAATATCCTTCACGTCGATCGAAAATCTTTGTGAGTATGAACATAAATTGGACTGCATTTGGACGTATTTCTGACAAACGGAACTATGCATTAAAACATGAGACCTAAGGCCCATAAGAATATATGCATAACAGGGCTCACGTCGTAATTCACTGTTCCATTCGGCAGAAATACGTCCATTTTGCAATAAGGAACCACGATTCCTGGTTCATTTTAAAAATAATATGCGTGCCATTACTTTTCCTATGCAGATAGGTGCTTTTATAAATGAGCCGAAAACAGTAGTTCCTTATTGGAACTATTGAAATCTGATCAGCAAACTATTACCCAAATTCTGTGCCGTGAAAATTTGAGTGTTCGCATGGCAGCCAAAACTGGAGTTTTTACTATGTGCATTTTGTTCGGTTTTTAAATGCGGCTTATGGTAGGAAAACCAAACATTTCACAAGATGAAAAAATGAACTTTTGCTTTTCTACACGAGTCAATTCAAACGTATTGAGAGAGTTCGAAATTGCATGATTTTTTTCGGAAAAATGAACAAATTGTCGACCACATTTTGTCGAGAGACCAATGGAATTTTGGGCTGGGGTTTTACTCGTCGTCGGGGAATCAGGGTAAAGGGTCGGGGGGGGGGAGGNGGGGGGGGACGTAACAGAAATGTTCCAGGCAAGGGATCATAAGTTGGTGAAATGCATTTCGTTTTATGTAACGACCTATACATCGCAAAAAAAACCTCGCGAATATCACGGTCCTGCGACGAGGTTCCAGGTTGAAGGTAATCTCGGAGGACGATCCGCGTTTTTCCCGCGCTTAACAAGCACAGGTCGTGAAACTATAGTCGGTGGAAAAATTGAAGCAATCACAAGTAGCGAAAAAACTCGGAATCAGGATCAAGGTTATGAGCTCCGCGTCTGCGACTGTTGTCGGAGCAAGTTTCCTCTTAATTAATTTAATTTTCCTCGCCGGGGATCTGGGGCCATCGCAAGCACAGCCCATTTCACCCGGAGCGGAATAGGATAAAACTGGAAAATGGAAAAAAAAAAAAACGGATTCTCTTCTGAGATGTTTGATTTTCCTTTCATTCAGCGATTTATCTTGAGTCATCAGGTCTACAGCGGGAAAATTTATTTTGTCGCTTCACGATGGTTTTAATTTCACTCTCATCGATGTGAATATTTCGTAAATTGGATATTAATCAATTTTATGTTTTTTCTTCAGTACTTATCTTTAGCACTATCTTCTTTAGCGTTTTTCTTCGTTTTTGTTTGAAATCAGCCGACGCGCCGCCGTGCTAAGGAAGAACGCCGTATGAACATTCGAGAGTTGTCAAATTTCCTTCAATAAAATGTTTATTTTTGAAGAAAGCTATGGATATTTTTCATCGGAATTTTCAGGAAATATAGGTGAAATTGCGAACAAAATTATCTGAAAAATTGGAGGAAAAACGTTCACAAATTCTCTCGAAAATTCCTGATTTATTAAGAGAAATTTGGAAAAGCCTGAAGGCTCATACGACTTTCTTCCTTAGCACGGCAGAATAGACCATTGGGTGCGGTAAAAATTGAAGCAGCACAAGATGTGCTTCATCAAAATTTCATCAAAAGTCACAATACGACCCCCTTTAACTTCTAGAAGGGTCCGGGGGTACTTCAAGATGATAAAATTCTGATTCCTAGGAGTCAGTCTCCTATTCTGCCGTGCTAAGGAAAAACGTCGCATGAACATTCCAGAGTCACCAACTTTCCGTCACTAAAATTCATTATTGAGTAAATTTATGAATATTTTTCCCTGAAATTTTCAGAAACTGCGTGAAATTGCGAAAAAAATTATCTAAAAAACTGGGAGAAAAATATTCATAAGTTTACCGGGAAAATCGTGTTGTATCAAAGGAAATTTAGCAACTCCTGGAGGTTTATACGGCGTTTTTCCTCAGTACGGCAGTATTCTCCCTTTCTACTCAAGTTCAAATGTCCTGTTTGCTAGTCCCATCCATCTTAAATACGGCGTTCCTCGTATTCAAATCCGAATGAGAACCGTTCAGCGAGCGTCTGAGGGAGTAGGGGCTTATTTCGGTCGTGAGGTTAAAGCTCCAAGTGGCTCTGAGCTTTGTTTGGTGGGTCGGAGCCCCCGCAATTGGTCCTGGGCCGTGGTCGCTATCTGCGGTTCGCCGTCGCCGCATTGTTCCTCGCAGACCTATTGTTCTCGGCCACTGCCGCCACACAGTGAATCGAGTCAATCAGAGAGGTCGGACATGCACTTTTTGACTAAAATTTCAAATTTTGATGATCATTCCGTCAAATATTAAATTTTCAGGGGTACTTTAAGAAGAAAATTTCACGAGGAAACCACTGAAATCATTTCTAAAACCTCAAAATTTTGTATAAACGGAGTTATAAGCGTCTAAACTTTTCAGTTTCAATGGAATTTTTTTCCTTAGGAAGAACGCCGTGTAGACCTTCAGGTACTGAAATTTCCTTCGATGAAACACGAATTCTCTGGTGAACTTATGGCCATTTTTCCTCCAATTTTCCAGCAAATTTTGTTCGCGATTTCACCTAAAGTTCCTGAAAATTTCGAAGGTGAATATTCATAACTCTCTTCAACAATAAACGTGTTATCGGAGGAATTTTAGCAACTCTCGATTGTTCATATCGACGGTGAGAGTCGGCAATCACATAACTCGTTTGCGGTGTCTGAAAATCTCCGCCTCCACGTCATGTTTTTAAAGGAGAACAAATCGATATTATTTCTTGAAGTTTTTGCAGAATTTTCTTCACATTGAGAAGAAAAATCATGACAGCTTTAAAGAATTGCCGTTGAGTAGTTTTCCATTTAAAAAATAAAGTATGACAGGAAGTCTGCGACGTCGCAAACCGAGTTATGTGATTGCCGACTTTCACCGTCGATGTGCCGTTTTTCCTTGGCACGGAGGAAGAGCTTCGACAACGAGACACAGTAAATCGAATCAATTAGAGAGGTCGGACATGGATTTTTTGACTAAAACTGCTAATTTTGATGATTATATCGTCACATTTTAAATCTCGAGGTGTGCTTTGAGAAGAATATATCACGAAGAAACCACTACAACCATTTTTAGAACCTAAAAATTTTGTATAAACGGAGTTATAAGCGTTTAAAATTTCCAAAGTTTGTTCGACCTCTCTTATTGACTCGGTCCACTGTGCGGCACCACCACGTTTTTATCTTCACCGCCCCGGTCCGGCTTTGGCTCGCCTCAACTGCCTTGCAACGGAAAAGAGCAGTAACTCCATTCCGGAGTGAGCCCTAAAGCGCATGAAGCACGTGTTTACCGCGGCTGATATTTTAATCGAGTTACTGCTCGCTCGGGCGAGACGGAGTCCTCTACTGTCTTCTACGTCCTTGCCCAAAAGAGCAGTAACTGCGCTTTTAAGCGAGCCTCGAATATCATGAGAGCACATGTTAACTGTGCACGGTTCGTTTCAGAGGGAGGTAAATGAAATAGTGTTGCCCACTCAAAATTCCTTCGGGATCTGAAAGTAGGATGCATACACAGTCATTTAAGCCTAAAATGAAAATATTCTGTAGAGCTCTTCGAAAATAAAAGATTTTTGTGTTTTTGGCGCTAAAATGGCCTTCAAAGACGATCGGTGATTCAATTCCGATGGGTTCTGCATATGCAAAATGGTACATGTACGATCAATCGATACGTTCAATCGATTCCTGGTCCAAAAATATTTAGATTTCATCGTACATGTACCATTTTGCATATGCAAAACCCATCGGAATTGAATCACCGATAGTCTTTGAAGGCCATTTTAGCGCCAAAAACACAAAAATCGATTTTATTTTCGATGAGCTTGACAGAATATTTTCATTTTTGGCTTAAATGACTGTGTATGCATCCTACTTCAAGATCCCGAAGGAATTTTGAGTGGGCAACACTATTTCATTTACCTCCCTCTGAGACGAACCGTGTGTGGTTCATGTTCAAACAGAATCACTGCTTTCGTCCGCAGCTTCTTTCGCCCTTCAACCAAAAAGAGCAGTAAGTACACTCGGACGTGAGCCGTGGACAGGACGTGCTGTTGTGGGCTATGGGTCTCACTTCAGAATGGAGTTACTGTTCTCTTCCGTAGGAACCTAGAAGACGGGCGTCTGCCTTGTTACGGCGGTCCATACGACGCCAGCAATATTTCTCAATTCAAAAGAACAATCAACTTCCGCCGAAATGTATCTTTGTGCCAAGTGTTTTTGGTCAAGTTTCCGAATTTTTAAAAAATACTTCCGCGTCCTGCACGCGTAAGTGCATAATTCATATCGGAAGTACTCTATTGGAAGTTAACTACCTTGAG
Organism: Bemisia tabaci; assembly: GCF_001854935.1. Taxonomy (NCBI): domain Eukaryota; kingdom Metazoa; phylum Arthropoda; class Insecta; order Hemiptera; family Aleyrodidae; genus Bemisia; species Bemisia tabaci. The sequence continues at coordinate 835,441 of NW_017547167.1, forward strand.
TTTTTACGACGATAGCAATGTTCCTTCAAACTGTGAAAAAATAGTCAACTTGCCGAAATGTATCCCATTTGTGTTTAAAAACAGCGTTTTCGGCCAAGTTTCCGAATTTTTTTTTAAAAAAAACTTGCGCGTCTTGCACGCTCTCAAAATGTTTAATTCATATTAAAAAGTAGTCCAACTATTATCTCAAAAATGTGCTCATCTCTGCTTCATCCCTAAAAAAAAATAATCAAATCGACGACGTTGTCAATCCTCGGAATCGTACATCTCAAAAATGTGCGAAGCGGCAGGACTTAAACTTCATCTAGATCACTGAGACTTGGTCAAAGTTGTTTTCCAACTAAATGGAACACTTTTTCGTCCAGAAAACGCAACTTTTTAAGGGTAGACTTTTTTTGGGACACCCTACTGCTTAGGATCCCCACTATTCAACGACTTCCAATTTGTAACGGTCAGGATCCACATAATAATTTCCGTTGCCCCAAAGAAAAGCGGTTGAATTACTCCCACGTGGAGGAGCTCATAAAAACGGGGGACGGCGGTCCCGGAACGCGGAAACTGGAACGGGAACGATGGAGCTGGAATTAAACCTGATGAAGTTATGAGGCGAGGAGGAATGGGACAAGACTCTTTAAATAAGAATTCGATCCAGAATAGATTCGAACTATCTGGGAGGTGGGCGGGGAGGGGGGCGGGGGGGCAGGGGGCACACAGCTACCCGTATCCGTGTTCGGGACGGTTCTCGAGTCCGGCGTTGCCGTTCACTGCAGTGGCGTGGCGCGACTTGCGATATATCGATTGTTATGCTATTTAAACCTGTGGTAAAGAATTGATTATTAAGGTGTTCGCTGCGAACTCCCTGCTTATCGATCCTTTTCCATAGGTTTAAATGGCATAACAATCGATTTATCGCAAATCACGCCACGCCACTAACTGCCGTTCAGCCCTTGTCTATACGCTCTTCCGTGGCGAGGAAAAACGTCGTATGAACATCTGAGAGTTGCCAAATTGTCTCCGATTAAATGTACATGTTTCAAGAAAGTCATGAATATTTGCCTTCGAAATTTTCAGAAACTCCAGGTGAAATCGCGGACAAAATTTGCCGGAAAATTGGAGGAAAAGTATTTCTAAGTTTATCAGGAACTACGTGTTTCGCAGGAAATTTGGCACCGTCTGAAGATCCATGCCACTGAAAAAAAAATCTCTGTGTATTTACTAAGAAAAGGGTAAAATTACCAAGAAAGCCGGGTTCTATTTGATCCCAGTTTTTTCTTGGTAAAATTACCATTTATGGAATTTGTAATTTTACCGAGAAATCTCGGTAGAATTATTGAACTTTCTCGGTAATTTTGCTGGACCTCGGCAAAAACGGCAATATTTTTTATCGACTGTGGTAAAATTACCGAGATAAAATGGCAAAGCTACCGGGAATTGATTACCGATAAAAGTGGTATTCTTACCTGAAAAAAACGGTAAAAATACCGGTTTTTAGGTAAGCTTACCAATCTGTCTTTGTAAAATTACCAATAATTGGTAAAAAAGTGAGATGGTAAAGGTACCAACAGACCTTGGTATAAAAACGCCGAGAATTTTTTTTCAGTGTGCAGCGTTTTTCTTCAGCACAACAGTGTGAACAATTGAAGAATCGACGATTCGCGTGATGTCGCATTTTTCCTGCGATATTTTCTTTGATTTCATTCCGGCTCAACAAAGTTGCGAAAGAAATGTCCTGAAGGGGGAGGGAGGGAGAGATTTTCCAGTTATCCAGGAGATCCTTGCATAATCCGGGGAAATTTTGCATCATCCGGTTGCCCGTACTATGTTTTCCTCAGCCCGGGAGCCGGAGTCCGCCGTAGCGGGCGCTTTTCCTCGGGAAATTTGTCGGTGCCGGCTCGGATGTGCCGATCGCAAATTGAATTCCCTCCCGATCCACCCGATCCCGGTTTCGTCGTTGCGTCGTGTACTAATGGCCGCACCCGCGCGCTCTCTGACATCACGTTAAATTCCGATGTCTCGCTCCCCCCCCCCCCCCCCCCCCCCCNCCGTAGTCATCGAGTGTGTGTGCTCGATGACAAAACACCCCCATCGTTGCCGCATCCCTACGTCTGAATGGTTGCCTCGCTATCGAATCGTAATCGATGATTTCAATCGATTGAAATCAGTGTTAAGATAAGGATTCATGGATCAAAGCCCCTCGATAATTTTTTGACAATCGACCCATAAATTGATGAAGCTGAGCTGTGGTGTAGTGAAAAAAGCTTTGAAGGCGCTTGGTCAGCCCAAGATTCGTGATGCGACCATTCTGACGCATGTGATGTGTTTTGGCCTACCTCGTAAAATGAAGGCAAACTACACTACGTTCTGCCGTGATAACGAAGAGAGCAGTAAGTGCATTACTGTATGAGCCACGGTTAGCACATGCATTTATGGGTCTCGGGGTTCATCTCAGCATGCACTTACTGCTCTTTTCGCTATCTCGGCAGCGCTATGAACTGACATAATGGAGCTGTATGCAAGGAACAAACGCAAGCCCTGTGTTATAACTGTCTTCATACGATTGCCACCCAATCGTCGTAATTTTAAATTCTGAGAGGGTAAAATTAATGTATCGGTTGTTCAAAGTGGCAAAAACAGGCGAAACTGGGTTCTACGCGCTTTGCAGTAGCGGTTTATGCATGCTGTTTGATATCGACACACCAATCTGCCTGCAATTCATGAAATAGGCAAAAGCTGACACTTGTGAGTTTGAATAGTGGTATTGCATTTGAAATTAACAACATGACGGTGACTCGAGTAGGTTTACGATACTCGAGCATTTCACCTTCAATTTATGCAATGGGCAAAAGTTTACCCTCAGGAGCTCGAATGTTTTGCTTTTCCATTCGAAGTCAATGGCAAATCGCGGCGCCTTGAAAAATTAAAAATGAAGAAGATAACTTTTTTAAGGTTTGAAAAGTTCAAGGTAGTTTCGTACTTACCTCAAAGTTTGTCAAAATCATGTAATCCTTTTTTTTTGTAGTTTTAATTTTTCGAAGATACAAATCATACAAGAATTTACTTCCAAAATTTCATTGCTCAACTTCATTCGGAATTTGTTAAAATGGTCTTTTTTATGATGCCATGTTGAAGAGCTGATTAAAAAAACGACTTTGCACTGGAAAGAAAGCACATTGGATTTAGAGTCCAGACTCTTAAAAACATCGACAAGAAAAAGTCCTCTTGATTCAGTCAGAATCTAGCTTAAATCAAGAATCAAGCCTCTTAATTTAGGCGGATTTCGTTTTGATTCAAGCAAAAATCCGATTGAATCAAGAGTATTTATTTTTGTCAATGTTTTCAAGAGTCTGGACTCTACATCCAATGTGTTTTTTTTCCAATGTGCATTCGGCCCTTGAGTTTTCATGCTACCTCGCAACCATGTGTGTCAGGATCGCATCTAACGCGCGCGACACTTGGTCGATGTCCTTTTCATTGAATGTTGCTTCTTCGTTACTTTTCATTGTCGAAGCGAATCCTCGACGACTCACCAACTCAATTCCCAGTTAGCGCCAATCGCTTTTTTCGATTGCCATCTCCACACAATCATCCGGCCGTTGCGTGTCGAGCTCCGGGATGAAGTTTCCGGGTTCCCCGCAGCACTCCACGGAACGCACTCAGCGAGACGGGAAGAGAGAGGGAAAGTTGCAAGTCGATAAAAGTAGAATAGGAGCTCTCTTGGAGCTCTTGCGGGCACATACCTATATTTTTCCGACGATCCGCTCGGATGTTGCACCGGTGCTTAGATAGGATTGCTTTCATCGCTCAATGACAACTACCAGTGTGTATTGATTGCATTTCAACGGTGTAAGTTGTGACACAAGTTTCTCGATTTGCCATGTTGCAAATCTGTTTGTCACATTTCTATTGGAAAGGAAAACCAATGAGTATTATTTTTGTTTCGGAACTCTTAGTGGTTTCACGGGTCCTCAGATCAAATGAATCAGTGAGTTCGGAAACAAACTTTTCACTTTTTTACTGTTTAGTAACACTTATGGATAGAAGCATCTGCACGCAAAAGAGAATTTCGAAATTGCAATCGGAAGTGCTCGAAACAGCGACGGGAAAAGGGAAAAATCCAAGTATTTCATTGCAAATACCAATTTTTGGCCATTTCAAGGGAAACGGGTGACCATCCAATCTCGCGGTTTTCTTTTTTCGGTTCAGTATACCTTGTACCAACAAGTTATATAAACATTCAAGCGTTATTCAGGTCGAAAAATATAAATTTTTCTGGGCGGACTATGAAAAATCAGTATCTGAAAGTCGGTGAGAACAAAAACACACCAACTCGGAAATTATTAAACGCTTAATTCTCCGTCATCAAACATGGTGTATCGATTTCAACTTGGTGCTTTACAAAGTCTCTGAGTACTTGTCCTTTGGCAACAAAAAGGTTCTTCTTAAACTAACTTCTTCGCCCACTACGCAGTTTAAGGTGTTTCCTAAACAATTTTTTTTTTCCGAGTTGGTGTGTTTTCGAACTCACTGATACAAATGAGGCGTGGATCTTTAGTGAGGAGACTATCAGTGCTGAATCCAAAAATGCCATCTGTTTTTCTCTATTGCGTTAACATTTTCCAGGAGACCGTAAATTTTCTAGAAAACCCAGAATCTCCGCAAATCTGGTGCATCCTAAGGAAATTATGTTATTTTTTTTATTAAGTAGGAGAAAAAAACCGGTATCCACCTTTCATTTCCTGATGAAACGCTCACAATCAGATCAAAACGAGCAGGTGAGATTCACATTAGGTCAATGCAGGGTTTTTTCTTCGGACTGAGGAAATTCTATCATCATGCAGGAAAAAAGAGAAAAATTCTAAGGCATGCCATGGTTGTATTCTTATGAATTTTAAGCTATCAACCCAATATTGACGGAATTACAAGACGGAAGAGACTGTTTTTGTTAAAGTTTTAACTGCCGATTTTTCGATACATCTTGACAAAATCGACATAACTGAAAATCGTGTCTCCGTGATTGAAAATGCCTTATTTTTGGTGGACATTTTCATAAAATTCAGGTAAAAGTTCGATCTTTTAATCGAAACACATAGGAGTTAGGAGTCAAATTAATAAAACAATTTTATCCAACAAGAAATTAATCACCATATTTCGCTCGACAGAGATCTACTCATTATCAGTGGATTTTTATGCTCTCCATATTAAACTTTCTAATGAAACTTATAGGGCAAAATAATCTCCGTCTGGAGAGTCATGAGGGTCGAGGGCTAAGGGATCGGATCAGAGGCCCTTTGGGAGGGGGTGGGGGCCGTCCATATCAATGATGCCAATTTGCGAGCGAAAATTACCGCATTTTACCCAGGATCTCGAGGGAAATTCAAGCTTTGCGAGTTGGTAACACCGCTGCGCATTGAGTTAAACGATGCGGCGCGGCGAGGCGGTCGCGACCGATCAACGGCCCGTGCAAAGGACAGTCCGCTCCAATGCGCCCAACTCATTCTTGCGCCGTTGTCAAGTCGTAAAGGTTTCCTTCTTTCAGAGAGGATGCTTAGTAAGAAAGAATGGGTCAGTTGCGCTGGGCACAGAAACGTGTTTTGATGCTTGATTCTTGTAGATTAGCTAAAAATAATAAGATCTGTCCAAACAGCAACTTCCTACGTTGAATATTAGCCGAGATATCGTCCTTTGAAATGTCGGGTTTTTGACGTCATCCACCGCGGTAATGACACCCTTGGTTTATTCCACCTTGCTTTCATCCGAGTTTCACGTTGAACAACCAATGGAAATGTGCGTCACACCGACATATGAAAGCAAGGTGGAAGAAGAAAAGGGTGTCACTACCGCGGTAGATGACGTCAAAAACTCGACTTTTCAAGGGGCGATATCTCGGTTAACATTGAACTATGAAAGTTGCTGTTTAGACAGATCGTATTATTTTTAGGTGATCTACAGGAATCAAGCACCATAACACGATTTTGTGACCAGCGTAACTGACCCATCCTGTGCAAAACGTGTATTATTGAAAACCGGTAATTAGCTCTCCTGAACAAATAATTATCTTATCCTTATCTTATGATCCCTCGATCATTAGAAAATGCAGTAATCCTGGACAAAATAGGTGAAAATTAGTTATACCATCAATATGTAATAATCTGGAGTAAAAGCTCCAGACATTCAATCCCTGAGAGTAAGAGTAACAGAACAAATTAAAAATAAACCTGTTTTCTGTAGACAGATTTATATCGTTAAGTTACTGAAGCAATTGCCGCACAGCAAGTGTTTTTCAGGAAGCAAATAAGAGGAACATTCAACCTTAATTAACACTTTTGAGAAACAATATTCTGCGAACTTGGAAAACAGTCAGCAATTTGGAACCCAGAATCTATTAGGATTGAAGTTTATTGGCGGAAAGCTTTCAGCGCTTTTTCGAATGAACAAAAAGTGGAGTTCAGCGTGGCTCTAATAGAACGCAGCAAATGCACTGAACGAGGTGCGGTCGTAAGAAGAGGCACTTAGGAAACCCGCAACTCTAATTAAAGCGTTTGAATGTGCAAAAATGCATTAGGAAAGGAAAATTAGCAAGCTTATGAAAAATATCGACGTAAGTTTCAAAATCACTTTTCTTGAAGTTCGATTAACAACCGAACAAGTCAACACTTTCTAAACTTCTTGCGCAAACAGACCTATTATTAATTTTTTACTTCAATATCCCAAGGCAGTCGAGTATCAAACTCACCAACATCGCGGCTTCTTAATTTTAACTAATCATGATTGCTAGACTAATTGTAAGTGTTAGTATTTGTCTTCAAAAAAATGAGACTATTTACAAAATTCCATCAGTTTTTTAGGGTCTTTCCGACAGCAAGAAATGAATTATCTACCCACCTTCACCGCTTGTGAAGCTGCAGAATCTTGGTTGCAGCACTCTGCCACTTTACAAACGGAGATGCGTGGTTTTGCACTTTGGCCATAGATTACAGTACCTGATGTATAAGATTCTGTGCGTCCTACCATTCAAACCTCAAGACCAAAGCTCAAGTCTGCAACGACAATGGTGTAACCAGATACAATCTAGCAGGGCTTGCATCGTCGTGTATAAGTAGTTGCGAGCTAAGCTGAGGTAAAGTGGAAACATTGTTGGCAGATAGTGCAGGAAAATGACATCGAGTATTATGGATTATGCAGATTTTTAAGAAAATCCGCAGACTATGAGGAGGAAAGCGGGCGAGGCTTTGAGTGACGTTTAATCAGGAATTAATTTCCTGGAAAATGCCTCCTTCAGAGACAACGGGAGGCCTCTCGTTGCGGAGGAGTTAAAAGCTGAAATTAGATAATCCGCGTAATTTTAAAGCAACACTCCCAACTTGCAGCTTTTGAGCGGCTTTCACGTGAGATTATGAAGACAGCTCCCGGTCGGTAGACGCCTCTTCTGAGACTCGACGTGTCTCACCGATGGTGGCGCGAATGATTTCGATGCCGAGTTAAACTTTCGGTGATGTTTCTACTTTCTAATTAATGCAGAAGTCTCTGCGATGCGCTGGAATATGTATTTTGTTCAGTGGTGAGGCGTGAATGGTCGATTATCGATATTTCCCGATTTGAAGCTGTAGTAAAGGATCGATTATGACGGTGTTCGTCGCGAACGACGCTATTTTTCCATATGTTTAAATAGTATATTAAATTTCCACGTGAGCCCTGTTATACATGTACATCCATGCTTTCTGGGGCTCATGCGGAAATCGAGATAAGCCCTTTTTCCAGAGGAGCGACAATTTTAAGAAATAAGCCACCTACACCGGGTTAAGTTCGGCGTTTAAATGAGGGGTTGTGCATACGACTATACGGGCCGAAGTGATGGTACTCCAAGCTGTTGTGAATTACCAATACATTATGAGCCAGAATGAGACACTTTATACTCGAGAGAATTATGAACGGATAAGAGAAGCGGAAGCATTTACTGTAGTGTAGTTCAATGAACTCCTAGTGTTTTGAACTACAGTTTATTTTTACTCACCCTCAATGCGGAAAATATGAGAACCAGCTCCAGGGGTAGTAGAGTGAAATAAAATGTCATTATTTTAACAGTATACCACGTGTATGATGATGTTAAGTTCTTTTAATACAAATTTGGAACAAAATTATTCTTCTCGACTGTTTTTAATTTTTGTGAAAAAGTCTAATTTTTATCAGACTCGTCCATCACCCAAAGCCACAAGTTGAAAGGAGTAACTTTGAAAAACGTGGGTTATCAAAGGGCGAGGGATTCCCTAGCAACGTTTTTCTACGGCATCCTCGGTTATAATTTCATTTCGCCACCCCTGTAAACAAACAAAAAATACGTGAGAAAAACTTATAATTGAAACCTAGGAGCTCAGACTTCCCTTTGAAGTGAGTCGCGTTTCAAGTGTCAAAATCGACACAGTTCAAACACGCGCCGGGGTTCTTGGAGGTTTTCCCCTTGGATCTTAAGAAAACAAACGGGATTTCAGCTGCTGAAGAGTTGTCTGAATTTGCTCGCGTCTTCCACCTACTCGAACCACCTCGTTGAAAGTTTAATTTGAGTCTCCTCTGTTGGACCGAGTTTGGGTGAAAGGAACCAACTTTTTCGGATCATTTCAGAAACAACGTATCTTATTTTGACTTCCCTATTCGAATAACTGCTTTTGTGAATGTGGCTGTTCTCATGGCTCCTTCTTCATGAACCCAGTCCTATTTGCCGCTCCTTGAAATTCGGCTTCGACGTTCCCCTCACACATTTACGATCAAGCTCCCCCTTCTACGATTTGGGGTTCTCTCATATCGTTAGCACATGCATCTCAGAATGAGATTCTATTTACGTTTGGGGCTCAAATATGTTTACCCACGTTTGTTTGTAAATCGAACGAGTTTCCCTTTCTCCTTGAGACTGTATTGATTGTACCCACTAACACGTAAACAGAGATTTTCCGTGGTGGCATGGTTTGTGGGGATACCTGAAAATACTTGAATGCACTAAATGTATTCCGGTCTCTGGTATGTACTAAAAAATTCATGGATTCCGAAAGTTGGTGACGAGTAATGAAGTTAGGCTGGAGTTAGATAATGCCGTTCCATTCAATCAAGGGTCTCTGAAAATTCTGGAAAAAAGTGTGTAGCTTCTCTTGAGGATGAATAGGTAGCGTTAAGTAATATCTACATTGGAAGTTTCGAAAAAAGATGTATGCAATAGTTTTGGACTGGTTCCATATTTCAGGAACGGACACATACGAAATTTGAAGGTTGCGAGCTTTACGGGGAGCACTTGCAATTAAACTTCGTATCCCTTTCGGTACGTTTACCCTCCTGTAGATATGACTCATTACCTAAATGCAATTCTTGCCTAGAAGCGGTTCCGCAAAACAGTCACATCTGCAGAAATGCCAAAGGGAAAATGCGCTATCTTCTCAAGCCCATAGTGCAACAGTTGGAGCCTTTTTAATTTTAATCCGCCTTTGTACATGGCTTCTTGTTTGGAATTTCCTCAAACTCAGCCTTCATACGACAAATGTTAACCCCAATCCCTCCACCAACTAGATGGGCTCTTTTTCAAAATTGAAAAGAAGAAATACTCGTACGTACAAATTTCGTACCATTTATCTTTAAAATTGTATTTACAACGCTTAAGGGTTTTCTTTTCTGAAAGGCGTAAATGTAGATAAAATTGGTTTGCTTCGTATCATTCGAATACCCCATCAGAAAAAATATGAGAAAGACTATTGCAATAGTCACCGGATGTTTACACACCGTTTTTCCCAAACGTGGCAGTTTGCTCACTAAAAAAAGGTACCAAGTAGGTGAGCCGTACTGCCGTGCTAAGGAAAAACGCCGTATGAACCTTCAGGCATTGCCAAATTTCCTTCGATAAAACACGAATTTCCGGGTAAACTTCTGAAGATTTTCCTTCCAGTTTTTTCAGATAATTATGTTCGTAATTTCACCTTAAGTTCCTGAAAATTTCATGGAAAAATATTCATAATTTTCTTTAAAAATAAACATTTTATCGAAGGATATTTGGCAACTCTCGAATGTTCATATGGCGTTCTTCCTTAGCACGACAGCGTACCCGTGGTGGGTTCTGTGACAAAATCGACGCGCAGCAAAAAAAGTGCAACGTAAAAAGACGCATTCGAGTGCGCACAATGATACGGGAGCGATTACCAACTGCGCGGCGCGTCTATACGCTGTGAAACGCTGAAACAAACAAAATAAGATTATATTTTCGAAACTGCAGCTTTGTACCAACCGCGGCATCCGATGGTTTGAGTGATTGCAGATGCGAGCCATATTTTTTCCTCTCATTGTTTCTCTTTGTGTTCGCGTCGAACAATGGAAGATACCCGTTTGTTGTCGTGAATTACTCGCTTCGAGCCTGCCTCGCGGGGATTTCAAATATTCATGCGAATAGTGCACCCGCCCGAACACTAAGAGAAAAGCGGTATGTAGACTCGCAGGCGAAAATAAACTTCTGAGGGATAAATGGGTTGAGGGAAGCCGAAGCTCAGATCTGAGTCTTGATCACGATGGATAGTGCGCCTTCAATATCGCCGACATACCGAAGCAACTCCCTCAAGTCGAAATATTTGGCTCCTTTTCTCTTGTACGCTGAGCCCCAGACGAATTTGACTGGATTTTGCAATTTGGAACTATAAATTCTGGCTCATCTGAAAAAACACTTATATGCATGGAGAAACTAATGGCACATACGATGCTTTTAAACAGGGTTAGAATTTATAGTTCCTAATTGCAAAATGTAGTCCAATTGGTCCGCGTTAAGCAGGAAGAAACCAAACCACATCCGCCATCGTCAAATGTGATCGGAAATTAATTTCTTTTACGAGAGAACGTTTGTGCGGATTCCTTTCTAAATGTTCAGGAAATCTGTTTCGTACTATGTAGAAAATTCACTGAAATTTACTCAAAAATCCGCTCAACAGTTTTCATGTAAACATATCAATTGCCTGATCAAATTGGCTATAGACGCTATTAGTGCAACGTCACAGAAAAGCGATATATATCGATTTTTTCGCACTGGTAGCATTGAAAGAGGTTATGCCAATGTTATTGTTTGGATCCAATTCGATATAATGGAGAATCTCTATGATGACGTCGCCACTAATAGCGTCTATAGCTGATGTGACTTGGTTCCTTTCTGCTTAACGCGGTCCATTTGGAATTTTTCAACAGCGTCTTGGCCTTGTAACACCTCAGTGGCGAGGCATGAAAGATCGATTATCGATATTTCGGCATTTTGAAACTATGGTAAAGAATCGATTATTAAGGTGTTCGTCGTGAACACCCTGTTATCGATCCTTTTCTATAGGTCTAAATAGCAGATCACTCGATTTATCGCAAGCACGCCACGCCACTGGCTCCTACGCGAGAGGAGCGACGATATGTTAGCTCCAGACTCAAATCGGAAAGACGTAACTTATGTGTGGGTGCAAAGAGAAACGAGCGAAAACCTTATGAGGAAATAAAAACGTATTCTCCACGTTTATCTTCAGTTGTCGCATCGTTTTTTTCCATTTAACTCCACGTTCGATTCATCCTCTCCTTTCATTCACTTCTCCAATCGAGCCTCATACCAGTAGTTCTCTCCTCCTCCTTTTCCGCACTATTTCTCCCTCCAAAATCTCCCTTGCGCCACTACTTGACAATCCTCGCGTATTTCTCCGGGACGGAATTGCAGTTTATAACGACTGGCGTTTTTTGAGCGCGCCCGCTAACGGGTTCTATTGATCGAAGTTGTAAGCGTAGTGTGTACTAATTCAAGATTGGGGCGCCTTCAATTCGGGTGATACTTCCAGCTTCGCCGGAGAGTTAGTTTAGTTGCGTGACCTAACTTAACCCAACCCGACTCCGTTGTGATCGGTTACCGAGCTTTGTGACCTGTTACAATCATAAAACTCGGGAAGATTCAATCACTGCAAGGACAAAATTTGTTCCAACGTTCCGAAATAACTTTTTATGTGTTATTTCCGATACGAAAACCTATATGAAATTATATTCCTCGAAGTTCATCGTGAATTTCTGTCACTCTGTAGGTTTCGAAGGTAACTGCTATTTGCAACTTGCTATCCTATGTTTGATAGATTTTTGTGGAACTCGGTATCAGGGGTTAATTCTTGACGAGAAATTAGAATTTTAAGTCAAATTTTCAAAGTTTTAAAATGCAAGCAGGAGGCCGTAGCTGAAAATGTTATCTCGGCTCCTATTTGATCGATTTTTGTAAAATTTGGTATCAAAGCGTATTTTTTTATGCAAAACTCGGATTTTCAGTCAAAATTTCAATATCCAAGATGGCACACGTGTCCAAAGTGTTGTATCGGCTTATCTAAAACTATCTATCTTTGCAATCAAGACATGTTTTTATTTAATGTTTATTTCCAAGATAAATTTACTCCTCGCTAATATACTCGCAGACCTTGATGTGGGCGCGCTTTTCAACACTGATGTGTCGAAGCCGCTATTAGTGAAAACAGCAAGGCATTCTAGCAAACCAATAATAGATCGTATTCAATGTATCGTTTGGTCAATAAAAATAGAAGACAACCTCAAACAAAAAGTTTAGGATTTACGTAGGAAAAGCTGAAAATTAGAAAATCCCTAACAATTCCACTTTTCATTGCCATTTTATACTCATGAGAATCAAAAATCTGTCCCAAGAAACCTGTTCCCTCAGATTACTCAATTGACTTTTGAGGCTATGTCTACATGTTGAACCAATCGATATCGATACAATCTCTGATTGATGCGTCGAATGCGATCCATATCAACAATGCTCCATCAAACCCGCAAATTCTACAAAATATGAAATTCAGACAGCGAAAGAATCAGATAGTAAAAGCATGTCAAGATGAACTAGCGGGTGGGAAGGCGGGGAGGGTCGTCGTGTTCACATGAACACGAGCGAAAGTGCATATTTTTGTGCTTCTGCCGAGGCCGCAATCAGGGCAAGGAGACAGGGTGGCAGAGGCACGGAGGGACCTCATTCTGTATACGACCGTGTTCGCCTGTCGCCTCATTACGGGCTCTTATCAATAATGCCTTTTCCATGTAACCCATCAGTCAGAAAATATTACTCGCCTTTTCATGCCGGCCTCATTTTCTCTCCTCCCATCGATTTTCCGCGATGCCTGGCCCCCGATTTTGCAGAGCCGGGAACGACGAGCATTGTCGGGTGCTCGGGGTGTCTCGGGGCTCGGAAAAGAAAAAAAAAACTTGGGTATACTGCTGTGCTAAGGAAAAACACCGTATGAACCTTTAGGCGTCGCCAAATTTTTGGATAAAACACGAATTTCCTGGTTGACTGTAATATATATTTTTCTTCTCATTTCTCAGATAATTTTTTTCCCCAATTCCATCCGAGGTTTCTGAAAATTTCAAGGAAAAATATTTATAACTTTCCTCAAAAATAAATATTTTATTGAGGAAAATGTGGCAACTCTCGAATGTTCATACGGCGTTCTTCCGTAGCACGGCAGTATATGGTATCCAATAATTTTAGAAAAAGAAAAATTTTCATCAAAAAGCGTGACATTTTTACCAACTTCCTTGATTTTTTGCAATCGTATGAGTTTTCACATTTGCTGAATTTAAATTTCGGAAAGTTTTATTATTTTTGTAGGAAGATGCACAGGTTTTATCTGAAAGCGCCAAAATTGGTTTATTTTATCTAATGTGATCTAAAATGGAATGTAAACCTCTTTAGGACCTGAAAATGGCATGAATATCTTTGGGTATTTCGGGATAGAAGGCCTAGAGCGAATTTTATTCTCCCGGAAGCTATAGACAATGCGAAGGACCTTCACATGAGTTTACATAAATTGATGCTTCTGTAGCTTTCTAAATGTTAATTGTACACGCCCGTTGGAACATGAAACTTGCAAAAACCACCCCCAAGTAAAAGTGAGTCAGCCTGACTCACTTTTACTAAGGCCCTCACATTTTCCCTTGAAATTGCAAAGATTTAAGGCCATGTGAGGCCTCTTTTCTAGAAACTATAATGATAAAATGTTTAGTTCGAATGGTGCAATGATGTTTATGATTGAGTCAGAAATCGTAGTTCCTTTGCATTGCTTAGTATTGCAGAATGTAATTCATACGAATTACCTCCTCAGGCGTGAGTGCGTTCAACCGTTTTTCCGTGTTCTTTCCTCTGGTATATTTTTCATTTCGAGATCATTCGAGGGTTCTCAAGAAATATATAATTCAAAAGCTCAACTTTCCCGCAATACCCAGCGGTTGATCTAGGCGCCTGTTACTGAAGCCACCTTTTGTGCGTCTCCCCTGCACTCCGCACCCCCGGCGAGAAACTAGGGCACTAAGACTTAAGCCGTTTAAGTTTCTCATTTGGCGAAGCCGTCTCGTTTGAAATCAACCCGGCTCCGATTTTTAATAAAGCCGAGCTTTTGTGCTTTCGACGCGGCCGCGATGAAAAGTTCGCGCGCATTCGAGCGTCTTTCGAGCGTCTCAATCTGAGCGTGTTGAACGTGCTCCATATTCCCTCTTTTGACCGGTGCACCTGCGGTCGTCGTATTGCATTGTGCCCCTGCGAACCACCTCCATACCACCAGCCCGACGGAGGTGTATTGCATTGTGCCCCTGCGAACCACCTCCATACCACCAGCCCGACGTAGGTGTATTATGTACTGAAATAAAAATGACGGATTGTGAGCACGTGCGAGTTGCGCACTTACGGGGCTCAGGTACCCCGACGCCCACGTGCTTTGAATGGAGACCGTCCGACGCGACGCTTGATTGCCGACCTCAAAAGCGTGGCCACAATCCCCTTCAAACGACGCGGTATACTTCACCGCCGTGCTCGCTCGCTCCGACAACAACACTAGCCGGACGGCGAAATGGGCGACTCCCGCAGGAAAAATGTGGGATGGTGTTGAAGAATCGAACAATCCCTCTTTTTCTCCACGTGTGTTGTATCGCACCTCTATTCTGCTGCTGGCTATTCTCTCGTTGGTGTGCAGATTATGCACGCGGGAAAAAGTGGATAAGCCGATCGCGGGATTAGTCCGCTTAAGGGCTGTATTTGTTGTCGTTCCTTGACCCGAGTCTAACGGGCTCAGATGGTAGGACCTTTGACGTATATCCAATAAAGACGTATTGGAAATTGGAAGGAGGATAAGCAGAATAAGGAGGAGGAGGAAGAGAAGAAGAAGGAGAGGAAGGAGAATAAGAATAAGGAAAAGAAGAAGACATAGGAAAAGAAATAGAATTAGGAAAAGAAGAAGTAGAAGAATAAGGGAAAAAAAGAAATAGAATCAGGAAAAGAAGGAGAAGAATATGGAAAAGAAGAGGACATAGGGAAAGAAATAGAATCAGGAAAAGAAGAAGGAAAAAAGAAGATGAAGAAAAAGGAAAAGAACAAGAAGAAACAAAATAAGAGGAAATGGAAGACGCAGAAAAAGAAGAAGACAATGAAGAGGAGGAATAAAGAGATGAAGAAGCTAACCAAAATGACAGAATATTCAAGGTGTTTACGCAGATATCATCATCGCGAATAAAAATTTAATAAAAACTTTCACAAACCCTATTTAAGAATTATTCGTCCAATCTGCAATTGTTGAGTCGGGCTTTTCTTATTTTCCTACGATTTTAGAGCGCGGTGGATTCCAGGTTTCAAAACGGGGAAAGTACGTATAATGTAATATTCATATTTTATGCGACAGCTCCTCATAACGAGAAACAAAGCGAGTGTTTCGCACAAATGCTGCAGCGTTTACAGAAATAAAGAACACGGCGAAACAAACTTTTCGCGAGTTCCGCGTAGGTCCAATGAACCAAACTAATTCATTATTCAAATCAACGATTTACGAGCTCTTATTCAAATCCTTCGCCCCGATCCCTCAGCGACTGGTGCGCCTTTGAATAAGCATCGAAGCGCCAAGTCATGCTGAATAAAAAGTCACCAAGATAAAAAGTTTACTCCTCCGTTATAAATAACAGCTCCCGGTTTATTTCAAGCGGGAGGTATCAAGTGTATGATTTAACCTATCACAAAAAGAAGCGAAGTTTTCATTTATTTATTAATGATAAGGGAATTTCCGGTGGAATGTGCATGTATTGTACGCGGAGCCCGGATAATATTTGTCCCGTTTAAAAGATTTCGTGAATATTTAATATCCCTCGATCGGTTGACGAACTTTTCCGCTTTTCCTTTCTCCGGGAATGGCGGAGCGTGAAAAAAGTTTTTGTAGCATTCTGCGCGCGAAAGTTTACTTTACTGGAGCACTGAAGGGCCTCGGAATATTTTGAAAACAAATTATGGAAAGTGTTTAAAAAGTAGACTCGGAGGTTTCAAATCTCTCTCGGCGCAAAGTTTTCCGAGTCCCGTTTGATGAATAGTCATTTATAGGTGATAGTTCACGGTCTAGGACCTGCGGGCTGATTGGTGAAATTGATAGACATGGCTATAGACAAAGGAGACAAAAGAGAAACGGAGGGATCCTATTGGTGCACGGAGGAAAAAAAAACACGGCTATTCGACGGTTACCATGGTGATATTGTCACACGGGATTCCATGGCACTGGAACCTTGGATTATGGTAATATTATTTATGAGCACAGTAGCATAACCATGCTCATAATAGTATGTCTGTTCCCATAGTAATATTAAGGTGAACACGGTCATATCACCGTGTTCTTCGTTGTACAAGAATCAAAATCCACGTTTCTACTACCGTGGAATCCCGTGTGACATTAATACCGTTGTAACGGTAGAATAACTGTGTTTTTTTTCTCGGTGTGGAACCGGGTGGTCGCAATGGACAAAAGAGGTAGGCAGTAGCCTAAAAAACCGTAACCCAAGAGAGGCCTTATAGTTAGTGCATCATTTTCTCGCTTAGTCTACAGGAACCAACCATTTCAACCAATTGGGTCGCTCCATACACCCTATTTCTTCTTTGTCTATCATTTTGTCTATTAATTTTAACAATCAGCCTGCTGGGTTCAAAACAAGAATCAATAAACATTCAGAATTTTCTGGACGATAGAACGTAACAGCAATCCAACATGAAAAATTGCCACTCGTAAATTGTATTTTTACCGGAAAACCTACAGGATTGCAAAATGTGTACAATCCTGTGATCCTAGGATTGCAAGCTCACGGTGTGTACTGTTCGGAAATGGTGTACTGTACACCAGGGGTAGGTTCGACACTAAGAAATTATGATTTTTCATCGACTTGAGCGCGCACTGTGGTACACGCGTAATGCATGCAGTATCCTGCAGACTTGTAAGGTGCCACCATGCGCCGTGCTCGCACCGTGCCGTACGCGCAATGCATGAAGTATCCTGCGGTCTTGTAAGGCGTCACTATGCGTTCCATGCAGTGCGCGCTAGCCCCGCGCCGGCCGCACTGTGTTTGACGCGATTATTCGAACTTGCGGCAGTTTTAATTCATGATTTTAAAGTTTTTGTGCAGTTTGTTGGAATTTTCGTCATTTCAAATGATAAAAAATTGGATAAAACACAACCAATTTTTTCCTCTTCATTTTTACATTTTTATAAATAATTTTAAATAGAACCATGCAGTTGAAACAACTTTTACGTGTAGGCTCCTTCGTTGCTTAGAGATGTAATGGCGTGATCATTTGGACTACCGTGACGAATCACATTAATACTGACTTGCTAAGGAAGAGCGCCGTATGAGCATTCGAGAGTTGCCAAATTTCCTTCGATAAAATTTTTATTTTTGATGAAAATTTTGAATATTTTTCCTTGTTTTCAGAAGTTTTAGATCAAATTACAAACAAAATTATCTGAAAAATTGGTAAACACATATTCAACAATTTTCCTGAAAATTAGTAATTTGCCAGGAGGAATTTGGCAACACTTGAAGGCTCATACGGCGTTTTTCCTTAGCAAGGCAGAATACAAATCGGTAGCATTATGAAGCGCGGAAAAATCTTCAGAGGTTTCAGCCAAAGAGTAGAAGGAGATTCTCACTTTGAACTGATCATCGAATTTTCCTTTCACGAGAGGAAATATATTCATAATTTTCCTTGAAATTTTCAAAAGTTTTGATCAAATTAGAAACAAAATTATCTGAGAAATTGGTAGACAAATATTCAAAAATTTTCCTGAAAATTAGTGATTTGGCAGGAGAAATTTGGCAACGTCTGAAGGCTCATACGGCGTTTTTCCTTAGCACGGCAGAATACAACTCGGTAGCATTATAAAACGCAGAAATCTTTAGAGGTTTCAGCTAAAGAGTAGAAGGAGTCTCCGTCGATTCTTACTTTGGACCGATCATCGAATTTTCCTTTCACAAGAGGAAAAATATTCATAATTTTCCTTGAAATTTTCTAAAGTTTCAGATCAAACTATAAACAAAATTATCTGAGAAATTGGTAGACACATATTCAACAATTTTCCTGAAAATTAGTGATTTGCCTGGAGAAATTTGGCATCGCCTGAAGGTTCATACGGCGTTTTTCCTTAGCTCGGCAGGATACAACTCGGTAGCATTATAAAACGCAGAAATCTTTAGAGGTTTCAGCTAAAGAGTAGGAAGGAGTCTCCGTCGATTTTGACTTTGAACCGATCATCGAATTTCCCTTTCACGAGAGGTTAATTTTATAACGATTGAAAATACGAAAAGTTTGCGTCAGGGGAGCACGGGAGCAACGAGGGAACGCTTTTATGATGTTGACCGAGGAGCTTGACAGCGGATGAGAGAATTTCCCCCGACGTTGGCGATTGATGGAGCGTTTTTGCGGCGTGGGAAACGAGGGGCAAATTGAATTTTAAAGTCGAACAGATGATTGACGCTCGTTTCACGTCAAAAAAAGTTAGGAACAAGACTCAATTATGGAAATTAGCGAATCCTCCGACTGTGATAAGCACATTCAATTATCCACGCCAGTCGTCGGCGAGACCTAATCTTGCGGACACAGGGTGTTCAAGAAACGATGTAAAGGAACCTGAAAGGAATAACCTGCAGGATTCGGCGCCTGCTGAATTTCATGACGGATTACAAGGCAGAGTAACAAATTGGGCAGTACAGTGCATGTTTTGTAATCAAAATTTCACGCAAAACACGTTGAACGTATCGAAAACTTCCAAAATTAACTTGTAAGTGAAAGATGAACCTTCGCAGTTTACATTATGAACAATGAATTCAAAATTACCGCTCACGAACAAACCTGCTAGCTGATTGTTGAAATTGATAGACAAAGCTGAGGACAAAGAAGACATAAAGAGTGTAAAGCGATCCTATTGGTTGAAATGGGTGGTTCCTATAAACTAAGGGAGATAATGGTGGA
The DNA here is from genome assembly GCF_001854935.1 of Bemisia tabaci. NCBI lineage: Eukaryota > Metazoa > Arthropoda > Insecta > Hemiptera > Aleyrodidae > Bemisia > Bemisia tabaci. The sequence continues at coordinate 854,738 of NW_017547167.1, forward strand.
CTAACTGTAAGGTATCTCGTGAGTTGCCGCTAGTAAGTCCATTATCTACCTCCTGTGTCCATTTTGCAACCACCCGCTTCCACCAAAAGGATCCCTCCGTATCCCTATTGTCCTCTTTGTCTATAGCTTTATCTATCGTTCAACAATCAGCCCGCAGGGGAAATTCTTCCATCGTAAAATACACCGAAATCGTTTCAGTGCTCGATTCAACTCGAGTAGGCCTCTGTGTTCCTATTAGCGGGAGGAGTAAATTAACGTTAACGAAACGCTTTATTTTGTAACTTACGAATTGAATTTGGAATGTCTTAACGAGTTCATCGTCAGTAAAAATAATACATCTAGAGGAATCTAAGTAGTGGCGATTCTTGAAAGTTCGCATCACTGTTCTCCTCCATTTAAAGCCACTGAAAATATCGATTTTAGGTGAGGGGTGAGCTGCCTCACCAAGAATCGATTGTTTTACATACATTTAAATGGAAGAACAGTGTTGCCAACTTTCAAGAGTTGGCGTTGGATCTAGGGTTCTACGATTCTTTTCCTTCGTGTTTACAGTATCTGCAATCCGTATCAAATATTCTTCCGACGCCGTTGGAAAAATCGCAGCAACAAGAGCAAATGGAGTCATTAAGGAGCATAAATAATTGCGAGTAACGGCTAGCTCACGACATTTCATCCTTCGTCTAACATAATAGCGTATCCGAATTTCGACTTGATCCCTGAAAATCATGAAAATATACGGACAATAGGGCTCATCTCAAACTGCAGTTACGTTGTTACGTCCGATGAGCAACTATCCCTCCAGAAAGTCTGTCTAAAGCCAAGGAAACTCGAGCGAGAAGAGTATGCTGAACGAACAGGAACCGTGAGACAGGGTAGCTCATTATTTCAGCGGATCCTCTATACGACCCCGCGGAAAGGGGGAGGGTGCCCCCCCCCCCCACCGGCGCACAGTGCGTCCCTCCGTGGACAAAAATAAAAAAATTCGACATCTCATCTTAAAGATATTTTTGACTCACAATGATGGTTCATTTTCAGATTTTTCGCCCAGAACTACTTGGATTACATTTTGCAAAAAGGAACCACTATTTCTGGCCCATTTTAGAAACAACATACATGCCATTGGTTTCTCTATGCAGATATGTGCTTTTATAGGAGAGCCAGAGATAGTGGTTCCTTTTTGCAAAGTATAATCCACTTCAAATTTGGGTAGAAAGTGGGCGGGAAATGGGTCGAGAATCACTGGTCCATTAAAAATACACGGAAAAAAGACGTCAACTTCAAATAAAGATAGCTCGCTTGAAATGCAAAATGCTCTGGGTGGTTGACACTTTCTTAATCCTCGAATATCCAACTTCAATTCTACTAAAAAGATCTTGCGATTTTTTGCGACTATCAGAGGTATTTAAAGTTAAAGTTTGGGTCCTTGACGTTGCTTTTACATTGTTAACATAAGGACGATTCCAGGTTACGAACTTCAAGTGAATTTTTCTCGAAAAATACGCAATTTTAGATATAAATTTTTTTTATTCCTCGAGTTTTTTACTTTGGCAGTGCCGAAGGGTTTTCCTATGTCGATGCTACTATCTTCATCATTTAAAGTTAAGTGTCTTTCACCGATATTTGTCTGCATCGTCCATAATGGACTTTGGAAAAACAAACACATTGGATCTAGAGTCCAGACTCGTAAAAACATCGACAAGAAAAAATACTCTTGCTTCAATCAGATTTAAGCTTAAATCAAGAACCCAACCTCTTAATTTAAGCGGATTTCCTTTCGATTTAATCTTAAATCTGATTGAATCAAGAGTCCATTTTCTTGTCAATGTTTTCAACAGTCTGAACTCTAGATCCAATGTATTTTTTTCCAGTGGACGGTAGATGCCGCACTGTGCGACGCGGCGCGGCGGGGGGGGGGGGGNGGGGGGGGGGGGGGTGACCCGGTGTCACGAGCGGAGAAAGGCAGACGCTGTTCGCTGTCCGTTTGGCGCAGAACCGCGTAAGTTGAGGTGGGGAGGATGTGTTTATTCGCGGTTTGGTTTGGCGCGGTGGTACTCACCTGCTGCAAGTCGCTGGAACTGTGCCATTCCTCGCGACGTAGACGAGCCAGCTTTTTTATCCCTCGCTCGGGTCCCCTTTCAATTAATCCTGGCTGCCTCGCCCCCGAATTATCGGATGACACTTTTTGAGGTTTCAGCGATTAATTTCTGCCAGGTATTCATTTTTCGCTCCAGGCGAGCGCGCGGTAAAAAATGTCGGACGTACTCTGCAGTGTTACTCAGGGATGCAGAAAATTCTTGGGTGTGAGAATGTACGAAAAAGTCCTGGGTTTACTCTAAAAACGAGGGCAAATCATTTGAGACTTTCAGCTTGGACTCAGCGGCGAGACGTGAATGATCGACTATCGATATTGCAGCGCATATAATTGAATTTGACTTGAGTGCAATTGAAATTTTATTTTACAATATTGCATGAGAGGAGTCTTGTCTGTCATGTTCCTAAAATTCCTTTTTTTAAAAAATAAATAGCACAAAAACAAAAAATCTTTACTAATGGTATTTTCCCTTTGATCTGTTCCAGGTACATTGCATCCTCTTTAGTTGACATGCAATCAAAATCACTATACCATGTAATGGCCTGCATCTGTCGTAAGCAAATAAGGTTTCGTTTCATTTCTTTCTTCTTCATCTTACCCTTAAACATTGTGTAAGGCTCAAAACCCTATCTGTACAGTGGCGAGGCGTGAATGATCAATTATCGATACTGTCCCATTTGAAGCTGTGGTTAAGAATATATTATTTAGATGTTCGTTGCGAACACCTCGTTTATTGATCCCTTTCCATTGGTTTAAATGGCAGATCAATCGATACATCGCAAAGCTAGCCGCGCCCTGCTTGGACCTCTGCATGCGAGTCAAGTTATTTTCTTGGTAACTTAACATTTCTCCCTTCAGCGCTCAATTTCCCGCGGCATTCTCGGTGGTGAGAGTGGTTTGATTATCAGCTCTCCCTACCCCCACGATTTGCATATCAGGGGGGTGTAAACGAGTGATATTGTTTTGTTAGCGGGTGTGACTAGTTTTGCATTATGCAAACGCGCACTCGAAATTAAAATAATTATCTTCCGCCCCATTAATTTCTGTATGACTGTTTCAAGATAATTACTCTCCGCTGCATCCAGAGAGTGTTTAGAGCCAGGGAAGGTTCATTAAAATAACATTTTTTGCACCTCTTTAAATATTTTATACTCATTTTTAAACGGCCAGATGAAAGGGCTCATATTTTTTTACGGTCTCACGATTGCTTCCGCGGAGTTTTTTTACTGAGTCGTTCGTATTGAAAAATCCTTTTGGATGGCCAATCAGCTTTTCAGGTAGTGTAGTTCAAAGCATAATTCGAAAGTGCGCTCTTAAATTTGTATTAAAAGTACACTACGGAAGATTACGAGTTGCAGTCAAAGGACTGGATATCGGCACGTTTGTTACATAAACAGAGTGAAAAAGAGCCGAAAATATTTCCTCCCAGCTTTGTCGTACAGCGTCGACTTATAAGAAAAGATGCTCTATACGTCAGTATGACGATACGTGCAGAAAAAATTACACTAAAATCGAAATTTCCTTAGAATTGTTTGTTCTAGAGGAAAAGCCAATCATGAAACACCATCTCATTGAGTTTTCCGTCCTTTTGAAAATACTCTGTCAGTAGTGTCAGTACAGTAAAAATTATTCTGGGAGAAAACTTTAAAAATAGGCCGTTGGTTCACAAAGCAATGCGCCTATAGTTGTGATTCAGACGCTGCTAGTATTACATTTTTCATGTAAATCAATATTTTCTGTGAAAATGAAAGAAAAATTGAATTATATTCTCAAATACTTTAAAAACAATAAATTCTGACATAGCTGTCCTCAGAGACATAGTGTCCATCAAAATTTTATTGAATTTGAAAAACAAATCTGGCTTGATCATCTTAGCATTTAATTTGTCGAAAAAGTATCCCTTTCCAACTAATCAGGAGCTGTCTAAGTCCCAACCCAAGAAGATATAATATGGATATTGATGTTCGAAAAAAATGAATTTTCTCGTTGAAAATTAAGTGTCATCTGTTATGTCCTCATTGAGGAAAACATCGATCCGCATTTCCTGTCATATGGATTTTTCTGTAAACCGCAAAGAATAATCAAGAAATATTTCAAACTATGATGTTCATTAAATGTCTCTTGAAAATTTAAATTATCAGTGCAAAATCTGAAACATATGCCTCAACTATAAAGAGCATTATTCAACGGGGGCGAAATTATACTTTTTATGCAACAATACGAATGAAAGAAAGTTCGAGGCAATGTCATGAGCTTTGATTATATTGCTTGATTTCTGAGAAAAAAAAGAAAAAAAAATCAAAGGTAAAGCATTAAGCTAATTTGAAGAAGCCATCGGGTGAACCTATACTCTGGAGCAGAGGAATCAATTAATCCAGCGAAGCATCTCCGAGAAGAGCAATGGAACAGTGTCATCCTACGGAAGAGAACAGTAACTCCAGTCTGAAGTGATTCTCAAAGCGCATAAGAGTACACGTTAAACACGGCTCACATCCGAGTGAAGTTACTGCTGTTTTCCGTAGGAACGCTGAAGACGAGAGAGAACAACTGTCTTACAGAAAAGAGCACTAACTACATTCTGAGGTTGGTCTCAAAGCGTATAAGAACACGTTTTAACCGCGGTTCATGATCGAATGGACTTACTGCTCTCCTCTGTAACACGATGGAACATCGCTGTGAATGCCCTCGCGAAACAGAGGTAGCTCCTCAAATGCATCGAGGCTATTAGACTATTAGCGGTTTTTTAAAGCCCTTCCTCTCTTTCCCTCCCTGCAGTTGCTTCGTATTCAAAATTCCAGCAAGGTTGCCATGTCTCCATAAAATAAGGCGATGGAAACTTTAAGGGCTAAGATTTTTCTTTATCATAGCCGAAGGTATAACTTTCCCTCGTGTGCAGTCTCAATTTTAATAGCCTGTTGATTGAATGAGCCATAATTTTAAAGAATTTTTCCTCGAATTTTTCACGGAGAAAAATAAGTCATGGCCGCGCATTAATCTTTTAAGGGAATGTGCTGCACCTCGCTGTTGGATGGAGCGAAACTTGGTGTGGCTAAATTTCAGTGAATTAAAGCCCAGCCAAAATGAATTTGGAATGGTCAATACAACCAAAAATTCGCCTTGGACCACTTTTTTTCAGTGTTTGATAAATCAAAAAAATTACCATCGAATGAGTATGTTACTTACTTTTTCAAGCTGAAATCCCACACAAATCACGTTACGCTAATCAGAAATGTCTGACGTATATTCTGCAATACATACAATTCGCGTGGTCCGTATCACGCATTCTAGAAACAGATCAATCTAGAGATCTATCATAATCAGATCTATCATAACGCCCGCCACGCCACTGTAATGAACCAAACCGACCGCTATTCACTCTTGAGTGCGCCAATAACGTGCATTTTCCGACAAAATATCAGAATCCAATATTTCGACTCAATCGAACATAAATTTTTAGCAGTATTTTATCTTCATGAACTGAGATCCCTACCCCCCGCGGAAGATTTCAATTGTTTTTGAACACTGGGCGGCAACAAGTCCTCAATTCCTTATCGCGGAGAACATCTCCTCGAATTCAACCGAGGCTCCACGAGCGTGCTTTTTGCATTTTTCTCCACTAAACCTCTCCGGTTCACTCCAGTCAGTCAACCGGGCGCGGCGCGGAATCAAAATTGAAACTTAATCTGAAAAGTAAGTAGCGGAATTGAAGCACGCATCGCTGCTGAGCCGAGGTTCGATGCCCTACTTCCGCGCAGACGGAGGAAGAGAAGAAAAGGCGGATTTGTAAGTGCAATGACAATGCACAAGTCTCGGGGCGTTCCTTTTGAACGTAAAAACGGAGTTCGGAGCACGGTTCTTAGCTTTCAACACGCTTTTAATGACGGAGGAAAGTTTAGAATAACTTCGTATTAAATAGCTCGGGAAACTTCCCATCACCTCGGGCCCTTCGCGGGAAAAGAAATTCGCAGGCCACAGGTGTTTTTAAAAACGCATTAGTCTCTCTTCGACTTGATGGTATTCACAAGGATTCCTTTCATTTCTAGTTTTTGTAATCTCTAATGGGGCACTAGACGAGGTATGAAGTATTCTGCCGTGTTAAGGAAAAACGCCGTATGAACATTCGAGAGTTGCCAAATTTCCCCCACAAAATCTTAATTTTTGAGGTAAATCAAAAATATTTTCCCTTAAACTTTGCAGGAACTTAACGAGAAATTGCGAGCGAAATTACCTGAAGAGTTCAAAGAAAAATATTCATAAGTTTACCGAGATATTCGTGTTTTATCATAAGAAGTGTGGCAACGTCTGAAGGTTCATACTGTGTTCTTCCTTAGCACGGCAGAATTGTTCGCTGTTCAATGGTCTTGCCTCAAAATTTGACACTGAAAATGATTCAATTCAATGATTCAATTCTTTCGGTTTTATTTCGTCTCGGTTTTTCTGATCCTCATTATGATAATTTACAGTTAATGAATTAAAAATATGTGTCTCTCAGTTAATTAATACCTTTTCAAATGTAGGAAATGGCTCCTCGGGACACGTAGGAACATCTACAATACGGCCAATTGGTGGATACAACTTAATTAACTTCGGTGTGGGGTTGGGTTGCGTCGCTGAATTTGAAGGCGAACTAGCACAGCGATTTGGTCTTCAAGCCACGCATGCACCGCGCTCAGAGACAAGAGACCCTCCACTGGCCTCCTAGCGACAGGTGGAAGCTTTTACTTTCGGGGTTTCAACAATTCCTTATGGAGAATTATTAGCGAGCAACAGTCATCACCCTATTTTCGGCTGTTGACTTACCTACATGGTCGATGATGAGCTTCGGATGACGTCATGAGCCAAACAACTTTCCCAAACGTCGGCCATTTTCGGCTTGTTTGCAAAACGAAACTGCCAACACGTTGTTGAACATCAACCATGTAGGTAAGTCAACAGTAGAATGCTGAAGTCCCGAAAGTAAAAGCTTCCACCATGGCCAAGATACTAGTGGAGGGTCTCTTGTCTCTGACCGCGCTGCACCAACCGTTACGCTTATTTCGGGACGAGGAAGATTTGTAGTTTTGGAATGAAAATGATATTGCCGTGATAAGGAAAAACGCCGTATGAATCCTCGGATGTTGCCAAATTTAGCCAATTAATGCCAAAACACAAAACATAGGTTTTCTAGGAAAGAAATTGATATTTTCCCCCCAATTTTTTCAGAGAAGTTTCTTTGCGATTTGAATCAAATTATCCGAAAATTGAAAAAGAAAATAGTCATATTTTTTTAAAAATCTGTACTGTATCGAGGGATATTTGGCAACATTCGAATGTCCATACGGCGCTCTTCCTCATGATGGCAGTATGTGTCTGTCAATGAACTGACAATTCCTTAAATGTTGGATACAAGTCCCTGGGATACGAAGAAACATCTCAAATACAGCCAATCGGGGGATACAACTTAATTAACTTCAGTGTAGGGTTGGGTTGCGTCGCTGAATTTGAAGGCGGACTAGTAGCGATTTTGTTTTCAAACGACGCGGTGCATCGGTTAAGGATCGTATATTAGACATCTTGAAGAGGTGTTCTTTCCGAGTATGCCGAATGATACCATTTTTTTATGATTTTTCCACTCTTATTATTTTACTAATTTTATTATTTCTTGTTTATATCATAATTCATCAAAAATTTAAATTTTTAGCCAATCGACATATTTTAGAATGGTTTCTGTAGTCTGTAAAACAGATCCGAAAATTCTCAATAAATACTAAAATTTTGTCGTCACTCATAGTAAGGCGTGACGCAACTCTCAGAGTACATCTTCACACGGGACAAAAAGAAATTGCTGATTTAACAATTTCGTTGTTAAAACAAGTTTTCGACTTATCTCTATGCAGATTTTACAATGAAAAAAACGCTAATTTAACCCCCCACCTCCCGTGGTTAAATTATCTTTCCTTAATTGTAAAATGCTCATTTGAAACGTCACATTGGATCTAGAGTCCAGACTCTTAAAAAAATAGACAAGAAAAAATACTCTTAATTCAATCAGATTTAAGCTGAAATCAAGAACCCAGCCTCTTAATTTGAGCGGATTTCCTTTTGATTTAAGCTTAAATCTGATTGAATCACGAGTATTTTTCTTGTCAATGTTTTCGAGAGTCTGGACTCTAGATCCAATGTGTTTTTTTCCAGTGTGTCGGACATATTTTTTTAACAAAATTTAAGTGTTCAATCAGTAATCCATTCTTTTCCGCGCAGGTCTAATTGCTCGTAACTTTCGAAACGTGCATTTTCCCATGCAGGCGTTCCGTTTTCATACAGCGTCTAAACCAAAGACATAAAGACGGAGCGCTAAAAGGAAAAAATGAAGCTTCTTTTCAATCACCTCTACTATTGGCTAGAGGATTGGCGGCGAAATCGGGACAGGTTTGAAATTCAAATGTAGGGCGGGAACTAAATAAAATTGCGGAAACAAAGTATTTTAGGTTGATTTTTGCCCAAATTCACTTACACATCCATATTTTTATAACTTTAGGTTAGTTTTGGTCCGTCGTCGACCGATTAATCTCATTTGGGAGTAACGGTCATCTACGACTGTAACTGCCTGTTTGAACCGGCAGAACCACCATGAGCAGAAGAAAAACTAACTTTATCTGAGATCACTGCCTGTTACCGAGCAAAAGTAGGTGTATTATGATAGGACGCAGTCCCAACTTTCTTAATTTATTCGTTTTAGGCATTTAAAATACGTTTCGAAGAAGAAATGTGGAAAAATCAAGAGGACAAGTTCAAATCAAAGTTCCGTTTGCCGCCATGGATTCCCGCGCTCATTTACACACTCACACGAGCACCCAGCGCCAAACCAGGCTTCACTTTTTCCCCGTGCCTTTAGATACGAGCACTCCGTCTTTATGTCTTTGGTCTAAACCTGGCGAGAAAGTTCAAAAACTTGAAGGAAAGCCGGCGTCTCGACGTCTCCGCGACGAGAATTCCCCATCTCGGTCGCGATAAGCCAAGAGGCAGTGGGAAAAGTGCACGTAGACAGGAGTGTGGTGGGTGGGTGGATGTGGGTGCATGTCGCGAGGCGGCTGGCAACTCCTTTGATTAGCATAATACGATATTCACTTTTCAAAGGATTCTCAAACTCGGCTCCCGGCGCGGGCTCCTTTTTCGCGCGGCTATCCGAATAACGCATTGATTTCGCATCAATCATTCCTCCCGGCCCGGAGCCCCTCCAGCGATGTGCGTGCGGGCCCGCGTTGCCCAACTTTTTCCGGCATTTTTTTGGAGTTTCTTCCATACATAGAGTGAAAACATGCACTGAAAAATAGTTACCGGCTGTATAGGCATACCGCTTGTTCCGGGCTCAGAGGCCAAAAGTTCCGGGTGCCTGAGCTGTAACTTCCACTGCTCCAGCTGCTACGCCGGCATCTGAACCCGGCATCGGACGGTATGTCTATATAGCCCGTAACTACGGCTTCCTTGGCCGGAGTTTTGAGCGTTCACCACTTTAGTAGCGTACGCTATTTCCCGTCGTTTTGCATCGGGTATGTTACTAATGTATCCTTTGGTAAAGGCCCGCACTGCTCCATGGGAATCGGCGCCATTTTTCGTGGCGGGAAGCAATACCTAGTTTCTCGATTTTATTTATGTACCATTTCTACCTTTTTTCTCCTATTTTGTCCACTTTATGCAATGCCTGTAGGCTTGTCTTTGAGAAATTAATATCTTTACGTTTTAAAACTCTGCAACGTACTTTTATTTAATGACTCCTCCAAGCATCGTTCAAATTTTGTGTCGTCGTAGTTCTAGAAAAATCTTTGGGTACAAAGTACCCCTTCACTAATGACCCCTCTATTTTACTCTATGAAGACGAGTCATTTCTTATATGGATGTATGTCTCCTAGGTTACGCTCCACGTTTAGTTCAACAGCGTCTTGCAGCGCTCTCTTCCATCCGCGCAAAACCACTTCTGCATATATTGACGAGGTGCTACGGTGAACGCTCTCCAACAAACCCTCTTACATGCGATGAACCTAATATTACCTCCAAAATTCTAAAACTCTTCACCTCTCTTAATTTAAAAATCTAAATTTTCGTTTATACTCCTATTTTCAAAATTATCTGTAAAGACGTTAATAGCCTGAGACGCTGAATGTCTTAAAATTATAATAACTAACTAACTAACTCTCCAACGTTACGACGTTGGAGACGTCGTCTTGTATTTTCATTAGTGAGGGATGCAGGAATTTCCCCAAATATTGGCTTTCCCGCATGTTTAACTGAAATTCATGATCAACTTCCTCCTTTCCCCTCTAAGTCTAACTTGCGCTCTTCTACCGCTAAAACGCCGTGAGAACAAAAATTTTAAAAAGAGAGAGAGAGAGGACGAAAATCTGACTGGATTTCTTCGTTTTTTCCCGATCCCCAGGGAAGCCCCTATTTTACGCCAAAAGGCTGGTCGTATGGCATAGGTGGATCTATAGGAAGCCGTAAGGGACGTAAGCCACCTCCCTTCCCCCAAAAGAGGAGGAAGAAAAGAGACACAAGGAAAGGAGGAAGGAAGTGAGGAAAGAATGAGGAAGAACGCTTAGATTTGGTAATTTTTCATGACGGAATTGACTCAAACTGCATGTTAGATGCTATAAAATTTTGAAAATATTCTGGAAGGAGCCCCCCAGACCCCACTTACGCCCCTCTTTTGTGGTTTCTTAAACGTTCTTGAAAACTTTTCTGTAAGAACGTAGAACGTACATGGTTACCGTAAATAAATGCGACTTGGCAAACTCTGCTATCATGGCTTTCCGCCACGGTTCCTGGCTTCCAGTCTTGAGAAACGCCTCCCCTTTCTCAATCTGCGGTATTTTCCTATTTTCCGGCCAGACAAGAAAATACAAGCATATTAATCATCATCCTGTTGATCATATATTCATCGCACTTTGACGGATTGATCGCTGCTGAGGTGAGCAACGATTTTTGTCATGCTGCAAGGGACCCTGAAATTCTGACCCCTGACAAATTAGGGTTGCCCGGGTGAAAAATGTATGTACGCACAACATGAAAAAATTATACACATCTCAAAATCGTACATTCTCTAGGTTTCCCCTCAGGGAAAATGTCTGTTAGCTTCTTTAAATGGATACCTGTAAAAGCGCTGATACCTGTAAGAGTTGTGCATCTTTGAGTAACCAATTAAAGGTGATTTGAACACCGGCATGTATTATCTCAGGAGATTACTTCACTCGGATAAGAAATGGTTCAGTGATTTCGATACAGGGAATTCAAAACTGTATACTTGACCCTAACAACACGCTTACGTGTACATTTTAGGCTGCTCAAATGGTTTTCATACCAAATTTTATATATTTCCTGTTTGATGCAAGCATACCACTATTTACCATCTTCCTCGCCACTTTTTCTTCTTCCTTCTTTATGGAAGATGTTATCTCCGTCAGAAGCGGATCTAACAATTTGGTATCACCAGGTTTCTGTCAAATATTCGATTCTTTTCGGAACACCCGGCCTTTCCAAGAATCTATACATTTCCATCGGTTGAAATGGAGAAAAACAATGTTACCAATTTGCTGGATCCGCCAATGATCTCCGCAAATTTTTAAATGAAGATTTGGCATTCGATCAGATTTTATTACTCTTTGCGCTTCAACCATCCAACGATCCGCCAAAGCACGATTCTATGCCAAATGGTATTTTCAGCAGCTAAGAACTGTTAAATTGGCCCGGCAGTATAAGAACAAATTAAAACTTTTTGCAATTTCCTTAATTCAATTCAATCAATAAGGAAATTGGAAAAATAGGTGAACTCGGCACACTTCAAGCTTTCTCTGTTGAGGAAGGTATAATAGGTGATAGGTGATAAATAGGCGATCTTTGAGGTGAACATCAGAATGATGAAGGAAAGGGTTCGATTCATGGAGAAATCAGTTCTAACCATGATCACACATTCATTCCCCTCCCTTATGCGCCCGATCAGTGGCTAACGGAAGGTGTTCGGCCGCGCGTCGCGCTAGGGGTAAGCGCATAGGCGCCGCGACGCGGCGGTGCGGCCATCGGTGTCGTTGCTTTATTATGATTCGCGCGCCGCTTACTCGTTCACCCACTTGAAATACGGCAAAACGCGTGAAATTTTCGCCCTCATGAACAGTAACTCGGGAAAATCTAACGGAAACGACATTTTTTCGTCCTTTAAAATTCATTTTTAAAATTTACGCCTAAATCGCGAAGGCGGAGGGGTCTAGAGTTGACTTAGGCGCTCCAAATTTTGTGTACATTATTCTGACATGGTAATACAACTTTTTTTTGACATAATTCATTTCCGGGGAAAAATTTCATTCTTCCGACCCGGCCTACTGCCACGTGTAACTAAACCTATACTGAAAAAATTCCACGTAAAAGCGGCAACTCTTCTTCGGAGCGATTGCAAGTGCCGATGCATTCCTCGGCAGCAATTTCTTCGATTCAGCGGGGGTTTCTTCAATTTGTTATTCTCCTTTACGGCTCGGATGCCGCTCCCCCAACCGGCGCGGTGGCCCGGGAGAACGGCTAATAAATTAAACATGAAAAACATAGACGCGCCTACGAGTTGAGGAGTATGCAAGCGTGAATACACGGGTTTAGAGTTTAGAGGGTATCAGTCTGTTGCCGGCAACTCATAACATTTGTCAATTCTCTCACAACTCTTCGGCATTTTTCGCGCCGGCGACGACGTATCGGAGCGGGCTTACGCTCTCGCTCGAATCAACTCGGGTTACGCATTCAAAACGTCTCGGAGGGTTTGTTTTCCGCTGCGCTGTGTTGTGCTTACCGGAATTAATTTCCAGGAACGTGCTCGGTTTTCTTTCCTTCCTGGCAATGATTTCCTTGAAACTACTCTCATTTTATCGAGACCTACACTGGAAAAAAAAAAAAAAACACATTGGATCTAAAGTCCAGACTCCTGAAAACATTGACAAGAAAAAGGACTCTTGATTCAATTAGATTTAAGCTTCCATCAAAAGGGAATCCGCTCAAATTAAGAGGCTTGGCTCTTGATTTAAGCTTAAATCTGATTGAATCAAGAGTATCTTTTCCTGTCGATGTTTTTAAGAGTCTGGACTCTAGATCCAATGTGTTTTTTTTTCAGTGCATTTCCTCAACACCTGTCTACTGAAAGAGCCATTCAATGAATACGTAACGTTGAATTTTGATTTTTGGCCCCCCTCTCCATTCTCTCCGTAACGCAATCATGACTTAACGTCGTTTTCCTCACGTAAGAACGTAGCTGAATTTTAATGTTACCCAATTTTGCCGCGTAAAGTGCATTTTCACCGGGCTAAGTTTGGGAGTTCGGAACTGAAAATTTCACTAATTTTTCCTCTGATCCCGAGCGAAAATCCTTTCTCCAATCTTGAATGTTTCCGAAATACACGTCTAGGGCTCAGAAGCAAAAAAAAAAATCTCAATTTCGCTGCTTGCGGCTACTGCAGCCGCTCGTCTAAGTCGAGCTTGAAAGCGCATAATCCACCCGAACACCCTCCGCCAAAAACTACTTAAGAGGCAGGTATAAAGTCGTAGCTTCAGAGGTTTAGGTTGGAAGTCTCGTAGTTCAAAGAATCATCACTGAACAAACGCTTGGCCTCGTAAAAAAGCACTATTGGGTGATTAATACTGCTGATACCACTAAACCACGTAGGGCGCGTCCGCTTTTGCCTACCTTTGAAAAGGAAGGCGAATCAACCCGCAACGGTTCTTCAATTTCCTTTCAGAGGAGTAATGCAGTACTCTTTTAGCGACTGCATTCGTCTTTTTTTTACTATTAGTATTTTACCAGGTCAAAATTCCTGGCAAGAAACCTATCTTTACAATTTTTCCCTTCAAATTGTCAAATCGTAAATACTATGAACATTTTAAGCAGTGTGATGAATCACTATCTTGACAACGAAAGTTTTCCTTAGCGCAACCAGAAATTACCGAGATAAGTTGCTTTCGCATAGCGATGAATCCAACGCTCTCTAACGTATCACCTTATTATTCATCCTTGCTAAGGAGAAACGTCGTATGAACCCTCAGACGTTGCCGAAATTCCTTTGATAAAAACTAATTTCCTGGTGAACTCGTGGATATTTTTCTTCCAATTTTCCGGATAATTTTGTTAGCAATGTCTCCCAAAGTTCCGGAAAATATCGAGTAAAAATATTTATATTTTCCCTCATAAATATACATTTTATAGAGGGAAATTTGGCAACTCTCGAATGTTCATACGGCGTTTTTGCTTAGCAAGGCAGTATTGGCATTATGAGAAGGTCGCGATAAGGCGAGATTGAGATCGAGAAAAGCCGTATATGGTACGTTGTCTGCGTTACGTTTTAAGCAGTAACCTTGCGTATAGTAGTCGCCCTTTTCAATGCAAATAAAATGAGAGAAGGTGGAACATAAAAAGAAGAGCTCATCCAACAAGACTGGACGGGAGTTTACGAAGGAATATTTACCGAACGGGATGCTTTCAAATAAATATTTATTTGAATAATCCCGTGCACAACGGCTGCATTTAGATCATGATTGAATTGAAACGAAGGAGGCAGTAAAGCCTTTACGAACCATTTTCCCGCACCATCATTTCAATGTGCGATGGAAGAACACCGTATGATCATTCAGAAGTTGCCAAATCAACTCGTGTAATTTTTTTTTTTTATTTTTTTTTTTTTTGAAGAAATGTTTTGAATATTTTGTTGTAAAGCTCTTCGACACGCTGAATTGAATTGCGAGTATAATTTCCTGAGAATTCCTAATATGTTCACTAGTTCTCCTTCTTTATAGGGAGAGTTGAGACAACGCGGCTTATGGATGTCACAAACTGGAATAAAAATTACACAAATCGGACGGTTTTTGTAGAGTACCTGCATAGCGAGAGTACAGATAGATGTGAAACTCCGAAAATCCATCAGGCCTTCACCGATGCCTCAGCGAATAAAGTAAGGGCCCAGAAATGCAGCCAACCTATGAATTTCAATTATCCAGAGCGATTTATTAATACAATTACTACGAACCATCGTTTATAAAGCACGTATTTGACTTAGTTTTTGCATAAATTTACTCATTTTTGTGGAAGAACGCTCTTGTGTACTTTCTTAGCCATCTTCGTTAGAATTGGAATCTACACACTGGCAGTGAAGTTTTGTGCGTTAGAAGTTATAAGGGTCGAAGTTAGAAGGGTGGCTGCACTTTTGGACCCTAAGCCCTCCATGAAGCGATCTATCCATACTCTCGCTATACAGGTACTCTAGGTTTTTGTAACCTTTGATCAACCCATTCCCGAATTTCTGTATCCGTTCCCTCTCTCATTCCATTTGTTCCTTGGCGTCGTCCCCCCCTTCCCCGATCCATTCCGGTTTATAATCTTTGCAATTGGTAAAAATGTAATCTTTATTCTTGCTTATGACACTGTGAAGGCCTAAACTACGGGAACCAATCAGAAATGGATTCGAATTGTCTTTACTATCAGTATAAGGTCATGGATTCACGCTCAAATTTTCGTCAATTTCCGATTAGAATGATGACAAATTGCGGTTGAGAGTTATCGAAATTGGTATCTAAAATTAATTAAAACAGCGAATTGATTAAAATAAGCATAAACAAGCACTGCTGTGCGGAAATCAGATGACGGATGAGACCCACAGTTCCATCATCTACCATCAAATTTTTGCAGGCCACAAAAAATTGATGGTAGATGGTGCGCACCAGTCCCCATTTGATCGGAAATTGACGGAAATTCGAGCGTGTATCCAGGCCTTAAAGGTACTGCAGTTCTCCCTGCACTGGAAAAAAGCACATTGGATCTAGAGTCCAGACTCTTAAAAACATCGAAAAGAAAAAGTACTCTTGATTCAATCAGAATCTAGCTTAAATCAAGAACCAAGCCTCTGAATTTAAGCAGATATCGTTTTGATTCAAGCAAAAATCCGATTGAATCAAGAGTATTTTTTCTTGTTAATGTTTTCAAGAGTCTGGACTCTAGATCCAATGTGTTTTTTTTCAGTGTGAATGCCGTATTTTATGATAAGAAATTTGGCAACGTCAAAATGCTCATACAGCATTGGAAACTGAATGAAACTGGAAGTGACTCATGTGTGTTTCCTCCGTACGGTGGATCTCAATGAGGCTTCAAAGGCAGGATAAAGAATTGCCTCTGCTCGGAGAGAGGGTCTCAGCTTGGGTATGTAAAGGCCAGATAATAAAAACAAACGAGGGAAAATATGATAGATGGGGAACCGAGCCGGGCCGCCGCTGTGATAAAAAGGGGGCACTTAGCGAGGGCAGTAAGGCTGCGTGCGCCCGACTCGATAGACAAAGCGCCGAGGGGCGAGGGGGTTGTTTTCTATTACTCAATGGAAAATGAAATATGCAGCGAAAACGCACCAATTGCTTCGAGTCCTTATCGGGTTGCCAAGTGTTCCCAGCGTCACGCCGATCGTGAGGTATCGCATCATCGGAATCATCTCGACCCTTTGTTTCGTTGTTTTTCTGTTAATTCCTGTGATAAATTCAAATCTAAATCACGGAAGAGAAGAATGAATTGGGTGAATATAAGGGGTGGTGTCGGTATTTATTCGAAGTTGCAGGCCTGCCCCCTTCCCGTTGTAGATTCAAAAATAATAACATTTTTAGTTCGTAGCTCGTTTGAGAGATAAGAAACGTACGCAGGAAAAACATGCACAGCGTGATTCAAATATTCAATGATTCAGTGTGTCTAATAACGAGGTTTTTTCAGTTAAATGCTATGATCTTATACTTCTATGTAAAACTAGTCCGTTTCATTTGTTTTGCATCTCAAAGGGAAAATTATTTCAATCATGAGTGTCTAAGGGAGCTACTTTACTTACTGTTTGCTGCTGAGACCGTCATCGGCTCTATTCTTTTCGGTGCCAAACACCATTGGTTTTGAAGAATTCGATTTTTCGGAAAACTGATGGGTGAGAAAAAAAACTAAGGCTATTTTCGGCTTCTACAGCAAAACAAAATCTTTACTGGGCCAACTAGACACCTGAATGAAACAATTTTCTTCTCCTTAGATGCAGAACAAAGGGCGGATAATAAAATTTGACTGGCAAAACTTCACAATAATACACAGTGAGGAAAATTTTGTAGGATAATTTTCTGTGTAGGAATGCAGAATTCGAAAATGATCTTGGTTAGACCAAGAGTGGCACCTAGCTTTAATTTCCAGTAACATTTAGTTTTCCTAATTAAATCCGTTTTTTTTAGAAAAGTCCCGATTTTCCAGAAAATTGGTTGGTTTCGGGAATACACTGAGACTATTATCGGATTCAGTTTTAAAAATATATATATATATATGAGTCGCTTTTATAGCGCTCTTTGGCGCTGTGCGACGCCTAATCGCCACAAAGCTCGGTCTTCCCACAGGTCATCAGGGAGTTGACAATCTCTTATCTCATTTAACACCCCCTGTCGCCAACCTCGCACTGGGCGTCCCCTACGTCTCCTCCCAGGAGGAACCCAATCAAGCATCTTTTTTGGCAGCCTCTCTTCCGTTTAGTTAGCCTCTCTTCCTTCTCTCTTTCGTCTCTTCGTCTTCCGTTTTCAGTTTTAAAAATTACCGTTAAAATTATACCTAAACTTTTTTAGGTGCAGACCTATGTTAGAAGCCAGAAGGATGATCCCAAACCGATCCGCCTTCTATTAAAACGATAGGCAAAAGCGGGCACACTCAAGGTGATTAAGTGGTATCAGCAGATCTCCCATTGATCTCTCATCATAGCATTGCTCTCTCTAGGGCTATGCGCTTGTTCAGTACCAATTCTGTAGCCTCTGTCTCTCTGAAACTACAACTTCAAAGCCGCCACTAAAATTTTACTTGAAGCAATTAATTCCTCTCTAGACGCAACAAGTATTCGCCTCAACGCAACTAAAATCTGCCAAGGAAAGCTGTTTTCCCGCGACAACGAGCCCAATTTTTCTCATGCAGCGAAGAGGAGGCGACGCGACGATAAGTGCCGTCGAGAAAAGCAGCTGCCTCATGCACGCGAGAAGCTATTCACAAATTTCGTCGGGTGCTCCTGACAAAGACGTGAGAATGTGTGCGGCTTCGAGCGTGTTCGACGTAAATGTGTGCGGCTTGTGGTCGCGCGGGCAACTTTCCGGCAACGTTGCCGCCTTGGGCATAATTTACTCGAATATTACCATCCCCCAACACGTGAGGGTGTGGTAAAGCGGCAGCGATTGGGGGACTCTCGTGTCTGGAGCGGAGTATAAACTGGGAATCTTATTTGCAAACAAATTCGAATCTCGGTGCCCACCTCGGGCGGGCCTTGTCTGCCGCATAATCTGATTTGGGTGCACCGTGTTTGCCCCAAAACGAATTAAGTGCCGTGCTCCGGCGACAAAATGCTATTAGAGTGGTTTTAATGGCGGAGTTACTTTCGACGGCAGGCCCGGGTGGCTCCCCGACCTTGACGCAACCGAAGTAGCTATATTAGGAACTTGCCATCACAATCCTTTTTTTCTGTTGATTGAAAGGCTTTTATCTAAAAACATGGAGAAGGAACGCTGGGAGCAAAAAGGGAGGCCACTTCTCCTATTGGCCAGAAAATTGATGGCAAAATTGGGACGATTTTGAAATTCAAATAAAGGGTGAAAACGGGCGATGGAGCACAGGGGAGAATTTCATGAGCGCCGCCGCCCGCGGCACACTATGGTCCAAAACTCAATAATAGGAAGAAAGAAGTCGGATAATGACTGAAAGATCAAGAAAGTTTCGTACCTGATGTTCTTTGAGTCGCTGAATTTGAATTTGATGTCAAACTGCCTACATTTTAACAGGCACGCTGCGGCGCGGCGTGCTCCCAGCTCGAAACGCGCGCTGACGCCTACAAACCTAAGGGGATACTTCAAGCATTGCGCAATACGTGCGGTAGCCCCTACAAACTTAAGGGGATACTTCAAGCATTGCGCAATGCGTGAAGTATCCCCTTAGGTTTGTAGGCGTCAGTGCGCGTTCCGCGATTGAACGCAGCTTGAATTAAGAAGTTTGCATTTGAGCTTGAGGAGCGAAAGTTCCGGAACTTGACATCACGATGAAATATATTCTTTCTCGGTTATTCAACCTAAAAATCTAGAAACCTGTGGGGAATCAGAGATACATTTTCTCCCTATGCATGCCCACAACAAGATGCAGATCTGAGTGAGGAGGAAATGAGAAGTCATTTCTTTACTGTTATAGAAATTGTATGAGATTTTATGTCACTGTATTTTTTCTCAGCTAAATGTTTTTGAAGGGAGTAAAATATAATGACACATTTCTGAATTCTATGTTTCAGATGATTCTGCGATGGTTCCAAAAATTCACGCATTCCGATCATCACCCTATCACCTCTCCTCTTTAGTGGTAAGATTCTGTGATCATGTTCCTACTTGTAGTTCGTATTTTAGAAAGTTGTTTCTAAACAATTTATGTCACTAGAAATGTTGCTACATAATGATTGCCGCAAGAAATTTGTAGCGAAAATGTAGCATCATTTTCGGAGTTTCTCGTACAGCCACTATAACTTCGCAAATTCATATTCATTAATTCTGTAAATATTCGGCCAATATTCGTGTGTGTTGAATAACCGTGCACATGACTTACGTAACTAGTAAATCTGGTATCTGTCACCAAAAAATTTAGTATTCATTTCATCGAACTTTCACTTAAGGACAATTCAGTTGAAGTAGCTGAGAGCATTCAATCCCGCATATTTTGGGAATCCTTTTTTCCCCCTTTAATAAAAAAATTGCATTTTATTGTAGGCGGGTCTTCCACGTGTATATACTTAGATCGTCATGCGTTGTATTCAACAGATCCATTATATACAGTGCGCTTAAGGTATTAATCTTGATGATAGCGGATTCTGGTTTATTTGCAGAATACCTAACCAAGTGATGGAATCAGAGGAGGACGCCATACGAAGTGCGAAAATTGGTGAGATCGAGTCCGTTCCGGACACCCCTAGCAAATCTTGTCTCCGTGCTCACTTGAATAACCTCTGGTCCGTCTGGTATGGCCTACTCCTCACGGCCCTTAATTCCTACATCGCGCTCCACTCTGCAAAGAGGTTTTTCGGTAAGTTTTTGTCATTCAAGCCCCTTCCCTTCCCCGAAACAAAAAATATTAACCAAGTTAGCAACATCCAGCCACACTCCGAGGATAAAAAAGTGTCTTACTGAACCAATGTACTCTTTTTTCTCTCGAAGACACTCAGATATTCCGATTTGCGAGTGCTTATAGGCATGAAGAGCATGGACTCGATCGACATGAATCAGTCGAAAAATGAACAAGTGAATCGATCGACACCGATCCGATCGAAAAATTATTGAAAAACCGGTATCGATTCGATCGACATGAATCGATCAAAAGACAAAAACGTGAATCGATCGACGTGACTCAATCGACACCGATTCGATCGAATCCCGGCTTTTGTCAATCGATTTACGGGTTTGTAGATCGATTCACGGGTTTGTCGATCGATTCACGGTTATCGATCGAATCGGTGTCGATCGATTCACGTTTTTTGTTTTTCAACCGATTCATGTCGATCGAATCGATACCGGTTTTTCAATGATTTTTTCATCGAATCGGCGTCGATCGATTCACGTTGATTGATTCACGTTTTCATTTTTCGATCGATTCATGTCAATCGAATCCAAACCCTCCCTAGCAGCGCATTATGCTATTGCTGCCCCAAAACCGATCCAAATTCGATCCGAGCGGCTTGCGCCTGAACTTTAACGAGGTTTCAAATTTTTAACAAAAATATTTGGTCACTGTAACACGGAGGAAAACTAACCAAAAAATATTAACCGCACGTTAAGGATACTCTAAGTCCAATCCCCATTTGGACCGCTTTTAGCTGAAAGGAACCAAGTACTATCAGCTACGGCCAAATTTAACTCGGCATTTTAATTTTGTACGAGAAAACGTTTGTGCAAATTTTTTTGAAAATTTTGAGAAATTTGCTACGCACCACGCAAAAAATCACGGGAAATTTGTACACAAAGCTTAACCGTTTTTCATGTAAAAAATTGCATTGCCCAATTAAATTTGGCAATAGTTGATGTGGCTTGGTTCCTCTCTGACTAACGCGGTCCATTGTGAGTTGTACCTCCCACATTAGCCCAAAATTACTTTCTTTTACCGACAATATGCATTTTCCGCACAAATTCTGGGATTTTGACATTTCCACACAAAGATCTGATTGACTTCTCCGCACAAAATATTTTCCACACAAGTTACATCTGGCAACTTCACTCGTAGAAGGTGTCCAAGCCTGAGTTGTACTGTCTTCATGTCCACCTCGAATGCCCAGAACGTCGCAGGAGGGGAAATATTCACACTGTAAGTCGTGCCAAAAGACAGTTTTGCTGACTGATCTTGTGCGGAATTAGCAATCCTGGTTTTTGTATGGAAATGTCAAAATCGGAAATTTTGTGCGGTAACGTCAACCTAGAGTCCCTTTATACTGAGAGTCAAGACAATTTGAATCCATTTCTGATTGGTTCCCGTATTTTAGGCCTCCACAGTGTCACAAACGGGAATAAAGATTACATTTTCACCGATTGCAAAGATTATAATCTGGAATGGACCAGGGAATTACGGGTTCGGCAAGGAACAAACGGAATGAGAGGAGGAACGGAGAAAGGCATTTGAGAATGGGCCGATCAAAGATTACGAAAAACGTTCAATTTCTGTAATCTTTATTCCCGTTTGTGACATCCATGAGCCGAATTGTCTTGACTCTCAGTATAAAGGGACTCTACGTCAACCCACCGTCTCACTATGCGGTATTTGTTTGGCAGATTTCGTGGAGCTGCCGTGGCCGACGGGCTACGAGCCGTCGAAGCAGGAGGTGCAGGGGATCATCGCCTCGATCGGGGTGGCGACCCTGCTCATCCTCTTCTTCCTGGTGGCGGCCACGTTCAAGGTGGGCAACTTGGCCAACGACGGCTTCAAGCTCGGCCGGAACCTGAGCACCTGCCGGGCCGACCCGCCCAACAGCCTCGCCCTCGGCTTCGGCTCCGGCTTCCTCGGCCTCTGGCAGCACGCCGGACCCACCTCCTCCTTCATCCACATCCTCATCGCGTGCGCATTTCTCGTTCCCAAGCTCATGATGGACGCCAGGTTGATACAGGCCGGCTTTCTCTCCAAAGGTAAGATTCTTGGATTTTTCTTGTGCTCTCATTTCCCGGATCTAGTTCCAAATGGAGATGTTGCATGTGTGAGGAATTTGCGATGTGACTGTTGATCCTTAAGTAAAAGTTCGCGAGAAACACGATGGTGCTACTGGTTTTCTCTGAAATCACCTTCCAAGCTCAAAAACAGCTCTCAAGTTGAGGCCAAAATGGAGGGAATATCCCACCCTACCCTGAGAGTCCACATCTACATCAAGACGAACTCTCCATGCAAAGATAGGGAGCAAATACATTAGCAGTGATGCCGTGTTTTCAGTTTTAGAGTCGCCAAATAAAGTGGCAGCCCTGTCAATGTATTTTGCTCCCTATCTTTGCATGGAGAGTTTGTTTTGATGTAGAGGTGGACTCTCAGGATAGCGTGGGATATCCCCTCCATTTTGGCCTTAACTTGAGAGCTTTTTTTGAGCTTGGGAGTTAATTTCAGAAAAAACCAGTGGCCACATCGTGTTTCTCGCGAACTTATACGTAAGAATCAACAGTCAAATCGCAAATTCCTCACACATGCAACATCTCCATTCTCTGAGACATCTGGGGATGAAGAAAGTGTCCTACTGAACTGACGTACTCTTGGTTCTCCCCCATATCAATACTGCCGTGCTAAGGAAGAACGCCGTATGAGCCATCGGGCGTTGCCAAATTTCCTCCGATAAAATACGAATTTTCAAGAAAACTGTTGGATAATTTTCCTAAAAATTTTCAGACCATTTTGTACACTTTTTAATCTAAAATATCTCAAAATTTGAAGGAAATCTATGCACAACTTTCCTGTAAAATGCATTTTTTATCTGAAGAAAGAGGTGTGTGAAAAAACGGCCAAAAATGCCTCAAGGCATTTTCGAATTTTGATCACTTGGGGTGATACAGTAGCTTCCCAGACGCCCAAAACCGGTCGCCGTTTTGCTTAGAAGCGCCGGGTTGCGACGTTGCCATTTTTTAAAGTGGAAACCTTTAAAAATTCATATCTCCGCCGCATCTCAACCGATTTCAATGAACTTTTTTTTAAAANCCCTCGGCTTCGGCTCAGGGTTCCTCGGCCTCTGGCAGCACGCCGGACCCACCTCCTCCTTCATCCACATCCTCATCGCGTGCGCATTTCTGGTTCCCAAGCTCATGATGGACGCCAGGTTGATACAGGCCGGCTTTCTCTCCAAAGGTAAGATTCTTGGATTCTTCCAGTGCTCTCATTTCCCGGAACTAGTTCCAAACTCTCCACTGAAAAAAAATCTCGGTGTATTTACAAAGAAAAGGGTAAAATTACCAAGAATTCAGGGTTCTATTTGATCCCAGTTTTTTCTTGGTAAAATTATCATTTATGGAATTGGTAATTTTACCGAGAAATCTCGATAAAATTATTGAACTTTCTCGGTAATTTTACTGGACCTTGGTAAAAACGCCAATATTTTTTATCGACTGTGGTAAAATTACCGAGATAAAATGGCAAAGTTACCGGGAATTGATTACCCATAAAAGTGGTATTCTTACCTGAAAAAAACAGTAAAAATACAAGTTTTTAGGTAAGCTTACCAGTCTGTCTTGGTAAAATTACCAATAATTGGTAAAAAAAGTGAGATGGTAAAGGTACCAACGAACCTCGGTAAAAACGCCGAGAATTTTTTTTCAGTGTGTCCTGCTGAACTAATGTACTCTTGGTTCTCCCCCATATCAATACTGCCGTGCTAAGGAAGAACGCCGTATGAGCCATCGGGCGTTGCCAAATTTCCTCCGATAAAATACGGATTTTCAAGAAAACTGTTGGATAATTTTCCTAAAAATTTTCAGACCATTTTGTACACTTTTCAATCTAAAGTATCTCAAAATTTGAAAGAAATCTATGCACAACTTTCCTGTAAAATGCATTTATTATCTGAGGAAATTTGGCAACCCTCGAATGTACATACGGCGTTCTTCCTTAGCATGGCAGAATAAGAGGTAGCCTCTCGCGAGTGGCTGGCGCATGAGACTGCCACCGCACAGTAGATCGAGTCAATTAAAGAGGTCGGACATGAAATTTGCCACCAAAACTGCAAATTTTTCTGTTTATTTCGTCACATTTTAAAGGGGTGCTAATGGTAGAAACTTTCACGAGGAGACCATTGGACCCACTTTCAGAACCTCAAAATTTTGTATAAACGGAGTCAAACGTTTAAAGTTTCCAAATTTTGTCCGACCTCAACCATTGACTCGATCCACTGTGCACCGATGCGATTAATTCTCGGCCGAAGAGAAGTATAATTGTTCAATAGATAGTCGCATAGTCGTTTCTTTCTACACTTTTGTGGTTTTTTCATACCCTTCTTTTTCAAATATATGTTTACGCAACTTTAAAAAAATGATCTTACGCTAATTTAATGTTTAAGGTAAATGCACTTCGTTAAAAATTGAAAATAAAAAATAAAATAGAGAATCATTTTAAACGTAAGCAAACATATCCACGTAACTATCGCTGAAAGAAATTCTGGAACTTGGATGGTCGCATTTTGTGTTTGAGAACAGAAGGAAAAATCCAAAAAGAAGAGTTACGCTGTGTCTGTAAAGCTAAGCTCGTATATTCAGAACTTTGAAATATTCTACGAGAGGACATTACTCTATGCTCCCCGGAGAATGTCTTCTCTCAGATAAGAGCATGCTTAAATGGTGGTTAACTTTGTAAGCAGGCTAAAAAGTTTCATGCGGTCGTGCAGATGCGACCTGAAATTTTAGCTCACATCTCGAATTCAATATGCACGTTGACCATCGTCGTCATATGTGGTGTGTTATATGTAAGTTGTCCAACCCTAAAGCACATGAAAAAAATTCCCAAATTGTTATATTTCAATCTTTAAGAATAGAATTTGTAGGAAATTTCTCAACAAAGTTTTTTTTAACAGTTTTAGAAAAAAAAGTTCTAAACCTTACCTAAATGCTAAAAAATGTTTCTTTACTTTTAGTCTTAAAAATGAGAATTAAAACGAAAAATCCATTTTCAGAAGGCTTTTAAAATAAAAAAAAATAAATATTTTTTAATTATTTGTTCGTATATTTTAAAAATATTCTCATGAAAACGTTTTAAAAATGTTTCCAAGATGATTACAAAACAACTCTCAAAATTTCAATGGTTTTTAATGACTTTTAAGCGTCCTAAAAATGTGTTGTAAATAATAAAAAATGACTTTAAAACATATAAAAAATGAATAGTTACCATAACTTTTCGTCTTTATTTTTGGAAAAGTCATCTTTGAAATATTTGAGTTTTCTCTCTGTTTTGAAGAGACATGTATGACAGATTTTATAGCTTTTAAAGCTATGTTTCCAAAACATCTTTAAAGCGTTATTGTGCGATTAGTTAAATAACGCGACGTATGTGGGCAAATTTCACTCGGCGCAGAGCTCGGCAAAACTGAGATAGACAACGATCATAAATTTGGTGGCGAAGACAGTCATAATCCAGCGAAATGGCAGTAAATGCTCGTGCTCGATTCAAAATACCAGGAATGGACGATCGGATTGCTAGTTCGGGCCAAAAATTATTTGAGTTAGCACGGATTCTTGAGAGCGAATAAAAGATTCCCGGATAAATTTGGCAATCTTTACGGTCGACAGATATAAAAGTGTGAAAGTAATCGGAATTCAAAATGGATACGCCAGCGTGAGAATAAAGGTTATACCCATCAGCATTGTTTAGAATGACTATTTATCGTCGTCTCGAAATGCCGAAGAGCGATTTTAAACGAACAGAAATATCGGTCGGAGGTAATACTGCACTCTCGTTTCTCGGTTGCCAAAATGTAGATTAATAACAGCGCTCCCATCCCATGACCGTCAAAAGTTCCGGAATTCGGAACTTTTTCATTTCAATTTCTCCCATTCCATTACCGTCAAAAGTTCCGGGACTCTTTTTAGATTTTTTAAAAAATTCCTAAAAAGTTCTGGAAAGAGCAAAAGATCCGGAACCTTTCGGGAATTTTAACAGTTCCGAGAAAAATTCAGGAAAATTTCAAAAGTTCCAAAAGTCGGAGCTAGCTCCGAGAAAAAGGAGCACTGATTAAAGAAAAATGAGGATTGGTATGGAAATATTTGCTAGAATTTTTCAGTGGTACTTGTTATTTAAGTAGATTCATTGTGTCAACCGTCAGTGAAAACCACGAAAACCCAGGAAAATATCAGGGACTTTGATGTCATGAGGAAAGTATCAAGACTGTCAGTCATAGATCAGGAAACTGTGAAGTGCGTCGAACATGTTTCAATATGTAGTACTGCATGTAGCAGTTTAGCACGTGCAAAAGTGATACATTCAAAATAATTAATTAAATCGGTTCGTTTGTAAAATCAAAGTAGTCTCAATTTCTTCGCGCAAAGAATCAGGAATTTTTTTTTTTTTTTTAAATATCAAATCCAAAATGGAATCTTAGTAGACATCCTGATCATAACATTCGATGTGTTGGATTTAACAACGATTACGCTCAACCCCCAAAATAACATTTTTTATATAGATTTTTCACATTTTTACATCACGTTTTTGCCTAAATTTTACTCGCAGGGTTTTTTGCCTCTGTATTTACTGTTTTCCTTACATTCTGTTTAGTCTACATCCAAATGGACCGCGTTTAGTAGAAAGGAACCAACCCACATCAGCTATTGCCAAATTTAACTTAATAATAATTTAATTTTCTAACACGAGAACATTTGTGTAGATTTTTTTCAACATTTTGAAGATTTTGCTTCGTACTGTAAAGAAAATTCACTCAAATTTGCACTAAAATCCGCATAACCGTTTTCATGTAAAAAATTAAATTGCCCAACTAAAATTAAATTGACAATCGCTGATATGTGGCTTGGTTCTTTTCTGCTGAGCGCGATCCAAATGATTTGAAGCAGCAGAGAGTGGAACCTGATTCCAAGGCGAATCAAAGAAACAAGTAAACACTGGCAACGGCTTGTTGAAATAAGTGAGGAATGACCATAAATCTCCGAGTAGAATAATTTCCAAGCTTCGACTCATCCGAAGCAATAATCAAAAAAGGGTAGCTCCTTATATCCATCCCTGCTTTGGGACTCCCTCGACCTTTAAAAGCTACCGTTTAATTGAGTTGGTAAGAAAAAGGCTCGAAATGGCAGCGAATAATCATGCTGGCACATTCAGTCACGTGAAATAATTTTTCCTCCTTTTCCCGCTGCAGGAGCCGGGAAGGGAGAGGGTCCCTAACGGAAATCCAAAGAAGTCTCTGTCGAATCCACGGCGGCTGGAAATTAAACGGATTTCTCAATTTCCGGCCGTTTCCCGAATTGGGGCGCGTTTCCGTTTATGCAGTGGGGTAGTTGGCGCAAACCCTCGGCTGTCGGGCCAAAGGCGGATGCAAGAGCCAATAAAAAGCTGATTTGATGGACATAAATCTTAGTTTTCTGAGTCATGCCCACTTTTGAGTGTCTAGTAAGATCATAAAGTTCGGACTTTTTGGACACCGGCAAACGCCCTTACACTCGAGACAATATCTTAACTCTACTATTATCTTCAATCAGAGGTGTATGATGATGCGTGGTGAAAAAAACCTAAGTCCACATTGATTTAAAAATTGAGTCATTGGTACAAGATCAAAGAGGACTTTTCTACGAATATTTTTTTTTTTTTTT